>WEKX01001789.1:565301-711722 GCA_013390025.1 Pitta sordida | reverse complement strand
GAGCTGCAGGCAATGTGTGGAGGTTGCTCAGAAATTTGTAACTGACTGTGATTCTAAGTCTTGGCCACGTACTCAGGGTGTGAATGGGATCTTCAGCAGGTCTGGGACCATCAAAACAGGCTGTTCTGGTATGCAGTGAAGTGGGACTGAGGTCTCTTGTGGGATAAAGGTAGTTTATCCCACAGTGAGGGATGGAGCAGCAGGAGTGATTTATGCTGTCATGGAGTAAAGTTCCTCTTCAATGTATCGGTTATATAAATGGTTATGTAACTATCAACACCGATCCTACTATTCTGATATTCCACCTCCAAGAAACCGGGACTTAAATGTCACCATAAAAAATAAGCTCCGTACCTTACTGTGGGGTTACCATGATTCCTAGCTTGACGTTAGAGCTGTCAACACCATATTCAAGGCATGCCTGAAGTCAAGCACAGTTTTACAGTTCCAAGCTAGAATTCAGAGTCTGGTGTAGAAGCTGTTCTTAAGCTTAACTTTAGAGTTTGACTAATAAATTACATTGAAATAAAAAAATTGAAGAAGACAATGTGCAGAAGGATTTTCTTCTGCCTCAAAGAATAGTTATGTGGGGAGCAAATTCCAAACCATTAAGGGAGACACTGTTTAGAGCCACATTAACATTCAGCAATTACCAAGAACGTTGGAATTAAATAAGGTAGCTCAAGTACATCTCCAAATTGTGTTGTAGAGAGTGGCTATTTCAGTAAGAATAGAAAATTAAAAAAGGCAAATTGGTTCACTGTATTGTTTACCGTTCCTTCTGATTTGGTCTTAATGTCATCTACTAGATTGCAGAGAAGATTCAATATCTGCTATTTTACTTTCTGTAAAGTGGTGATAATTTAGTATTGCACTGCTCAAGTAAGTGTTCTGAAATGGGTGAATGAGGACCATGAATGTGGACAGTCCAGTAGTAAAATTTTAGCAATACACACTTGAAAATAATCCACCCATACTGTAAGGGTTGTGTTGTTGAAAGTCAAGGAAAAGGAGGCCAAAGTGCTTGTAGGTAAAAAACAAGTGTTTTTCCGAAAGCAAGACATTCTCTTGAAAAAAATCTTGNGGGACTTAAATGTCACCATAAAAAATAAGCTCCGTACCTTACTGTGGGGTTACCATGATTCCTAGCTTGACGTTAGAGCTGTCAACACCATATTCAAGGCATGCCTGAAGTCAAGCACAGTTTTACAGTTCCAAGCTAGAATTCAGAGTCTGGTGTAGAAGCTGTTCTTAAGCTTAGCTTTAGAGTTTGGCTAATAAATTACATTGAAATAAAAAAATTGAAGAAGACAATGTGCAGAAGGATTTTCTTCTGCCTCAAAGAATAGTTATGTGGGGAGCAAATTCCAAACCATTAAGGGAGACACTGTTAAGAGCCACATTAACTAACATTCAGCAATTACCAAGAATGTTGGAATTAAATAAGGTAGCTCAAGTACATCTCCAAATTGTGTTGTAGAGAGTTGCTATTTCAGTAAGAATAGAAAATTAAAAAAGGCAAATTGGTTCACTGTATTGTTTACCGTTCCTTCTAATTTGGTCTTAATGTCATCTACTAGATTGCAGAGAAGATTCAATATCTGCTATTTTACTTTCTGTAAAGTGGTGATAATTTAGTATTGCACTGCTCAAGTAAGTGTTCTGAAATGGGTGAATGAGGACCATGAATGTGGACAGTCCAGTAGTAAAATTTTAGCAATACACACTTGAAAATAATCCACCCATACTGTAAGGGTTGTGTTGTTGAAAGTCAAGGAAAAGGAGGCCAAAGTGCTTGTAGGTAAAAAACAAGTGTTTTTCCGAAAGCAAGACATTCTCTTGAAAAAAATCTTGAAAACACCTCCTGGTATTTGAATGTGAAAAGGAAGTAATTGACAACACTTCGTATACCTAATTCTGCATAAAGAATTGGATTGTCTTATCGGATCCTAAGACTGATAAGTAGCTTGAATAAAGATTTCTTAAGTAGAACACCTCTGAAAAATCCTGTTCTGGATTGATTTGGTTTTGTGGAATCTGAAATTAATTCTATGAAGGCACAGGTGTTTTACCTATGAATGTTACAGTTATCTTCAAGTGGAGATGGGAATGTGCTTGTTTTAAGTTTTTATTTATTTGCTAAAATCTTTACCCTTTGTTTGTTTTAGAATGTTGCAGACCACATTCCTCAGTTGGTGCAGGGTGTAAGGGGAAGTCAAGCTCAGGCAGAAGACCTCAGTGCCCAGCTTGCTTTAATAAATTCCAGCCAGAATTTCCTCCAGGTGAAGTGAATCAATCACTACAGTAGATGCAAAAAGCATTTTTTTTGTGCTGTATGTGACAAATAAACAGGAAACTGTTAAGGACCGTGTAAAGAAGTTAATCACTGACTGTGAGACGTGCTGAGCAGTATTTTATTTCTCAGTGTGAGCTGGCTGAAGTATGTTGAATCTGTGGAGAGTGAAAACTACTGAAATTGAGGGTAAAAGTAACAAGAAAACTAATTATGGAGAAGAAACATTCATTGCTGTAGCACTTGCCTTCTGGGAAAGAGTTTAAAGAACAAGATGGAGAGAATTCAGCATCTTTCTCAGTAGAGGTCTGAATATCTGAGATGCTGTTGTAACATTCTTACTTTTTAGCTATTAACCTGCATGGATCTGGATTGAAGTTTTGAAAAAAACCTCAAAATTCACCTCTGTACTTTTTCTAAAACATCTTAAAAATAGAAAGATGGTCTATTGAGCATTGGTAACAAACTATGGAGTTTGTTGTTGACCTTACAAGAAATCAACAGAAGAAACCAATTCTCTGTGTAATTAATGACATCATTATTTGACACCAGCTGATCTTGCCTTATCTGTGTTGCTGTCACAAGGTTTTTTTGGAGTCTCATGTAGGCAGAGGTGTCACAAGCTCTGCTCTTACTCTGTTCGAGTATTTTGCTGTAGTCCTTCAAATGATCAATCTGTCTGCCCTCTGGTTGCATGTGTGTAAGAATCAGCTAAGTGTTTATATTAGAAGTCATCCTTGTCATTGCTTGAATTATTTTTCAATTTATAGTATTTTGGCAGAATTTAATATGTAGAGACATAAGGACAAATCTGCCATCTGTGCCACCTTGACCTGCTTGTGCCACATGGGTGCTGAATGGCAGAAGTGCACGTTTAAATATTTTTGAGTAGTCTGTCTGAGCACTCAAAGGCCTTAGGCAGACATTGGTACCAGTGGGATAGTCATTGTACCAGTAAAGCACAGGTGAGTCCTGCTGCACAGGTCACAGCCATGTGGAGTTTTGACAGGGTGCACTTTAAGGAGCAGGGAGGTGCATGGTCATTAAAGAAAAATCTAGAAACCTCCTGAGTGTGTGGCTGGAGGAAGCAGTTTGTTTATTGAATCCTATGCCTTCTTTATAAAAAATGAGCTACTAAACCCTACTAAACTGTTGTTCTTTGAACAGCCTGGAAGTAAAATGGTGGCCTCTGCTAAAGCTGCTGTCCCCACAGTGACCGATCAAGCAGCAGCAATGCAGCTCAGTCAGTGTGCAAAGAATCTTGCCACCAGCTTAGCTGAGCTACGAACAGCCTCCCAGAAGGTAGGTAAATACTAGTTTTAATCAGCTAAAGCAGGGTGGCTCTGTGCCTCCTCCAAGGAAGTGGCCCATGCTCAGGGAGGGTTCACTTCTCACTGTGCATTTTGAGCTCAGTTTGCTCAGAGTCCAAGTGGCTTCAGTGGCACAATAGAAAGGGGAGGGAGAAGTGACAAGAAAACTGAAAAGCTTATGCTATCTTTTCTGTAGCAGAAAAATGGGAGGAGATTATACAGAGCAGCCCATCCAGGCTCTGAGCTGCTTCTATATTTGAGGGAGAGCAGGAAACATGGAGCAGATCTTCTGCAGCAGCCAAACCAGTGAGAACCCAGCTGTGGCACTGCTGTAGTTATGAG
Source organism: Pitta sordida (assembly GCA_013390025.1). Lineage (NCBI taxonomy): Eukaryota > Metazoa > Chordata > Aves > Passeriformes > Pittidae > Pitta > Pitta sordida. Next base: position 707,777 of record WEKX01001789.1, on the reverse strand, counting down.
CTGGAACTATCACCTCTACAACTCAAGGAGGCAGAGGCTATCTGTGTTTCACACACAGATTTCTGGACTATGTAGGCTTCAAAAGTAAAATCAGTGGAAAGTCTGCTCCTTTTTGGGATGTGTACATACCCTGTGGCCCCAAAACAGGATTGTGGCTGGTGGGTGGCTACCTCTGGACTCATGTTAAAATTTCCAGCTCATGCTTATGACTGTGGGCTGCCACACCAGAGGGTTCAGTGTGACTTTAGTCATGATGCACAGTTGGGTTTTTGGTCAGAGGAGGAGTCCAGATTGCAGCAGTGTTTCCTCAGTACCTGAAAGGGTCCAGTGTGAAGGTACCTTTCCATAAACTGAGGAATATCACTCCCCTGGTGCCTCTTGACAGCGGGTTATTCTCTTCCCAGCCTAAGAGTATTGTGCAGGATTTGGAACCTATGATAACATTTAGAGTGCCTACAATGGCCTCTAAAGTAATGAGAAAAATCATTTGGGAAGGGGAGATTATATCTGAAGCATTTCTAATAGTTGCTTACAGCTGCTGACAGTGATATTGATCTGATCTCTGAATAGGCTCATGAAGCTTGTGGTCCAATGGAAATCGATTCTGCCTTGAACACAGTCCAGACACTCAAAAATGAACTGCAGGATGCGAAGATGGCAGCTGTGGATGGACAGTTAAAACCTCTCCCAGGAGAAACTGTAATTGAGGAAGGATGTTCTTCATTTAAAAACAAACAAACAAAGTTAGCTGTTAAAAAATTTAACTACCAGATTCACATCATGAGGCTTTGAGTAATGATGATGCTGACAGGGTTTTGCTCCAATTCTCTCAGAAAGAGTACATATTACTACTATATCAGAAGTATATTGTGCAGTAGAATTGCTCCCAGGACTGTAGGACTGTTACAATTTAGTAATTCTTTTAATAGTGAGGAAGATGAGAACTCAGTAGTTCTAAGACAGCCAGTCCGGGTAGGGCTTTGGAAGCAAAAAGGTTTAATTGGCAAAAAACCCCCACCTTCTCCTCCAATGAAGGTATTTATTTCCATTGCTAATTACAAAATAGTTTTGTTGATCATGCTCCCTGATATGCTAATTTATTTTGTCCTGGACAGGGAAAACATGCTAATTTGGTTTAAGAGGAACTGTGTATGTGTTCAGTAGTTTAGAAAAAAATTCCGAGGGTTGTAGAATGAGGAATTCTTTAGTAGTTTAGAAAAAAAATGGTTTTATTTGAGCTTAAACTAAGAATTTTGTCCTTTGCAATTTTTCACAGCTCGAGAAATGCACTCAGGACCTGGGAAGTACATCCAAAGCAGTTGGTTCTTCAATGGCCCAGTTGTTAACTTGTGCTGCTCAGGGCAACGAGCACTACACAGGTAGTGTTTTATTCATAGTTTTATTCATAGTTACATTCATAGTACATAGTGTTTTATTCATAGTACAGTAAACCCTCTCCACTTCGCACCTCCCAGATAGCGGCTTCACCTCTAAGCGATGTGATTTTTCAGCGGTTAAGGAGGCCTGTTTTGTGACTGCGCCTGTGCGAACTGACAGTCATGAATATTCAAATTAGACAGTCAATATTCAAATCAACCCCCACGCTGTGCTGCACAGACCACAAGTGCCCTGCTCTGCGCCCTTCCCGCTGTGCTCTGAGCAAGGCAGCTGGAGCAGTTTTGCCGGCACCACACCGTGCCTGGCCCCCCCCGTCCCGCCCCACTCGGAGTGAAGCACACAGATTCTACAGTTTGGTTTTTGTACCTGTGTACTTTTAGAAACCAAAAACACAGTAATAAGAAAAATGCTCCTGCAGGAGGGGCAAAAGTTTTCTCTTAGATTTCAAAATGTTCTGTGTCCTTATTTCTGTAAGAAACGAAATCTGTTGATGCGAATGCTACTGTAAGATTTTTTTTTTTTCCTAATACATTTAATACTGGTTAAATACATTATGGCAATTGCCACTTCATTGGATGTAATTGCATCAGGGCTCTGTAACTTACAGTTGCTTCATTTGAAGCAGATATAATTACATTAAGATGGCTCATGTTTCCATCACAGTTAGGGAGAAGTTAGCACTGGGTATCTGGCAAAAGTACTTGCAGCTGATAATGAATAGTTGAATGTAGTAGCTCGTATGATCAAGTTGTAGGAAAACCTACAAACCAGTTCCTTTTCAGAAATTTGAAAACTTGAAGAATAATACTGTTATACTCTTAGCACTGGAGTTGGAGGATGTCATTTGATGTTGACCAGACAGACTACAGAAACTTTCACTCACAGTCATGTTGGCTTATACAGTCGTGTTTCCTATACCACGGTAGCGCGGGTCTTCCCCCCGTGCGCGAAGCCTGCCTTCCGCATTCATTGGCAGCTCATTAATATGCAAATTTCCCCCCACCCTTACATGCTCCTCAGCGCTCTGGCCCTGTTTTGGCACTGCCCTGCTGTGTGTCGGTGTTTGTGTCAGTGGCCACCACAAGCTGGGAAAAATCCCTTTTACACTCAGCCGGGGACACGGGTGCGGGAGAGCCACCTGCTCTGCGGTCCTGGTAGCTCTCCGGGTGGGTAGACGTGGTCTCTCCATACTTAGGGTAGATGAGTGTGTCTCAGAGAGTCATTTGACAAAGTCTCAAACAGCACGTCTGACCTGAGTGTGTAAATTTTTCAGAACTGCGCGAAGCCTCCTCTCTTGGAGTGGGGCAGGCGCCTGGCTGTGCCTGGAGCGGAGCCGCCACCGTGGCTGTACGGGTTGATTTGCATATTCATGACCGCCTAATTGAATATTCATGCATGCCAGGTCATGCATGCACAGTTGCAAAAGAGGCCTCCTTCATCATTCAAAAATCACGCCACTAAGATGTAAAGCTGCTATATGGGAGGCGCAAAGTGGAAGAGGGCCAACTGTATGTGTTGTATTGTTCCTAATAATCTCTTTTTGAATTGCTTGAACTTAAACTATTGTTGTGTTTATTCTCTGAAAAATCCAAAGCTGTGTTTTCAGAAGCAGCAGAGGTGCCATGGCTCTGAACTCATGTTCACCATTCTTGCAAACAATCACTTACCCCCAAAGCTTGGAGCATGAGTTTTTCCTCACCTACAGGTTTTAGACTTTCTTCATTTTTAAATGCTCGACTAAGATTTAGTCACTGGTGTAGGGCTATGCCCAGAATTTGGTCTTTGGACTATACTGTTTATTCTATGGCTTCACGATGGGCATTTCTCTGAGCAAATGATGCTGTGTATTTCAAATGTGTTCATGTTGGAAGGTTTTCCTTCAAATTGCATTTCCAGTGTTATTTTGCAATGAGATCATTACCTGCAAATTCATGTCATAAAATACAAAGATTGTCTTGAAGGGTCCTAATGGAATCCTTGATGAAATCTGAACATAGGTGTTGCTGCCAGAGAAACTGCTCAGGCTTTGAAGACTTTGGCTCAGGCAGCACGAGGGGTTGCAGCATCTACTACTGACCCAGTAGCAGCACATGCAATGTTGGATTCAGCCCGGGATGTTATGGAAGGCTCTGCTATGCTGATACAGGAGGCCAAGCAGGCCCTGGCTGCCCCAGGGGATGCAGACAGTCAGCAGAGATTAGCCCAGGTAAGTGCAACTCTGAGCAGCACTATGAATTGTCAAACACCCCGTGACTTTACTGCGAATGCAGCATCAAACAGGGAGAGAGATCAACAGAAAATAAGGCTGCAGGGAATGACAGCTTGCAATTCCTTCCAAAAGCTCTCAGACAGTAGCATCATGCACATGTTAAACAATGCAGGTAATATGGAGTATGGTATTTTAGATACCTTTTAGAATATTATCTTTTACAAAGATGCAGCTAAATGCTTTTACCCACAGCATATGTGAGTAGATTGCTTGACTGCAAAAATGAAAGAGCCATTAAACTGATCATTATCAAATAAAAGATCTATGTTCATGTTATATTCCAAAAGTGAGTGTGTGTTTCCCACATACGTGGCACCACGGCTCTTGAAGCCTTTACGGAGTAACAGGTTCTTTTCTTACTGACTTGAAAGACTCTATAATTGGCTTAGACTGTAAATAATTTTTGATGAAGAGACTTTTGTTGGAGAGGCTTTGTAAAAGGTAGCATGCAAAGAATTTCTGTGATTAGTACATAGGTAAGTTCATGAGCATTCCCTTATCTGCAGTGCTGCAGCCTTTATCCCAGGTGCCAAGAGGAGTTGTGGAGCTGCCCTGCCAGCATTGTCCTATGAAATGGATGAGCAATTGCTGCTGGACTGCAGGTTAGCAAACTAAGGAAGTCACAAGCCCCAGAAATAGTCTTGCAAGGGTCAGAATGTAGGGATTGCTGACTATCAATATGGTCTGTGCCTCCTATCAATGACCACTTGAGATTTTCTCAGTGTCCATGTGTTGACTTCTGTGTTGTAGGTGGCAAAAGCAGTGTCTCACTCCTTGAATAACTGTGTGAATTGTCTGCCTGGACAAAAGGATGTGGATGTGGCCTTAAAGAGTATCGGGGAGTCCAGCAAGAAGCTCCTTGTTGATTCGGTGAGATGTTTTAACATGGAAATAAATTTCAGAGAACTGAAGGGCAGATATGGGACCCCATGTGTCAAATTATTTAGTAAATGTGCCTTAAGTTTACTTCATGTAAGCAGTGTTTAAGTTTACAAACCTTTAAGCAGCTGCTACTTTAGCTGAAATGCTATTCTTGTACTTTTGTGGGAAAGGTGAAATGTGTCTGTGACTTGTGGAGGCAATATTGAAATTGTTGTCATAGATTGGTATTAGCTTTTTTTAATGCTAACTATGACTTAACATTATGAAGAATATGAAAAGTAGGAAATTATAGTCCCTCTCCCATCTAGAAGTGATTCGTTTCCTTGAAGGAACATTGTGACCTGTCAAAACATGTTCAGTCATTTTGTGCAAGGAGTAGAATTATTATATTTCTGTTTAACTGCATCCATGTCAAAAAAAACCCTTTTTGCAGTGGTAATTTGCCAGAAGGTTATATTATTTGAACTGCTTTTTTTCTGCACCTACCAGTGACTTTGCTGTCCTGTGAATGAAGGAGGATTTTGTTTCAATGTGTTTGTGCAATGCCTAAGGTATTTTTACAAAGCCTGGTTTACCAGAGAGAGTTTAGAGTTGCCAATACTTGTGTGTTGTTCTGAAAAGCTTGTTCCTGGAAGTGAACGATGGCTTAGAGACCCAAATTCTACAACCTTAGTCACTGAGTTAATTACTATGAGGTTTGTAGCTGAACTAGAAGATAGCTTCTGTTGCCTCTGTCCCTTGAAAGTTTTACGGAATTGTCTGTCCCTTGAGAGAAACAGTGGGTCCCAAGTTGTTGGACACATTCCTGGCTGACAGCTGTTCCATAGTTGGACTATTCTGCATTCAGAACTGAATCACCAGCGGTTCAGTTGCAGTATTCTGTTCCAGCTTGTATGAAACTCATTACTCTGTTGCACTTAGTGTTCTCAAACTGTGTAAACTTTGCAGTCGTGAAGGGCTGGCGTGTCATGACAGTAAAATACAGACCTGTGTCTCTTGCAGCTACCTCCGAGTTCTAAGTCATTTCAAGAAGCTCAGAGTGAACTGAACCAGGCAGCAGCAGACCTGAACCAGTCAGCAGGAGAAGTTGTCCATGCTACACGGGGCCAAAGTGGGGAACTGGCTGCAGCCTCTGGAAAATTCAGTGATGATTTTGATGAATTTCTTGATGCTGGTATTGAAATGGCTGGCCAAGCACAAGTAAGATTTTGTTCATGCTAATTGAGATCAAGGTTTTTTTGGACATAGCATCTCCTATCTTCACATCAGCTGATATGCAACCTCTGTACATAAAACCCTGAACAGACTGTTAGAAAGAATGGATTCACTTTTAGCAATTATGTAAAGAATCTAGACACAGCTATTAGCTGTGAAAAAGGAGTCTTTTCCTGCAACTGTATTTATATGCAGTTTTCCCTTTTCAAGCAATAGCTTAAAATAAGTAATAGAACATCCAAATCAGAATGTTGACTAAAGTAGGCTCATAAAAATTTATTGTATTGGGCTAGAGGACTTTCTGGAGGGATATTTTTGTGTGAGTAGTCCCAGTTAGATTCTGGAGAGCCTGCGGGTGACACAGAGGATGCTGGAATCCAGGGAGGGTACACTGCCTGAATAATGTGAAACAGCTGTGCCAGGCAGAGACACATGAGAGTCTTGACAACAAAAGCATTGTTCAACAAGTGGTAAAGTTTCGCCGTTGCTCATTTGTGAATACAGCCATTGTTAGAAACCCAGTTCTTTGTTATATGGGTTCCTTTTTCTGTGATGTGAGTGAAGCTGGTGGCACCTGTCAGGGTGAACAGGGTCCATGTCCTTCTCTGGACTGTGGTCTCATGTATCCTGGTGGTTTCAGGTGGGTAAACAAACTGCATTTCCAAATGTGGTTTTAGCACATTCTGTTGCAAATTCTGCACTGAATTTTATGCTGCTGTGGCTTTCCAGACTAAAGAGGACCAGATTCAAGTCATAGGTAACCTCAAGAGCATCTCCATGGCCTCCAGCAAGCTGTTACTGGCTGCCAAATCTCTTTCTGTTGATCCTGGAGCTCCTAATGCCAAGAACCTCTTGGCAGCAGCAGCAAGGTAAGGATGTGTTGCCTCCTTATGTTTTCCTGAGATCTTTGCTTTACTCTGTGATATTTATATTGTGTTTATATATTCTTTTGCTATTGATAGTTAACTGAGTGGTTGGAACCTGCAGTTCTATTTAAATGAAGGTGGACCAGAGGAAAGTTTCTTGTGTTGGAGTAGTTCCTTAACTGGCATAATTTGTTATCCTTGATGGAAATAAGAACCAGCATTTGAAGACTTGGCCTGGTTTTTGAAAGGAACTGGTGTATTTTACTTACTGCTTTTTCCCCATCTGTGTACTGACAAGGGAGTAGCTAACAGTAAGCTTCTCAATCCTTAAAAGAATAAAAATTGGACAATATTCTTATATAGAACATGCTTAAAAATCATGCTGTAACTTCCTGTCACTAACTGTGCATGTGTGTATGATCAGGAATGTCTGAAAGGGCTAGATGCTGCCTTTATTTGGTGAAGGATATTCTTACTTTAAGGATTATAAAGCAAATCCTTCATTAAAAGACTTCCTAAATAATTTATGTTACTTGACTTCATCATATTTGGGGTTTCTAAAAAGGAGTGAAAATTCTGACATCCATCTTGTCTCCTTGGAAAGGGGAAAACTAGGAAAACTGAATTAATCAAAGACAGGCTGCTTAAAAGTGAAGGAGCTGCATGAGCTCTGTTAGTGCCATGTGTTTGTGCTGTAGGCTTGGAGCATTGGTGGTTGGAGCGTACAGGAAGTTAAGTGTTCCCAGTGAAACCCAGGTAGTTGCTGGTTTCTGCCAGGCTGGAATTCCCTCTGTGGAAGTGTGTGATAGCCCAGGGGAGATGAGCCCGGCAGAACCTTTAGCTGCTCTGTGTGCCCGTGCTGTGTGTGCCTGTGTGCACGAGACTGTACACAGATGTCACATAGCCACGTGGAGTAAATGCTGTACCAATTCCCAGTTTAAGATGCTAAGGAGATTCTGTGTTTCCTTTCTCAGATCCTCTGAGACAGCGTGTGACCAGCTTAGCAGGGCTCTGTTCTCTTTCCCTGCTATGATATGATCAGGATTAAATATTCTTACTTTCTTTTTTCTCGTGAAGATGAAAAAAGAGGAACATCTTCCTTATTATGTGATGGGTTTTTTTCACATTTGTCTCTCATCCTGTATGGTACTGGGATTATTCTTCTTGTGTTTGTTTTTTGGTTTTGTTTTCTTTTTGCCTTCTTCCCTCTTTTGCTCCAGCTATAATAGACACTCCAAACCTTTTCAGCAGCTTTGTCTTCCTTGTGGAGGCATTTTTCTTGACTTCCTCTGACAGGCTCACAGGATTGCAACAGTGGCTGAGTTCCCTGAAGGTCCAAGTGGTTTTTGTGCTGTATTTGATGAAAATATATGTGACTTTTAGAGTCCTGGCAATCGTCTTCCACCCTGGGATTGGTGTTTGAGGGGCCTTCCTGGTTCTACTGCTTCCAAATGACTTTAAAAGTAATGTTTGTCCACTGGATGTATTCCTGGCATAGGTACCTGGTGTGCAGCAATGATATTCATGAGACCACATGGCATCCTCTCCAGTGCTGACAATTCTCTCCCTTAAATTGCTGATATTCTCTGACTCAATGTATATTGTCTCTCGGAGTAAAATTAACAACAGACAAGATGAAGAACAGAACTTTCTATTTTGCCATCTATTCCTATGTCTGTATGCAGTGACATTTCCCTGATGCATAGAAATCACTGAGGTTCAGGAGGTGGACACCAGGTCCTCCACAAGGACACCAAAGCTGCTGAAAAGAGTAAGGGTCTCAGTTAGACAAGTCTGTCTGTTAGTTTCCATTCTTTTTGTCCTAGAATTTGACATAAACATAATATGCATAATAAGCACGTTCTGTTTCCTTTTGTAGCAGTAGGATACCATCCATGTAGGTAATCATGGTTTTGATGTGTGATCAAGTGCTTGTTTTCTGAAGGGGAAAGTAATGTAAGGGCCATGCAGTTCTCAAGGCCAGAGGAAAGCACGTTCTCCATGCAATTTGACTCTTTTTCTCTTCTAGAAGCCACTTTCCTGGATTGTTAGTTGTGAGTCTAAAATAAATGGATTTATAATGAATTTTACTTATTTTCAGAGCATTCATCAGAAAGACCAATAGTGATTATATTGTATGTCAGGATCAGACTGTGCTCAAGAGCTGGGAACTCCCATAGAAACATAATGCTTTTGCATAACTTATTCTCTGTGGATATTGACCTAAGGGAGAGTATCATTTATTAATTAAGGGGGGAAAAACTGATTTGGCAGCAGACTGTAAAAATTAATAGCAGGATTATATGTGTGTCAGACAAGACATGAGACTTCGCTAATGAAGGGTATGTAACATCACTTTAAGTTTACACACTGTTTTGTGTACTAACCACTTGTTTCTGTGTCCTTTGAGACTTCTGGGGTGCTACTTCAGAAATGATTCAGTTAGCACTTCTCCAGATCTGATATTAAGTCACCTTTTAGCCACTACACTGTGTTACTGTGCCAGTGTAGTGGCTTGACCTTGGTCAGCTGCCCTGTGATGTTTTGCCCTTTCTCACCAGTGTTTTCCCAGAGTTGCCACCAGCTGCTGGGCTCGATGTGTCCTGCAGTGGGTGTGTTGGTCTGTCCAGGGCCAGCTGTGCCCAGCTGTGGCAGCCCCATGCCTGTTCTCACAGAGGTCTCACCTGCAGCCAAGTGCACTTTTTACAGTGAGAAGAAGCCTCTGTTTCTTCTGGTCTAACTTTGCCGTTGTCGGCACTGAAGGGAGAGATCTTCAGGTGTGGATCACTATGAGATGCTTTAGAAAGAATGTTTTTGTTCCTATGAAGCTTGTTAAAGAAGAGGTCTCTAGGTGAGCTGTTTAAGATACAGTTAATCTCCAAACACTGAAAAGAAAAATGTAGTAGAAGACCCCAGTTTTATATCTTCATGCAATGTACAGGTAAACAAAACAGATAAACAAAAGTTTTACTAAGAGGAATAGTTTAAAACACGCCTTTTTTCTTCTACTCTCCCTAGAGCTGTGACTGAGAGTATAAACCAGCTCATCACACTATGCACCCAGCAAGCTCCCGGGCAGAAGGAATGTGATAATGCCCTCAGAGAACTGGAGGTACGTATTGCTGAAATCAGGCTGGAAACTCACATCAAAGGGACTTGAGGAACCTATCAAATTTTAGAAGTGTTAACTTGCAGTTTCTCTTTTCAATGATTAAATTCTTACCCCTTCCCTTTATTTCCCCAATTCTGTGCCTGGTATTCCCAGTCTTCCCAATGCTTCTTAAGTGCTAGAGATGATTGTTTCTGTACTGTAGGTGTATCTTAATGTTGTGTTACGAGGCAAGTCCAAGTGTTTAAAATCATGCCTGGATTTCCTTTTGGTGGAAAGCAGGTATTGGACACAGCTGTATCTTTCTGTACATAAGTGATTCCACTTTCATTGGATAGATTAAAAGTCTTGCCAATACCTGGCAGAAAAACAGTCTTCCTTCTAACTTGAAAAAGGGCCTACTGCAGATACTTTTATGTAAAAAAGAATTAGTCACCTGCATATTGCAGCATTTTACAAGTTTTGTTATCTAATGGCATTCATTCTTCTGGTATAAGCAGATGGGTGTGATGGTCTGTGTTCTTCTCAGCTCAGTATTTCAGGCTCTCTTGGTAACCAGAGTTTCTTTATTTCAGACAGTTAAGGGAATGCTGGACAACCCCAATGAGCCTGTGAGCGATCTCTCTTATTTTGATTGTATTGAAGGTGTAATGGAAAACTCAAAGGTAATTTATTTCCCCACCTCTGTGCTAATTGTAAAGTGTCTTTGGGTTTTCAGAAGTTTCCACATGCATATCAGATTTGTTGGAGATGCAGTCAGTGTTTATAGCCAAAAGGCATACTGCATTCCTTCATAAACCTCAGGCTGAGATGGGTCTCGTATGGGTACTTTCAGGTTTTAGTCACTTAGAAGGTGTATCAGTAAGAAACTTTGAATGAAGTGACTGCCGTGCAATGCTGTTAAAGCTTCTCCTCTCTCCCTTCCTCTCCTGTGCACATCATGCTTTGGTGATATATATTTCAACTGCAGCTATGTTAGAACAGTCCAAGGCATGAACATGAGGCTTGGCAATTAAACCATTGTATTGTTCTGTGCAAAACAGAGAAATGTCTGAGCAGCCCAGATACTCCAGCACATTAGAAAATCTGTGTGATGCCTTAGTTTTAATCATGCTGTGCTGTACATCTCTCTTTGAAGCTTGCTTTTGATGTCCTTTCTATTTGATGTGTTGGAATTGTCTCAGATCCCTCTTCTAAAAGAAAAAGAAAGTGCTAATGGGTGTGCAGTGTCACCTTGCATGTAATATTTTGCCTCATTTTGAATTTTAAAGCAAAGTGAACTGTATTCAGTGGGACACCCTGTGGGACTTAATGTGTGTTCTGACATTAAGATGGTTCCAGCAGTCCAGGTGCAATTTCATTTCCACTGTGTTTCAGTGAATTTGGGGACAAAGATGGTCCTGGATGTGTTGACAGCATGTGCAGGACTGGTTGTCATGTTCTGCAGTCTGTGAAATGCACCTTGTGCCAGGTGGATGGCAGCAAAAACAATGAGATTAATTGTGCATCCTCTTCATTGTTTGAGCTGCAATGGTGCTTGTGCTCAGCACTGTCAGTCCAGTATTGGTCTGCATGTCTGATCCCGGACACCACAGAGGAATGTGCCCAGCTCTGGGAAGTCGCTGACTAGCTGAAAATTCTGGAAGCCAAGTCCAGGAAGTTGGTGGGCCAGAACCTACTCCAGGCCAGCAATCATTTGCCTTCAAGTGGTAGAGATGCATATTTGGAAGATAACTTTGTTTTTTAATTTCTGAGGTTCTTGGAGAATCAATGGCGGGCATTTCTCAGAATGCAAAAACCGGGGATCTTTTAGTCTTTGGAGAATGTGTTGGAGTGGCATCCAAGGCTCTTTGTGGCCTCACAGAGGCAGCAGCTCAGGTAAGCTACTGAAGTCTGTACAGCAGAATGTTTTTATTTTTTGGCAAGCTCATGTTGTTGGTTTGTAAATCTGAGATTCACTTCAAGCAGATGATCGACCTTGTACTGCACGTTGTGCTCTGTGTAGATCCCCAGAAGTTGTGCAGACATTGCTGCACACTGTGGAAGGAGCAGAGTGCAATAACAGGCTGATTGCATAAGGAAGGGAAATGACACCAAGAAGGAAACTTTGCTGAGGGTAAAGCAAAGCTGCAGCATGTGGAATTCATGTCTGCAGCTCAAGCTCAGAACTGTTACATCCTAGAGAACTGGACAAAAAAGCAGCTACGGTTAATGAATCAAGTTTTACTTTAGGTTGTAAAACTTCTTAAGGAGCATTATTAATTTCAGACGTTTGGACTAAGGAGGCTTTTCACATACTTTTGAAATAATGAAAATTCTTAAGCTGATACAAGAAATTAGGATCTGATCAGTGGTTTCACTGGTCTCATAACTGAGTGAGAGAGCTGATACAGCTTCCTCAGGAAGGATTTGGCTGGGGGGGATCATGCTCTGCATCTAAAAACCTCTTCTTGATTTCTCCAAATACGTCATGTGTGGACTAAATCTCCACATCTAACCCAGAGGTGCTTTACTGGCATAATGAGGTGACAAATAATTGTATCTGTAATGGATACAAGAAATCTTCAGACATGGTTGTGACAGTTTCAATATATATATTTCAAAATGTATATATGTATATTTGAAAGTATACTATTTGAGGAAGGAGGTATGGGCAAAGTTCCTTGGTTTCAGTGGATTCTGGACATTTATTGCTAAAAAGAAATTGTCGTTGTACTTCACAGTATGATTTCTGAATAATCTCTGACCACCATGTGCTATGACACATAGTAAGTTTATCAGAAATCCGAGTTGGATTTAGCATAATTTCTTAGGATTGTTTTCTTCTCCTTTTCTAGGCAGCTTACCTGGTTGGTATCTCGGATCCAAACAGTCAGGCTGGTCAGCAGGGTCTGGTTGACCCAATTCAATTTGCCAGAGCCAATCAAGCAATCCAGATGGCTTGCCAGAATTTGGTAGATCCAGCAAGCAGCCCATCACAGGTGATTCCAGAGGAGTCCAGTGAGTCTGTCATTGTTAGGCGCCTTTGCTTTATTTGTGTCCCAGCAAAGGAATTTTGGTTTGACCCTGTTGTGTGGCTTTGAAGGGTGACAGTACAGAGCTGCAGTGTGGTCGCTGTCACACCCCTTTGACATTCTGCCTGTCATGTGCCATCTGTTTTACAGGTATTATCAGCTGCCACGATTGTGGCCAAACACACTTCTGCCTTGTGCAACGCTTGTCGCATTGCTTCATCAAAAACAGCAAACCCTGTTGCCAAGAGACACTTCGTGCAGTCTGCCAAGGAAGTTGCAAATAGCACTGCTAACCTGGTCAAAACTATCAAGGTACAAATGCTGCTTAATTGGGCATTCTTCTTCCTTTGTGAGTTCAGGTTTTGGGGGTTTTTTATTCCTGTTGAAGCAGCATCAGAACAGTTAGAAATATGGTTTTACCTTCTTGGTTATGCCTGATTTAAAAAAATCATTAATGACAGTTTTGAAGACCTGAATTGGAAACCATGTTCAGTGCTGAAGTCAAGATAGAAAAATTTGGGCAATACTAGTATTACTTTTAATGTTCCGAGAGGCAGGCAGCCCATCCAGTGTGAGACCCTTCAGCATTGATGTATTTAATGAGTTTGTACAGCTAGAATAACTTGCAAACAATGAAATGTGAAGGTTTTTTGTGTAAATCTAAACATTTTTGCAGGTATTTCTGACAGCTTTACCATATCTGTAAGAGAAAAATAAAGAAGTGGATAATACTGGGAACCAAACAGAAGCCATTTATGTTGCTACTGTCTAGTAGTCTTCTGTTAATAGTAACCTTCTATTTTCCAGGTACCTGCCAGCAATTTGGCAAGAGGTAGTTTTTCTTCATGCAAGCAGAACTAATACCTGTGAAGCCACAGAGGACTCACAGTTCTAAACCCCTCTGGAAGCAATTGCTGATCTAATCAGATTTCATTAGCTGAAATGTTTTCTATGAGATTGTGAGGGATTGGTTGACTTATATGACAATGAGAGCAATAAATCACTGGCTTGCTTAAAAAAAAAACCTAAAAATTTTAAAAATCAGGCTGTACGAAACAACTACCTCTACAAACCACAAAAAGGTGGATTTTAGCCACCCTCATCCTTTGGAGCATGAGGTGCTAAGACACAGCTTGAGAGAGTCATTGGAGTGCAGTGATAGAAAACCTTTATTCAGTCTCAAAAAGCAAAGCAGCAGTTTAAATTTAGGGTCAATAACATGCACTTAAAAGATCACATTCTGTGCATCAACCTTGTTTGTGGAGGAGCTTTCAAATATCGTAAACGCACAGAAGCTTAACACTAGGAAGAATTAACCCAGCTTCCTTCAATTTTGCTAAGAAGCCCATTCTGATAGAACTTAACCATGGTTTCCTTTCCAGGCTCTGGATGGAGATTTCTCTGAAGAGAACCGCAACAAGTGCAGGATTGCTACTGCCCCTTTGATAGAGGCTGTGGAAAATCTGACAGCATTTGCTTCAAACCCAGAATTTGTCAGCATACCAGCACAGATCAGCATGGAGGTAAGGCAGGATGCTTTTGTCATGCTCTGTTCCTGATGGCAATATCGTATGATGTGGTGGCTGTTGCAGTCTTAAAGCTGTGGAGCTGTAACTGGAATCTGAGTATGTCCTCCAGGTCTGTGGTACCTGGGTTTAGCAGGTTACTGGCAATAACGTGGATACAAAGATGATGACGCAGTTAGTCATCAGTCATCACTCAGTGTTAATGGTCCAGCTGGAAAAGGGCACACCTGTTGGAGATTACAAGTTTTGTGGCAAATTAAGTATGTTTTCAATGATATTTCTGTAGTCTATTGTTAGGCAAGTGTCATTATTTTCTCCTGTTTCTCAGCTGAAAGATGCTTTGCTAAACCTGACTTAGAAATAGCTGTTGGACTGTGATTATTTTAGTTTTATTTCTGGATTGACTATCTATGAATAGTACAATGGAGGTAATTATAAGGGCATTTTCGTGCTGTTACTTAAAGGAACTTTAAGGAGCAGAAAGTGTGAACCAACTCAAATACTCATTTAGATGTTCTTTCTGTTCTTGTACCTTTCTGACCACAGGGATCACGAGCACAGGAGCCAATTCTAGTGTCTGCCAAGACAATGTTGGAGAGCTCCTCTTTATTGATCAAAACTGCCCGTTCTCTGGCTATCAATCCCAAAGACCCTCCTACATGGTCTGTACTGGCTGGGCATTCCCATACAGTCTCAGATTCCATCAAGAGTCTCATCACCTCTATCAGGTACGTCTTTTGGAGTAGCAATAATTGAGCAGCTGCTCATAAAGAGGAATACATATGGCCATTAGCCTGGTGTTATTTTTTGTTGATGGAAATTACTCTATGATGCACAATATCCCCCAGTTACGTTGGATGTTTAATCAGAATTGATGATTGCAGCACCCTGCAGCACAGGGCTGCTCCGTATTTGTATTCTGGTCTCCTGCTCCAGTTCCACTTCCACCTCCCATTCACTCAGAAGTAAATGTAATAGAGTGTGCTGTAGGAAATGAAAACTGCAGGTTGTGTACGAGCATGTAATATGTGAGAAACAATTCGGGTTTTTTTCAAGTTCAATCAGGTGGTGTATGAATTACCTGTGCTGTCTATTCTTTGCTATAGGGTTCTCTGTGTAGTTACAAGAATGCTGTAGCAAGGAGTGAATATTCTTTATTTTCGCACTAAACCTCTCTGTCCCTTTCTTAAGGCAAATTTTAAAACATAGTTCTATATTTAACCTCTTTGTATTGATTAAATTAAAATGGCATGAAAACAGTGAACTAAGGAGTGTTTACAGTTTGGCTGATGTTCAATAATGATTGTACTGAAATAGCAAATGGCATGTCAGGACAAAGTACTCAGAAACTAATAATTGATGGAAGATACCTGCAGCTGAGTGTAACACCTAATACCTAAGGAATTGTTTTCTGAGGCAGTTGATCTCACTGTACCAAAATGTGGATTATTTTCCTAGTGTCTGTTATGTCTTCATCATGATCTCTATTATTGGGCCAGTAAGGCCATCCCGAGGAGGTTGAATTTCAGCTGCCTTCTCTGAGGCCCACCAGTTTTTTCCTGTCTAATTATTAAGAGAGGAGCAGAGTGTGTGGGTATGAAAGTGTGCATTGTACAGATACCAAAATCCTGTAGGTAGAACAAAGCTAACTTGGGCCTTGCTGCTCTCCTCCCCCACGCTTTCTGTGCTGTCAGGTAACACAGGATGGCTGTGTGACTTCATGGAGGAGCTGCCTCCATCCCAGCAGGCTCAGTTGAGTATCTCTGTCTTGCAGGGACAAGGCCCCAGGGCAGCGTGAATGTGATTTCTCCATCGATGGGATCAACAGATGCATCAGAGACATTGAACAGGCTTCCCTTGCTGCTGTCAGCCAGAGCCTGGCCACCAGGGATGACATCTCAGTTGAGGTGAGGGAGAGAGCACAGGTAGAAACAGGGCAGTGCAGGGCAGCCTGGCTTCCCTTTCTGCTTTCCTCTGCGCTGGGAGATATGGAGCTGAGCAGTCGGCACAATCTACTACCACTGAGAGAACAAGTGTCCTTTTTGGTACCTTTCGAGGCAAAATGATATGCCAGCCGAAGTGTATCACTTCTGGAAGGATACCAGAATCTCCAGGCGAAAGTAGGGGTGAAGGTAGTTTGGGTTTTTTCCTGCCACACACAATATTATTCTGACTTCCTGTGCTGACACAGCAGACTGATAGTCAGAGTTCCTGTGGTGCCTGGCTGTGTAGAAGCCAGGATGTTCCTGAGGCTAATCTATACTAGCAGTCTGGTGGCGTAAATATCAATATCAGTGTCTTTTTTCTTAATGCCTGTTTTGTCCTTAAGTAAGTGAAATCTGAAGTTATGTTGATACCCTCACACTGAGAAAATTTCCTTCTCTGTCCCCTTCCCCACTTGAAATTATGGTGGTCTCTCTGGGCTGTAACGCGACATCCTAGAAACATGTCAGACCAAATGAAGCTGAGAAAAAGAAGTTATTACAGGAAATATGTCTTAACACTTTCTTATTGAAATAATCTTAGACACCATGTCAAACTGAAGTAAATGTTACTGAAAATGACATTTATGTATTATGCAGTACAGGAGTGTAACAAAGGGCTTTCATGAGAGTGAGCTAAATCCCAGCGGCTGCCAAGATGTGCCTCTGAAATTCGACCCAGTATTTATGTCTCAACCAGGCTATTAATATGCTTTTCGTTTGCTCCTGTCCTGTAGACAGTATTCAGGAGGTCAGTCCTTATCTCTGTCCCTCAGAGATGTCATATTTGTCCTTTGTCTTTCCTTGGTGGTTTTTTCCCACTAGCTCTGGAGTCTAGAGCAGGGCTTTTTGGTTTTGTTGTATTTTCTGCTTTGTAAAATGTTTCTTCATATTTAAATTGGTGCTCCTGCTGGTTTTCTGATTGATCCAGTGATACTAAATCTTTGTGAGGGCAAGAACATTTTGGGGAGCCAGGAGGGCATTGGTCACTTTAGAGTGAGAAAGAACACCTACCCTTGAGTTTGCTCCTGTTAGCTGGAGTGGGAAGGAGCCACTTTTCCCACACTTGTAGTAGGTATAAACCTAAAGAGGAGCAGGCCCATCTCAGGGCTGCTCTTGTTGAAAGAGAGTGAAAGAAAATAAAGGGGCAACTTCATAAAGAAAGCTGGCAGCGTGGATTTCTGTGTGGTGCCCTAGTTGTGTCAGTTGGTCTGAGGGGGGTTACAGTATCACAGTATTAGTAAGTCTGGAAGAGACCTTAGAGATCATCAAGTTCAACTTAACCAACACCCATTATCTGAATCATGGTACTAAGTGCCTCATCTAGCCTACTCTAAACACCTCCAGGGACAGTGACTCCACTCCTCCCTGGGCAGCTCATTCCAATGGAGGATCACCCTTTCAGTGAAGAATTTCTTCCTAATATCAAATCTAAACCTCCCCTGATGGAGCTTGAGACTGTGCCCTCTTGTTCTCTCATCAGTTGCCTGAGAGAGGAGACAGTCCCCCTCCTGACTACAATGTCCTTTTAGGTAGTTATAGACAGCAATAAGGTCACCCCCGAGCCTCTTCTCCAGACCAAACAACCCCAGCTCCCTCAAGCTCTCCTCACAGGGCGTGTGCTCCAGCCCCTTCACCATCCTTGTTGCCCTTCTCTGAACACGTTCTAGTATTTGGACATCTTTCATAAATGAGGGGCCCAGGTTGTCATGGTATAGTACAGCTTGATAAGGGAACAGCTCAGAGAGTAACTGGAAATTTCTCTTTCTGTTAGGCTCTACAGGAGCAGCTGACATCTGTCGTGCAGGAAATTGGCCACCTCATTGATCCTATAGCCACCGCAGCCCGGGGAGAGGCAGCTCAGCTCGGGCACAAGGTACTGTCCTACCTTCACAAAGGCATTTGAAATCTCAGACAGCTGAATGTTAGGGAAGATCCTGATTTCATAACAGGAAGTGCAGAAACAGCTGTAATTTTCAAATACTTGGAGCTGAGATCAAATAAACCTGTTTAGCCCCCCCACTACCGGAAAAAACCAGCCACAGCAAACCCAACACGGCATGGAATACAGGTCCAGTGCTGTACAGTGCAGAAGCACTAGGACAGTGTGTGCTCCTTGAGCCAACCCACATCCCCATGGTGAACAGAGGATGTGGTTCCTCTCTGTTACACCTGAGAAATGTGGTTAATGGCTTTCCATGGTTGTTCTGGCTTTTTTAGGTAACACAGCTGGCAAGCTACTTTGAACCCCTGGTTTTAGCTGCTGTTGGTGTGGCATCCAAGACACTCAATCATCAGCAACAGATGACTGTGTTGGACCAGAGCAAGACACTAGCAGAGTCTGCCTTACAGATGCTGTATGCTGCCAAAG
The DNA here is from genome assembly GCA_013390025.1 of Pitta sordida. Classification (NCBI taxonomy): domain Eukaryota; kingdom Metazoa; phylum Chordata; class Aves; order Passeriformes; family Pittidae; genus Pitta; species Pitta sordida. Next base: position 689,145 of record WEKX01001789.1, on the reverse strand, counting down.
AAGGGGGAGGAAACCCCAAGGTAAGGTGGTTGTGGGAATTAGGGACAAGAGGGAAAGGCATGTGCAGAAGAAAAAACCAGCACCTACCTGCTGTACAGTCAAAGGTGCAGTGAAAGTGCTGTTGACAGCTCTTCTGATGTCTCCCATCTGAGAGTGGAAACATTTCACCCAGAAAGGATTCCAATTTGACTCACAGCATCTTCTGAAGGGACACAAAATCAGGGTGTGACAGCAGCTGTCTAGGCTTTAATACAGAAAGCAAGTGGTTAAAAACCAGAATCTGTTGAGTACGTGGCCCAATGGAATGGGGGCCCTCACCAAGGTCACCAGAGATGGAAAGAGCAGCAGTGCACAACAGTTTATAACTGATTGGCTCTTTTAGAGAGCCATGGACCTTAAAGGATACTTAAGAAGACCACAGGGCCTTATATAAGAGGCTTAAAGTGTCATGTAGGAATTAACAAGTTTTGTTCTGTGTACAGTGATCCCCCACATACTCGCAGCTCGCATATCCACGTATTCCATTAATCACAGTTGCATTTTCAGTGAGCTGTGAGACCACACCCGTGCGCAGAATGTCCCGGAGCCCGGATTTCATGGCTGGGAAGCACCCAAGGGCTCTTTCTCCACTTTAATGAGATGCTGCAGTGTGAGCCACACTCCCAGGACCGCCCCTCCAGACCTTACTGGTGGAGGGTGCATGGCTACAGGCAGGGAACAGTTGAATATTCATGGGTGCGATCTCTTCACAGGTTTCATAACTCATGGGACCTGCCCAGACCCGACCCCCAGCGAATTCCAGGGGATCACTGTCTTGCTGCAGTGTTTTATTTGCCATCTTTGCCCTGAAGTGTTGTTTTCAGTGCTGTTACTGTTTTAATTTTGTACTCTGATTTGCATATTGTTCTCATGGAGAACGTTCTCTGACTTATCTGTTTTCTCACTTTGTCTCTTCCAGGCATCTCACACTCATGATGCAATAACTGAGGCTGCACAACTGATGAAGGAGGCTGTGGATGATATCATGGTTACCTTAAATGAAGCTGCAAGTGAAGTTGGCATGGTTGGAGGTATGGTAGACTCAATTGCAGAGGCAATGACCAAGGTGAGTATAGAAATTCTGACCCCTTTTTCACTTTGTGTTTGACGGCTGATCCACACTGCAGGGCTTTGGAGGAGCTGGTACTGATTCACTGTCAGTCATGACTCGGTGTCACAGGAAACCTAAAGATGATTTGATTTTACAGATTGTGAAATAAAACTGACGTGGGCCATGATGCTCACATTTACAGCCTGCACAGTACCTGTCAGTAGAACTGCTGTAAAATAGTTTTGTTCAATAATATGCTGACACTTAATTGCCATCTTAGGTCAAGCAGCCTTTTATTTTTGATTCCTATTTTTTCCTCATATTTCGTGTTTCTTTCTTAACTGAGCAGCAGGCCAACCTTGAAAAAAGTTACTTTCAGGAAAAATGGTGTCAAAGCCTGAAGTTCTTTGCAATGAACATGTATAGTTGCAAAGTGTACATTGAAGACTTTAGCATGTAAATAAATCTTATATTGTCTTCTGGCACAAACATTTTGGTTTCTAATTGTTGCACTTTCCTTTCTGTATTAGCTGAGAAGTGCAGGTGGTTTGACCTTGTGTGAGAGGTGGACCTTCTGCTCAAAACCCCTGCACTTTACATTCTCTGTGTCTTCCATGCTCATAACCTGGGCTAAAGTATTTGATGAGCTTCTCCATAAATCCTGGTGCACTGTTTTCACTTGTATATCGTGGGAGAGTAGGTTAGAAGTTTGAATATATAATAAAACTTTACTATTACAGGTAAAGCATGCTGTTGGTTGTGACTTTTTAATGCCATGTTTTTCCCTCTTTCTTGCAGCTGGATGAAGGTACACCTCCAGAGCCAAAGGGAACCTTTGTTGATTATCAGACCACTGTGGTGAAATATTCTAAAGCCATTGCTGTAACGGCACAGGAAATGGTAAGAAGTGAGCTCACAACAGGGTGTGGAACATGGTATTATTTGTGCAGGGTTGTGACACTCTTGATCAGTAAATGTTCATTAAATTTATCCCTTTGAGGTAATGGAGCGAAAGAGGTGATGATTTTTTCAGTTTAACTCTTGCATCTTAGTGGTGTGATCATAGAGGAGTCCTCTGAGGGAGGAACACTGGATTGTATTGTGGCTCTTCTGTTTGGCTCATTTTGAAGAGAAAGGAAAACTTTTCACATACATGCTTTTCATAAGCCCACTTAATTGGGCTGAAATACTACCTCTTGTCTCTCAATGACTTCAGGTTACCTTTACACACCTACCGTTTCATTTAGCCTATGGAACAACATCAGTGTTTTCAGAATCCTGTAATACTTGATGAATGAATGCAGAGGGACATCTCACGTTGTCCTTCTCTTGCATTTCTGTAATTCACTGCTTTTAACAAGAGAAAAAAGTGAAACCTGTTGAATCAAGATTGTTCTTGATGCATGTTTCACAGTAATGCTTAATGTGTTTGCTTTTTGATCAGTACTGTGGTTGCTCTTTTGTTTTTTGTGAGTTGAAGGGACTGTTGATGTATGCTACAGACAGGATTTTCATTAAGTCAATTGCTCTTGAAGTCAAGTCATGATTCTGCTGTCTACCACAATATAAATATGTCTAAAACTAGTTTTGTCCCAAGGATGGAACTCCATGGCTTTTATTAACATTTATGTGAGGTAGAAGAAATATCTCTGTTAAATGGTAGGCTTTTTCTAAAGAGAAATTCAATTATTTATACTGACGTATTCTGCATAGTTCTGCCTGTTTCTCCTCCATCCCGTTCCCACATCTGAGATGTGTTTTGCATCGGTTCTCAGATTTTTATCATTTCCATGCTCCTGTGCCACACCAGCTGAGACTGATGGAGGTTAGCTCACCTTTGACAAAATAAGGTGGCTGTGACACACAGAACCCCCTTCCCTTCCTGGTCTGAATAACAGTGTACCTAGCCCATCACCCCACCATGTCAGAGAGTGAATTCTTGGCTCTAACTGCTGCTCTTTGATTAGCCCATATGTTCAGCAAGTGCCTGGTTACCATGACTCTAATAAAGCATGTTTGCTTGGGTTTTCTCTGGAATTCTTGCTGGGGAATAGGTCCTTTATGTGCCAAGCGGTTTACCCTGCTTTACCAGTGTGGCCAAGCAGATGAGTGTGCCTCTAATCTGGAGTGTATTAACCAATTATTCTCATGCCTGTTGTTTTTCTTTTCTCTCGCCTGTGTTCTTTTTCCAGATGACTAAGTCGGTTACTAACCCGGAGGAGTTGGGAGGACTTGCATCGCAAATGACCAATGACTATGGGCATTTGGCCCTCCAGGGCCGAATGGCTGCGGCTACAGCAGAACCAGAGGAGGTCTGCAGTTCTCAGGCCTCTTTAGTCTCTGTACACGGTTGTGTTAACGTGCTGATCTTTTACTGCAGAGAATACAGTAAAGGCAACAAGCCTTGTTGTAAAAATTACCCAAAGAACAGAAATTCTTTGCCAAAACCTCTATCTGGCTTCAGAAAGAAACAGCTTGGGATAATACTGGGCAATTCCACAGACCACAACACAACCTGTTAAGTTACCTGGGGCTTTGACTTGCCTCTCCTCTCCTCACTCTGTGCCCCTGATTAGGGACCATAGACAGACATTGTCGAGATGGGGTATGAGAATATCTCACCTTCTCCAGATATATCAGATTATCTGAATAAAATACCTTCAAAGAGTTTTTGACTTTGTGCTGACATATCCTGCTGATACACTACTTGTTTTGTGCTCATTAGCTGTGTGAAAAGCAGTGACTAGCACTTGGCTCAATATTGTTGAATTGAGTTACCATTTCTGCACGTCACTTTCTGCCTGAGGTTGAAATAATTCCAGTTGTGATACTAATGGCTGTGATTCCTGCTCATGTATTGATCCCAAATGACACCTGTATGCCTAAGTACGTGCAAGTACTGAAACTATGACACCTTTCTACATAGAGACCACACATCTTATGATGTAGAATTATTCACAAATCAGAAGCTGGAACAGCAGGATTTTCCATGTTTTAATGCTCCACGTGTATGTGGTCATTCTGGAGGGTGGAGACTCTGTGAGGTTCAGATCCAAACAAGCAGAGTGACACAGCCTTGGACCCAGTTCATGTCTTCTTTTTACCTGTCACGTGGATCTTGAATACAGTTCAGACTGACTTGGATACATGCCTTATCCTTTTCCTGAGGTCTGCTTCTCTGGTGCTCCTGTTTCATCAGTGAGCCTTTTGTAGGGTTGTGCTTCATGCATAGATGAAATTACAGCTGTCCAATTTTTCTGATCTCTGCAGAGAGTATGGCACTAGGCAAAATATTGGCAGTAAGGATTCACCAAAGTTACAGTGTTTCCATTTCTACTGGCACAGTGTGCCAGCATGACATTTATTTATTTGCTCTGCTCTTTCTTCCTTTCTCCCTGTACATCCTTTGCCACCTAGATCGGGTTCCAGATCAGGACTCGGGTGCAGGATCTTGGCCACGGATGTATCTTTCTTGTGCAGAAAGCTGGAGCTCTCCAGATTTGCCCTACAGACAGCTACACAAAAAGGGAGTTGATAGAATGTGCTCGTGCCGTCACAGAAAAGGTAGGACAGCCTTCTATGCTGCCCCCATAGTGTTTGTTTACCTAACCTCCACTGAGAGTAAACCACTCAAATTGGATTCAGGGAATTGTTGGGTTTAACTTTACTTTCTGGTAAAATAGTGTCCAAATTGCCCAAAGTTCTTCCTTTTCTTTCTGAAATGAAGTTGGTCAGTGACGTGATATTATGTATAACAATGTCCTCCCTTCTTTGGACTGGGACAAAGTAACAGCCTAGAACTGCATCTTCAAACTCTCTGGGGCTTCTTGTTCCTTGGAAACACACCCTTCAGACAGATGTCCTGAGTGTCTTGGGTTTTACTGAACCCTTTTAATGGCTTTTATCTCCTTTTGTTGGGTACCAACATCCAGAGTCAGGGTCAGTTGCTTTCAGATTTCACCAAACACCTTTGGTTCAGCCTGTGTTAGTGTGCTCTCAGCTGTCCATGTTTGCCACCATGATGTGCCCCAGGAGTAGTGACAATCCCAAATTTAGGCAGGGGTAGATGGTGTCTCATAAGTCAAGCTGAAGCTGATAAAGAGCATAATGATGATTCACAGGACCAAGTTTCTTTTGATGACCACCTTATTGCTTTATGTTTTTTCTAGGTCTCCTTGGTTTTGTCTGCCCTTCAGGCAGGGAACAAAGGCACCCAAGCCTGTATTACTGCTGCCAGTGCCGTGTCTGGGATAATTGCAGACCTGGACACCACTATCATGTTTGCTACTGCTGGAACCCTTAATGCTGAGAACAACGAGTCATTTGCAGATCACAGGTGGGTGTAACTGAATAACATGGAAGAGCTCATGCCCAGGGAGCAGTGGAGCCAACAGGACAGACTGGAACACGGTTTCTGTATTCCTGTGAATGAAATTGAATGATGCCGTGGAGTGAAAGTAGAAATTGAGATATTGATAGAGTATGGCAAACTTTCATTTGGTTCTTTCTGTGACAGAAGAATTTAAAAAAGCTGAGTAACATCGAGTGAATTTCAACAGACCTCAACTCCAGCACTATTTTGACTTCTTTGGGTTGTTTTTGTTCAAGCTATCTCATTGCATAGACTAGCAGGCCATGTTATTCCAGTAGTGAAAATGAGCTGTTCGTGACATCGAAGAGGAATCTTTTCTGTATTTTTTTTCCAACAGATGTTCTTGGCTGTGTGACTGTTTGTCCTGCTAAATCATGCTTATGGTTAATGCTGCAGTGGACAGCAGTGATGGAAACAGCACGGCAATCCCACGCATTTTCCACTTAGGCAGAGATAAACCTGTTATCCCTTCAAGTAGCACCTGCAATAAAACAATCCCATGGCATTTTTTATCATGTTGTCAGATTTACAGCATCTGACCTTTGCCTCTTTGACAGTAAAACCCAGACTTCACAGCCAAAATACTGACTTACTGCGCCACAGCCGAGTTGGCCTATGCAACCCTTCTGGCCAGTGTTTATTTCCCTTCTCACTGGTTGCTGAAGGAAAAGGAGAAATGCAGAGGTGTCTGAGCTGCTGCTGTTCTGCAGATTGAAAGTCAGGGACTGTCATACAGGTGTCAATAACTTCCAGGCTGACATTTATTCCCAGGCTGAATATGGTTCTAGTTTCAGTTCATTTGACTTCTTTCTGAACAGCATAATCAAGTTTATTTCTTGTTTTATCCAGATGTTGCTTGGGATTTGTTGTTCTGACCTCCAAACATGTATATTGCGGGAAAGGAAGCCTGACTAGGACACATTCTCTGTTCCTGTTGCGATTCTTGCTACTTACTGTCTTCCTCATAAATGATTAGTTTGGTTTCCTTACTATGTGCTGATTAATATGGACATTGAGCAGCTGGTCCTTGTCTCACAGCATGGCTGGATTTTCTTTTAATGTTCAAATCCAATGCTCTCTGCTGCTAGTGTCCTGCTAGCTTCCTTTTAAAGATGGGGTCATTTTAATAAACTGCCCTGCATCTACCCAAAATGCTCTGCTACTGCCTTAATAGTCGCCTTTTTAACTTGCCCCCTTATCTGTGGTATATTATGAGCAGACACTAGCATGATGGCTTTGATCAGCTCCTTTATGTCATTGCTAGTCACCATAACATTGGAAAACACACTTTTTTCCTCTTCTCATTTTCCACTCCCTTCCCTGCTTCCTCTTTTTTTGCTACAGGGAAAATATTCTGAAAACAGCAAAAGCTTTAGTTGAAGACACAAAATTGTTGGTTTCTGGTGCTGCCTCAAGTCAGGACAAACTAGCCCAAGCAGCTCAGTCATCAGCTACCACCATTACTCAACTTGCTGAGGTAGTAAAATTGGGAGCAGCAAGCTTGGGATCTGATGATCCTGAAACACAGGTGAGACATTTTCAGATTTTTCTGGTGCGCATAAAGAGAACAGAGACAGTTTTCAGTTGATAGAAATTTATGAAACGTCTGCTTTTGAGCAACATAATAGAGTTCATGTCCTCTGGGACCTCTCTGGTTTACTCAGACATCACATTTTTTAGAATACAATCAAGGGGTTTAAGCATTGTGTGCCTTTGTTTAACACTTCTACTTTTGTTTCACTGCTGTGTTCCAGCTGGGATGCTTCTGGCAAGATACTTGGCTCATTTCTACTAACTAGTGACTGGACCTCTGGCTCATCCCGTTTTTGCTCTAAAGAGCTTGCATGTCCTTTAACCTGCTTTGAAGGTTACAGCTGGACTGTGCTGTGCTGTGTTGTTTGTGTAGGCTGACAGGCTCTTGCCATTGTATGTATCTGACTGGGTTTTCAATTAATTCAATAACTTTTCAATGTGGGTTATCTCTAAGATTTCTTCAGCAGTTTGTTTGGATCTTGGTGAAATGGAGGATGACAACATATTGCAGATGTGCCTGTGCCGGTACCAAAGTAGTTTGAAACTCTCTGCTCTCATTTGCATATTGCTCTGAAACAAATGTGTGTTCTGTTTTCCTTGACCTGTGGGATGGATTGAACTTCCAAGATGTCCTTCTCTAGGAAAATACTGCTGGAAGCATGTCTTTTTTCTTTTCTTTTTTTTTTTTTCTTTTTAATAGGAATTTTCCATAAATCAGCAGCATCTGCAAAACATTTATCACACATAGCTTTTCTCTATTTGTAAAAGCTGAGAAGACAGTGTTTACAATAAAAGCTATTGTGCACAAGTAATTATTTATTTAGAGCAATTTTATATTGCCAGTTTGAAATCGTATGTGCACTGTGTTTCCTAACTGGAGGATGCTGTCACAACTTTTTTTCATAGCAGTAGCACTTACTTAGCCTGGTGTGATAGTTTCAGGTGTTTTGTGCTGCAGATTGTCTAATGACATTGGCAGTTGGACAACAGAGAATCACATCATTCTGTCCTCTCAGGGATTTTTCTTATTTCTGTGGTTAAAGAGCTTCTGGGCTACCAAAAGTTAAATACACTTCTCAGGAAATGTGTTGACTCCTCTTATTATCTAAGCTGCTGTGAACTGCAAACCCAAAGGGATGAAACTGATTTATTATTATTTATAATGCTACAGCAATGCAGTTGTTGAGAAATGATTGTTCCTCGTGATTACCTTTTTTTTTTTTCTCTCTCATTTTTCATGCATCTTTCCACATTTTCCTTAAAATTAACTCTTTGGAATTCCATCAAAAAAATCAAAACATGTGATTTCCTGCTAGTGGAAAGGGCCAAGGAGAAAGATAGGGAGGAGAGAATTATTCCAATAGGACCCAATTAACAAGCCCTTGTCTAGAACTTGTCTTTGAGCTTGGGTTGAGGAGATAATATCTCCAGATTTGACTTTGCTTTACTTTACTTTAAGGCCAACTGAGTTACTCAGCATTTAATTCTGTGTAGCCTCTTACAGAGGTTCAGCTTCCCCTCCAGGCCCTTCCCCATCCTCGTGGCCCTGCTTTGGACACTCTTTAGTAGCTTAATGCTCACAGCACTTGAATAGAGGTTGCACCAGTGCAGAGTAGATAAGAAGGAAATCCTGCCTGGAATTTCTTCCTGCAACAGGAAATGGTTGATTTTATGAACTCTGACTAATGGATGCAATACTGTTGCTCTCAGCACAGCTTTTCTTCTTCCAGAATATTATGCATTTTACTGGGGTGGTGGGAGGGTGGTACTATTTAATAGATATTTTTAGCTGTATTCTAAAAATCACACCCTCCTGCAGAAACCCTTTCTTGCCTGAGCCTTACAGCTGTTCCTCGTTGCATAGGTTGTCTTGATCAATGCTATCAAGGATGTTGCAAAGGCCCTTTCTGATCTCATTGGTGCTACCAAAGGAGCTGCCAGCAAACCAGCAGATGATCCATCCATGTACCAGCTGAAAGGTGCTGCCAAGGTAAAACCTTAGTCTTGCAATTTGTTTTAAAGTATGTGTAAAATCACATGTGACAAGCATGTGGAAATTGGGCTTCAGCAGTTTCTGCTTTCCTGAGGACTCATCTTTTTCTTTGCTTCATTATCATCCTGGGACAATGAAGAAAAATATGAAGATGCTGTTGAGTTTTGATGGAGCTGTCAGATGGCTTTTGTGTTGTTGATGACAGAACTGTAATCTTTCTGAAGAGAAACATTTATTTTGCAAGCCCATATGTGAGGGCAGGTTCTTCTTTCATGATTATATAGACTAAAATTTATCCAGTATAAAATGGTATCTACAGTCCACATATATATAGTGAGCCCTCTCCACTTCATGCCTCCTAGATAGTGGCTTCACCTCTATGCGGTGTGATTTTTCAGCAATTAAAGAGACCCATTTTGTGACTGCGCCTGCATGAACTGACAGTAATGAATATTCAAATTGGACAGTCATGAACATTCAAATCAACCCCCACGCTGTGCCACAGGGACCATGGGTGCATTCTCGCTCGGAGAGGTGGCTGCTGCGGGTCCGCTCGAGCGGCGCCCGCCCTGCTCTGCTCCGCTCTGCTAGGATAGAGGCAGCTGCAGCAGTTCCACCGGTGCCGCACCCGTGCCATGCCTGCCCCGCTCTGCTTGGAGCGCTGCACCTGCCCAGCTCCCCTCCATCTGCTCCAAGCGTGAAGGCTGCAGCAGGTCCCCCTGGTGCTATGTCTGCCCCGCTCCGCTTGGGGCAAAGAGGCTGCATGCCATTATGAAAGATTTACACACTCTTAGGTTAGACATGGTGTTCAGGACTTTCTTGGGGTAGACGTCTACCCCAAATATGGAGAGACCAGGTCTGCCCACCCAGAGAGACACCAGGACAGTGGTGTGGGCGGCTCCCCGCGCCACGCATGTCGTTGGTTTCTGATGACAGGACCAGAGGTCACAGTCTTAAGCTTCAGCAGGGAAAGTTTAGGCTTGATATTAAGAAAAGGTTTTTTACTGAAAGAGTGATCCGGATGTGGAATGGGTTGCCCGCAGAGGTGGTTGACTCATCAACCCTGGAGGTGTTTGAGGGTAGGCTGGATGAGGTGTTGAGCGAGATCTAGATGTAGATGCTGGGTGAGCTAGGCTATAGGTTCGACTAGATGATCTTCAAGGTCCTATCCAGCCTTATCTTTACTGTGATACTGCAATACATATTTCTGTGTTCATTTCTCTCTTCTTCAGGTGATGGTAACAAATGTCACGTCACTTTTGAAGACTGTTAAAGCTGTAGAAGATGAAGCTACTCGAGGAACGAGAGCTCTTGAGGCCACAATTGAGTACATCAAGCAGGAGCTCACGGTAAGAACAAAACCACCCTGTGCAGTGGATTTTGGGAGGCACTCCTCTTTAAGCTGTGCTTTACTGCCCTGCAGTGCATTAGATGGACTTTGGGTCTCTCTACCTGTTGCAAATCATCTCTGAAAGTACAATGACAATGGCACTTCATCCTCCCCACTTTCACATATTACCAGTCCCCACTATGAGATTTAAGGTCTTTAGTCCTTAAGCTTTCCTTACACATATTCTTTCCTGAGTATGATGTGTTTGCTCTTTTTTGATCCTTGGCCCTTCTGCATCTGCAGTTTGATCTTGTTTCTATTTTTCCTGTATTATGAAATGATATTATCTGTGATACATAGACTCCTATATGATACTCTGTGTGAGTATACTCTGAGGAATTAATGATAGCTTGAAATTCTCTCCCAAGTTAGGTGTTAGGCTATGACAGTTGTTTTCCTTCCTCTTTAAGATATAAAAGTACAGCTTTCACTGCAGTTTTCAGTTGTGTTTTTGTTTTCTAATACAGTAGTCAGTGACACAAATTAATACCTGCATGATCATGAAGAAGCCTGGGGCTTTTCCCCTCCTTTCTTTACAGAAATTTTTATAAAAACACCCCTGAAGACACAATCTTAAGCAGAAAATCCTTTGTTGTATAGTCTGTGGATTGGCAGTTCTTACATTTTAACTGTACTGGCACAGCTTTGTCTTGTCAAGTGCACTCCCTAAAACAAGTTTACATTATGCGAGCAATGAAAATGTAATAAAGAAACTTGTTTTACATTATTTTCTTTTAAAATATCTGTATATAATTGTTGGGAATTCATATGGCAGTGATAAAACCTCCTGATTTGGTACCTGGCCAGGAATGTTCTGTAGAATATCTACTGCATGTTACTGTCATGGGTCCTCGTGAAGGCCCAGCTGTTACATCCCATCCTGTAACTCTTGGGCTAAACCCTCTCCAGAGCTGTCATTGGAGGATTATACACTATTGCTTCTGATTTCCCAGTTTGGTTTGAAATGTCATTCCTTTTGCTTTTGTCATCATTGCTAAGGAATGGATCTGTGGTGGTGGTGTGCTATCTCTTTCACGGGGAGAAAAGTGGATTATGAGGTGAGGGTCAGGGGGAGCAGGGGATGACATGTGTGTACTCAAAAAAACATGTCAGGTTTGGCTTAGAATTCCAGGGACTGAATCTGAGCAATGGCAAATATTCTACACATATTTAACTAGAACTCATTTTTTAATATCACTTCCATTACTGCAGAGACAAAATGAAAAAGTGATGAACCAGGAGCACAGGATAGACCAGGCTCAGTTTTGTCCAGACATTTGCATTCTGAAACCACTGGCCTGCTTAGGTTGCACTGTGTGTAGGCAAGGAGCCTCTCCTGATTAGTTGTGCACTCCAAATTGCCCCTGCACAGTGAAAGAATGGCAGGCAAATAGAGCTCAAAGTAAGGTTACCCAGCTCTCATTGCCTACATCTTACTGCAGTTTCTGCATTCCAATATTCAGGAGTAGTGTGCACTGTCAGATAATGGGAACTACTTTCACACAATTCAATCTGCAAAATCGTGTCTTTATGTTTCTAGGGGGAGACTAAATATAACCTAAGAGACAACGCTCCACCTCTGCTTTTTTAAGACACATTTGAATATGTCAGTGATGTTCTCGGTCTGTACTGCTCTGTGCTATCAACAAGCGCTTGGTAGGGCCCAGGAATAGTCATTCTTTTCACCCTGTAACTCTCTGAACACCTGTCTGGAAGAACTGTCACCTGGGCAGGCGAGATGAATGAGTTAAACCTTTTCTATTGTGTCCTTTCCTCGGCTTATTGTTCCTGTCTGGTATCTGGAGGTGAGCAGCCTTATTGGATCCAGGCCCCTGACAAGCAAAAATGATATTCAAGTACTCCAAACATGTTTCTAATTTCCTGCTGGTCGAAGGCTGCTTCCGTTTACTGCCTCCTTCTCGTGGTTGTTCTGGTTTGACTTGAATGGTCCCAGACTTCCCTTCTGCTTTCACTTTTAGGTGTTTCAGTCCAGCGAGGTTCCAGAAAAGACATCATCACCTGAAGAATCGATCCGGATGACGAAAGGAATCACCATGGCAACGGCCAAAGCTGTTGCAGCTGGGAACTCCTGCAGGCAGGAGGATGTGATCGCTACAGCAAATCTGAGCCGCAAAGCAGTAGCTGACATGCTGGCAGCTTGTAAGGTAAAGATGCACTTCCTTGCCTTAGACCGAGTTTTTTTGTGTGTGTGCCTGTCTCTAAATCCATAGAATATTGTATGTTTTGGTCCTATTTCTTTGTGTTAATACTCTGCTTTTCCTATGGGGGAAGTTAATGATTAAGATAATTTTAAGGGACCGTCTCTCTCAGAAAGGATTCTGTGTGCCGTGCACACAAAAAAAAGCAGCACTAATATTGACTGTTTTGTTTTTGTGAAAATAAGAAGTGTTATTTGAGCTGAAATTTCCTGGTCTCCAGTCAGAAGACAAACAAGCAGTGCAAGCAGTAGAATATACAAATAATCTTGCGGTCACAAAAATAATTTCAATATTCCTAGAAACAGTGAAAGAAATGGTGAAAAGAATCACTCTGGTCTATTTTTTCTGGTTCTAACCAGACCTGTCGGTTTACACAATTTTTTCTGTGCTTTTCAAAAATGTGTTTTGCATTTGCACCAAGAATAGAGGTGCCCTGATTTCTGCACTTGCTTGAGCTAGACAACTTTCCAAAACTGACCTGCAAAACCTGGGGCAGAATGCCATATAAATGACTATTAAGCCATCCAGCTTTTTCTGATGATAAAAAAGATCTAGGCCTAAATAATTATAAAATGGAATTATAAGGATCTCATTCCTTTCAGTTTTCAGTAATAACTGTAATAATAAAGAGCCTCTGCCTGTACATCATAGTTACAGTTTATCCCCGCTGCATTGTGACCTCTCCATTACGATCCCACGCATTTGTGAGGCAAATTTCTCTCAATTCAGTTCCAGGGATCTGCGAGGTTTCAAGGCCGACCCATGTGCAGTGCCTCTGCTTCGCTGAGGGGCGGTGCTGGCTCTCCCTGTGGGGCAGGACAGGGCTGGCCCCCCGGGGAGGGCGCTCAGAGAGGGCGCGCGGTTTCTCCAGCTCGCAGTGGCGTTTAGAGCCCTGCGGCACTGTGCCCTAGTCCCTGACCTGGTCCTGTGTGTCTCCTGTGTGCTCCACTGAGACCCAGTGCAGCACCGCCACAAGACATGCCATTCCTTGTTACTCAAAGCCCAGTCAAAGCCCGAGCAGCGCTGCCTCTCCCGGGACCGGTGGATGTTAAAGGGAAAGAAACTCCGGTACTGACACCCCGCCCCCTCTCCCCGCCATAAGCGGCACGGGGTGTCACAGTGTTGCAAAGTTAAGGTTTTCCAGGCTCCAAGAATGCCGACCAGAGCTCAGGGACACCCCTTCCCCGCTGTGGAGGCAAGGCGAGCACGCGCAGTGGCAGCAGTCGGGCCGGCGGCACGGGGCCCGGCTGCCGTGGGCACGAGCACTGGAGCCAGAGGGGTGGGCTGGGGGGGAGCAGCAGCACGGGGTTTGGGCTGCGAGCACGTGCGGTCACAGCAGGTGCTCAGAAACAGTTCCCTTTGCTCCCTGTGCTGAGAGAGCCCGTGGGAAGGAGCGGAAAAGTGTCCGCAGCTCTCCAGAGTGCCGGGGGGTGGAGCAATGGGTGTGGCCTTCATGCGTATTAATGACCTGTGTGTCTTTGCGAGTTTAACATTCTGCAGGACCCCTGGCATGACCTGTTCCTTGCAAATGCAGCGGTGTAACTGTATTTACTTTTGCCTTTCCATGTATGGAAGGCAACAGTAAAAAAACGGTGCTCTCCGTGTGGTGTCTGATTTTCAGTATTTGGTCAAATCCTAACTGGCTGTGTCAGTCCCGGATTAATTTTTAGCCCAACACTATCTGAGCAGAAGGGTTAATCTTGTTTTTTAAATGATCCTCATGCAAAAGTACAAGTTTGAATACTACTTAAAACTCGATTTATACAAAACTGTTGAATGAACCTGGACTTAGTTTTCTAACAGGTTTTATAGTGTCTCACAGTTCTTGAGCACTTTACGTCCTTCAAATTTTGATTCTCTTTCCTCCACTTCATAACCTCAGAAGGTCAGCAAAGCAAAGCAGCTCGAATTTGCTTGGGAAAATTAAACTGTGCACTTACATGACAACTATCGTAGTGTTATTAATCTTAGGGACAATCCAGTTAGTTGAAACTAGTAAGGGAAGCTAAGAACAGTTTATAGGTGTGCAATATCCTGACAAATCAGCTCAGACATGAATTCAGATGCACATCAATGTAGGTCCTCCAACATTTTGAAGTGGCCAGTGCAGGCACATTTTAGTTTCCATGTCATCAAACAGGCAGCAAATTCTCAGGAAGAGAACCCTCTGTTTCTAGAAGGTTATAAACACACTCCCATGCGCACACAGCTCGACACACTTTTGAACATCTATTTATGAATTTTTATCTTTTGATATTTGTTTGCTTACTCACAATTAATTCAATGGGTTCTGAGTTATTCATGCTTAGCAAGTGGCCAACAGGATTAAACTTCCTGCAAACTGAACAGTGGAGGTCTGGAATGATGGAAAAGTATTTGTGGCCTCCCTGGGAATTGCTTTAACAAAGGAAGGAAAATGGCTGGGAATAATTTTCTTTACCTGAAATGATACAGTGCTTATACGTAAGATCCAGTTTTATCTTGTCTACCTTTCTTAAGTTCAAGAGCATTTACTGGACAAATGGGAATAAAAGTCTCCAGGAATACTAATTTTATGCATTGTCTCAAATATATGAAGAAATAGCTCTGTCATTTAACAAAGCTTTTAATACAAAGTTCGAACCAGACTTGATTCAGAAAGTCTTGTTTCTACAGATTTTGCTCAGAGATTTAGAAAACTTATGCCATTAATGCTACAATTGATTGCTGTGCATGGCATTTCCATGCTAAGCCACTTTTCTTGAATTTGAGGGGTAGGAACCAGCAGTCATCCCCACTATGCTGTAAAAGCTGTGCAATGCAGCGAAATTGTGGTTTTTGATGTTTGACAAATACTGGAGAGATTACTGGTGTGATTAGGCTAATATGTAGAATAAGCACAGATTTTTATGTCCTGTGGGCTAAGACAGAAGTGCATGTGTATGATCTACGGTAGGATTGTACTCTGACTTGCCTGGCGTCAGGGATTTAAATTTAAATTCTATTTCATTTTCACTTGCCTAAGGCAAGTAGTATAAGGAATTTGAATTATTAGCATTTATATGGATGATTGTGCTTGTTCTGCTGTACATGAATTTACAGTGCTCATTAATAATTCTCTGCCTATAAGTAGATGCTACGTGTTTCAAAAAGACAATGAGGTTGCTAATTGGAGGATGTAATGAACCAACATAACTCTCATAAAGTCAATGGAAACACTGTAATTACATTTATTGAAGGTTAGAGCAGACCCTAAGATAACAAAGCCTTTATTACCTATTTGTATAAAATGATCACTATGCAGTAAGTAACCTGTGCATGATGTCACTATTTGTAATACAGTCGGGCCTCCTATACTGCAGTACCACAGGTCTGGTTACTCCCCCAGAAAGCCCTCCACCCACTTCATTAATATGCAAATCATGTCTGCTCATTAATATGCAAATTTGCCCCTCATGACGCCTCCCGGCACTCTGGCACTGTTTCAGCACTACCTTGCTGTGTATCAGTGTCTGTGTCGAAGCCACTATCTGGGGAGCATGAAGTGGAAGAGGGCTTACTGTAGTTGCTGTTAGAAAGGAAACAGATATGAAAGGTCTATCAAAATCATAGAAAACAATTGAAGTGACTAATCCATTGGATCATTCCTAGCCAGTAGATTAAGGGAACCAATTATGTATTCACCTTTTCTCAGCACTTGTTAGGCTTTGTCTAGACTTGAGCCCCCTCAAGGAGGAAACTAGGACCAAGCCCACAGAACCAGCCCACAGCCTGGAGAAGAGATGGTTTTGGAGGTACCTCACAGCAGCCTCCATGAGTTATCCATCAGTGCTGAGGGCTGGAAGTTGTGGTAGCAGTCAAGTAGTTCTTGCTGCCTTTCTGTTCTGAAAGCACTTGTACAGAACATGAGTGCTGATAGTGAAGAGAAGCCTCAGCATAAGGAAACAAATGTGTGTTCTGGTTCATCTTGAGATGTTTTGTCAGACTTTCTGCCTGAGTCTGGATGAGAAAATGTTTCTGTTGTGAGTCCCCCCAGGTGGCATAGTCTGTTGGGATGTTTCTGAGTGACAGAAGTAACAAATTACTTTTGTCACCGCTTTAAGCTGCTCTGAAGTATGTGGCATATTTTAATACTTAGGGAACCTTAAAAATGCTCCGAAATACTCTGGTATCAGTCTTGGCTATGCATGCAAAACATAAAAGGAACTTTATATATATTTCTCTCCTACAGATACTTGGTCTAATTGCCTGTGTTACAGTAATATTTAAGGGAAGAGGAGACATTTTAGGATGCTTTACAATATATTCGTACGAAACGCTGGGGGATCCTTTGCCCTATTTGAAAATTAAAAGAAGCTGCTTTGGGGGTTTTTTTTGGCTTCTGGGGGCTCGTTTGAAGTACGCAGAAGATGAAGAGAATCCTGCCCTGTCTCCTGCCATCTCCTTTCCCTTCAGCCTGTGTGTTGGCAGGATGAGAAGGTGGCTCACACAGCTCTGCTGATCGTGGGTTTCCCTGCAGAGGGAGCCCATAGACCAGCCCAGACCCCTCTGCTACTGGCGCCGCCCCAGATGCGGCAGGAAGGGCCTAAAATAAGCGAACAGGGAGATAATCCCCAATGCTAAGCAAGAGGAGAGGTTACAGGAGTGGAAGGAGCTGTTCTATGGCAGGACATCCTAAATGTTTAAATATTTAGGAAGTTTCACTTGTCAACAACTGGTCTTTCTGCTCAATAAGAAGGTTCCCTAGAAGTTTATTGTAGAAAATACAAGGCTTAAAGAGGCTTTTCATCTGCTGTTTGTAAATGTTTCTCTAAGGAAGAAATTCTTACCTTTATATATTGCAGAATAGAGAAGGAAAAGCAGGGACACCTGCGTTTGACCCAGACACTGGGCTGGTGATTGGTCTGTGACAGGCCCAAAGTCTTCTGGGGCCATTTCACAGAATCACAGAATCACAGAAAATTATGAGTTGGAAGGGACCCACAAGGATCATCTAGTCCAACTCACCATCTAATACCCGTACAGCGACCAAGAGCACATCCTAGNAGCAGTCCCAAGAGCCCAATGCAGACCCAAGATGTTTTCCAGTATTTTTGTTAGAAGAAATCACAAGTTCTCCTGTTTTTTCAGATGGTTCTTCAAGGGTTTCTCTATTTGTTCAACTGGTAGAAAGAACTGCTGATAATACCTATGAAAGGACACTAGGAAAGCCTGCAGATGTTCACCCAGGCAGGAGAATGTGCTGATAAAAGGAAAAGTGTTCCCAGTGCTGTTTACAGAACTGGAGCCCTGATGCTCTTTGATCAGTTTGCTCACAACTTTACAACAGAAACGGGTAGCCCTCAAACTCAAATGGCATTTTGACATTAAAAATAATCTCTTCCATTCTCTTTCCCGGTTCTTTCTGTGTTGGCCTGCTCTTGTAGCAGCAGTTTGGGGTACTAATGTTGTTTTGCCTCCTCAGCAAGCATCATATCACCCAGATGTGAGCGAAGAAGTTCGAGAGAGAGCCCTGCGCTTCGGAACAGAATGTACCCTGGGATACTTGGAACTCCTGGAACATGTGCTCCTGGTAAGAGAGACATGCATGCATATACTGGATTGCTGCCAAGGAGGGTAGTCTATCTGCCCTCTTTCTACGGTGACTGATAGTGTCACATTTTTATCAGTTTGTAATAAGACTATGAACAGTTTTGCTGTTCAGGAAAAGCAGGCTAAAGGAAACTCAGGGCTTCACCTTAAAATGTGAGACAGAAGAAAGGCTGCAGTACTTAAACAGAGCTGCATTTTGGATCGGATCTCGAGGCAATATGGATCTGGACTTAAAAAGGGTCCCTGCCAAAGAAATCAGAATCAGGCACTACAGTGTTCTTTTAAGTCCACAGTAAGCAGTGGACATATTGGGCACAGGCCTGTCCCTCAGACCAAAGGGGTTACATAATCTTTATAAAGGCACTGTCATTTTTTTTGCAGTCACGCCTGATCAATGCCATCCCAAAATCCCCACCTTGCACTGCCTCACAAAGAGCTCTCCAGTGCATCAGACCTGAAACTCCCAAAGCTCTGCATAAAATTTCTTCACTCAAATCCAAACTCATGACTCCTGCTGTCAGTTGGCTTTTCTTGACCATACATAATTATCACATAATATACTAGTCTTAAAATTTGCCCAGTTTTTTCAATCCCAACATTGTCAGCACTATCGTAGGAAGTACTGGTTCACAGGTTATCCCAAGTTGGAAGGGACCCACAAGGATCGTCTATTCCAACTCCCAAGCAAACTCTTACCCAGGGATTGAACCCACAACCCTGGAGCCATGAGCATGACACTCCATCCATCCGAGCCTCCCATCGTCTAAGTCATGTCACTGAGTTCCTCATCCAGTCTTTTCTTAAACACCTTTAGGGGTGACAACCTCCCTAGGCAAACCATTCTACTGAGGGATCACTCTCTGTGTGAAAAAGCTCTTCCTAACATCCAGTCTAAACCTCCCTGGTGCCACAATGTCGTTTTTTGCTATGACCACATTTGTGTATCTTCTGAACATTTTTGTTTCTGTGGGAATATAACCCGAGAGTGCTCAGTTTCTGCCATAATAAAAAGGGTTTATGTAGTGTATAAACTTGTGTTATAACTGTGTTGTTGTATTTTGTGAGCATTGTAGATTGTTTAGCCAGTGAGGATTCACATACTTGTGATTACTGTGGAAAATAGTTGGCTGAGTATCATCCTTGGGAAGTAGGAGGCCAGTGCAAATGGAAGTTCAAGAGACATAGAATTCCTTGAGTGGCAGAGTTCTCACATGGCAAAGTTAGGAAAACAATTCTGTTTGGTTTATTCTGCTTAAGTAAAGGGGTTTGGCATTTGTCTGCAGAATGGGAAATGCTCACAAGAGGATACAATCTCTTTTCAATGTGCACCTGGAGCAGCTTTGTGGTGAAGTTTTTGAAAACACACCTGAATGTGACTTTCAAGACTCAACCTCTTGTTTAGCTCTTAAGTTCTCTGTATATCTGTCATACTTCTTTCAGAAGGAGCTTTTGAATATACATGAATTTTCAGAACTTGATATTTTCCTTACAAAATGGTAATTAAAAATGCTAATGTTCCTGTTCAGGTGAAGAATTCAACTTTCCTTGTCTCAGTGTCTGGCTGTTTTTCATTTGCAGAAGCACAGTTTACTTGATACAAATTAGGTTCAGAGATGTCTGGTTTTCCCTTCTATCTGAGGGTCTGGCCCAGGATTGGCATTTTGTTCACCATGGCTCATTTTTTCCAGAACAAGCAATTAGCAGTGGCATCCTGAACTCTGCAATTAAGTTTCATAGAAATAGTGAATAACCAGTCATAGAAGATCAGCTCCACTCCAGCATTCTAGAAAGACTGAGCCTGATGCATGAGTATAATGACTGTAATATCTGAGAAGGGAATGCTAAAGCTGTATATTCCTGCCATATACTCACACATGTGCCTCTGGTTTGGATAATTCTGTCCTAGGTTTAGGACTGAGAAATTCCAGACAATATTGTCAGTTCCTGTAGCCATGCAATGCCCTTCCCCTGGTGTGCATCCAACGTGGCAGTGTGAGCCTTTGCTCCTTGTGCTTCACTGGCTATTGTAGTTCTCCCTCTTGGCTTGTATTTTCTCTCAGACAACAGCTGTAGAAAATAAATCTTTCTCTAGTGTGCCTTGGGGATCTTCCAGCAGTCTCTGGAATCCTTACTAATATGCATTATTACATTTTATCTTTTTCTGTAGATTCTTCAAAAACCAACTCCAGAACTAAAGCACCAGTTGGCCTCTTTCTCCAAGCGTGTTGCTGGTGCTGTCACAGAGCTCATCCAGTCAGCAGAAGCAATGAAAGGTGAGTTGGGAAGCCTGGCTACCAGTACATTGTGCTCTTACTCCAGAGATGATGATCTGTCATTTTTGTAGTTTAAAACAAACCCAGAACCTAACAAACCCCTCCTAGTATGTTCTGGGTCTCTTGGTACCACCTACTTTCGTTCTTTTCCTTTCTCTGCTGGTGTTCACTTGTTCCCAGTGTTGATAGACATATTTATTTGACGCTCTTCTGTTTCATATGCTCAGCCATGAGTCATCTCGAAATCATACAGCCTTTGAAGGCAGAGCCATTGAGCAGAGCACTCATGAGCCACAGTACAGAAAACAAAATACATTATCACTCCTCTTGAGCTGGTGGCTAAATTGTGGTTGAATGGCTGGTTCTATCACTTCTTTTGTTTCACAGTTTATCTGCCAATATTAGGCTTTAATACAGAATGTCTTCATCCTGTACACCATTTGAGCTGAGAAATGGTTTTCCCTTCAAGGTTTTGAACTTCTTTTGGCTGTTTCATTGTTCTCAATTCAGAGTGTGGATGCTTTCTGAATCTTGTAATTCAGAGAATGCTGTTAGGAAATCAAAAATTATAATGCACTGACAGCTTTCAAAAATCTGAGATCACCTCCAGCCAAGTATTCCTTTTGCGGGCCAATGAAGTTCCTTTGAGCCAAGAGAAATGCCAAAACTTTGACAACAACAAAACTAGCACACACACACACACACAAAATTGGCCTTTGCATATACGTATTACAGAAGCTGGTTTGGCCTTCTCCACATTGCTGTTACACACATTGCTTCCTTCAGTCAGTATGTGCCTCAACATTAACCACTGCCAAAACCAGACTGCAGAGTGTGCTGGGATGATGGTGGTGTCTGTAGCCTGTCCTCTGTATCATCCTGTCACACTTCTCAATGTACTTGGACTTGGTCAGGTTTTTACCTTTATTAAAGCTCTGATATACACACAAGTTGAATGACAAATAGTTTTGTTCCCAGTATGGACAGGATCTCATTTTCAAGCTTCTTTGCTTACACAGTTCTTTAAAAAGTTACTTTCCTGACAAAATATTCCTGCTAAACACCTTTTTCCATCTGCTTTACATTTTTCTCTGTGGCATAAACGACAGTGTTTTCAGTGCATTATGGTACTAAAATCAGCTTTTTATGATGATGATACTTGAGGTGTGGTTGTAAATGCCCCTGTTTGAGTGGCAGCTCACAGGGATACTGCAGTTATTGTCCTGGTCTCCATTAATTTCAGGGACAGAGTGGGTGGATCCAGAAGACCCAACAGTCATTGCAGAGACAGAGCTATTAGGGGCTGCAGCATCAATTGAGGCTGCAGCAAAGAAGTTAGAGCAGCTGAAACCAAGAGCCAAGCCCAAGGTGAGTGTCCATCCCTGTTGTTTGTTGGAGGTTCAGGAAGCAGAGGGTGCACATGGCCCTGTATAGGTGTGTATGCTGTTACTGCCCGTGATAATGATATAAACAATCAAATGCTGCCTGAGTCTCAGTGCCACAGGGCACTGCCCTGGATGGCACTTACCCTTGACAGTAGAGGGTAAAATGGTGCTTTTCAGGGAGTGAGTCAAGCACCAGCCATGAGCAAGCAAAGCAAAAAAAGCCAAATGTTAGAAATACTTGTAAGAGTTATGGGGTCATTACTGTTGATTATTTAAATTTCTGCTTCCAAACAC
Organism: Pitta sordida; assembly: GCA_013390025.1. Classification (NCBI taxonomy): domain Eukaryota; kingdom Metazoa; phylum Chordata; class Aves; order Passeriformes; family Pittidae; genus Pitta; species Pitta sordida. Next base: position 667,025 of record WEKX01001789.1, on the reverse strand, counting down.
ATTTTACTGGTGTGTAAAGTCATTTTCTCTTGCTTTCCTTTGAAGACCCTTTGTTCTCCTCTGAATTTGTGTAGTATAGCGGGAGAAAGCAGCAGCAACACAGAAGGGATTCAACAGAAGGCAAAAAACCTGCAGGATTTTCTAAGACTAAAAACATATAATTTCATGCCATGCTAAAGGAGTAGCTGCTTCAGTTTCAAATCAGATACTTGGTACAACCATTTCTATTTAATTTTCACGAAGGAAATGAAATTACAGTTCCTTATGGTAGCAAGCAGTGTTGCATGTTACCAGGTCATCTCAACATGTCTCTTAATATATTATAAAATTAAGCCAACTGTTTTCATGGGCAGTACAGAGGGAATATGAAACTGCTGTTACTTATTATTTTATGTAGAGCTCACAAAACTGGATCCCAGGGAATTGCTACATTTTGCCTAGTGTGGAATAACAGGCAAGTTTTAGAAGAAATTACCATGTTGCACCTCTTTAAAATGAAAATCATGCTTTGTGTAATTGACTGCAGGAGAGGACTATGCATCTGTTTTCCTGTTTGTGCTGCTTTGTAGGTGCAGAAGTGTTTTCAGAGTAAAGCTAACAAGAATTCTTTGTAAAAAGCAGGGCCTCAAGAACATTCAGGGTTGGATGATTGTTTTAGTGCAGGGTGGTATTTTGTTATTCAGAAGAATCAGATTAAATAGTTCGTGGAAGCTTCAGACTTTGAGGGCTTCCTATGCCCAGCCCCACTGTTTAGTGAATTAGCTCATGAGGAAGAAATGCTCTTTGTCCTGCTTTTTTTAACAAGTACATCCATTGTGTTTATAAAGAAAAATGGTCCTTTGTAAAGAGATTGTGCAGAGCAGAGGACACAGGCCGGGTCTGAGGATGGAAGAGTCCTCCATCACCTTTCCTATACAATCCCTGCACAATGGCATATGTGTGTTGCCTGGTAACCATGGAGCAGTTCCCTGCCAACATCTAAGCCACTCTAAGGTCATTGTAATTTCCCAGTGAACACAGAGCTCACACCTGCTCCTCATTTAACATGTTAATTTGAGTATCCAGTCTGCCTGTGATTTATTGCTCTGTTTATTTGTCATTTTGTGAAACTAAAATTCCTGTCCAACTGTTTGTTTGATTTGGGATTTCACCAGCCTTTGCATCCTTTTCACATGTTTAATCTCTTTCACAATATGGATTGTAATCCACATCAAAAGGTACTAGAAGGATCACAGTGACTCAGAAGCCACTTTTTCTGCTGAAGACTTGTAGCCCTGTATCCTCCTAGAGTAGGATTTCCTGTGGTGAACAGGCTCTGTATTTCTGATGCTTGCCCTTGACAACATAAACAGTGTTGTAGCAGCAATACTTAGACTAGGGGAAAGGGTGACTAAAAATGCTTTTCCTTATGCTCAGTCTGTGAAATGCAGGAACAGTTTTCTTCTACAATGGAATAGACCAATAGCCTGCTTTGGTTAACAGTAATTGCAATGGAGGAACTCACCGAGAAGTCCTTAGTTGGTAATTTTAGAATTCCTGCCTGCAGACAGTCCATCATCTTCATCATTGATAGTTGGTGGCTGATTCTCTGGTTTTTTGGTAAACTTCTTTTATTGGGGCAGGGAGTTGGTTGATTTAGGCTTGAAATTTTTATCTTTGTGTGTTCCAGTTTGTCTTTTACCTCTAAAGAAAAAAATCAGTAGAGGAAGGTAGGGTTTTTCTTCATTTGTTGCTGTCCTGGTGTCAATTAAGACAAAATATGAATTGGCTGCTGGTGAATATGCTCCAAAAATGCTCAGTCCACTCATCCACTGCCCCACTAGTTCCCTGTTAACATGTGTCTTTCTTCTGAGCTTTGAAAAACTTTCTGGACTCTCCTAAGCAGATGTTGTTACTGCTCTCTGTTACACAGTACCTGTTCAGTTCTCCTTGCAGTGTTCAAGGTGAGAAATGGTGTGTGAAGCAGTGAAGTCTTGATTGTTTATTGAGCAGGATTTGGCTGTCAGGGTTCCTTAAAATAGAATTGTATTTTTCCTGAGTGTGAACCTGTTTTTAGTGTTTTCCCTCTTGGAGGGTCAGATGTCTTGCAATGCAGACACATGTTCATCCTGTTATACAAACATACTGTAAATTAACAATGCCCAAAAATAGTAATTTTCTGAAGAAGAAAAGTATTTTGTCTAATAAAAACTACATGGTAATACTGGAAAAAAATACTTTTAAGGAAAAAGATACTGTAGATGAGGTACAGCAGCGGAGAGCATTGCTGTACTCCCGTGCTCTGTTGGTGTGCTCTTGATGCTCCTGTGCCTTCAAACACAGGTGCCTTTGGTTGGCAGTATGAGTTCCCTCCTGGTAGCTTTCAGCACTTTGTCCTTTTTTTTTTTTCCCCCCCAAGATGAATCAAACCTGGATGCCTTTTTCTGCAGGACTCTGTGTGATATGTTTGATATATTAGGTTGTTATTTAATCCAACTATATATCAAACATATTCCTACAGTGTCCTGCCCTGTCTCCGGGGGTTCTAACATAGTGGAAGGCAATCTGAAGTACATTCACTCACAAGCAGGTTTAGAAGGCTTCCTGCAGACTCCTAATCTAACCTGATGTAAAATATATACAGGAAGAGCTCCTTTATCAGTAGAGCTACTCTTGTAGGGACTTTGAGTTGTATAAGGCTTTTTGTGGCAGTGAGCAGCAGCTGTGCCAAGTACTGACTTTCACTGCAATAATTATTGTGTTTTCCATGGCTCAGTGCAGTTACTTGCTCATATTGGTTTTCTCTTTATGAAGTAGAAGATGAGAGCTGCTGGAAAATAAAGTGGTTTGTCTTTTGTCATTTTTGCAACTGTTTAGCAAGGAAATTGGTTTTCCTATTAACCCTGGCTTTGTTTATGCTACCCATAATAATGGAGATGCTATAGTAAAATGGTTCAAATACACCACAAAAACATCTCTTTTTTTAATTTCATTTTTAATGGCATAATCAACATTTTCAGGATATTTCATGCTACAGACTCTGTAGCCAGCCTAATAATTTGGTTTGTCTGTTTTGATGGCTTCATTTTCCCACCCCTTTATACCTGTATATAGTCACTAACAGCAGATTAGTTTAAGCTTGAGGAAGATGAGATGCTGATAGAGGCTACTTGAGGAAGGAGAAGCTAATCACTTGTGTCATAGATCTGATTTTCTAAAGAAACCCAAGGGCCCTCGCTATAAAACCCTCTCTGAAATCTTACAGGATGATCCATTCTGCCATGTTTCACATCATTGCTCTTAATTTTACTGAAGGCTGTGAACTGACACGTTATGAGTGTGAGCTTAAGAGAGTTCAGGACACACTCTTTAATAATGGGATGTGTGGAATACTGACTTCTTTAGGATGTTTTGCTCTGTTCAGTCATGGGCTGCTCCCTGTCCTTACTGTGTAGGAATTCTGTTGGGAGAGTCCAGGCAGCACAAGAGACCCACAGACTGAGCACTGAGCCTTCTTCCCGATTTCAAACATGATTATCCTATGTCACACCTGAAAATGCTGGAGGGAAAACTGCAAGGAAGGACTAGAAAAGAAAGATTTGTTAGAAAAGATGAAAAGTCAACAGAAGTTCAACAGTTGTTTGTGTGCTGTGTGAGGCTGCTTCAAAAATAAATTCTCCATAGGAGAGATGAACTTTTTTCCCAAAAATAAAAGAAGTTGTGAGATGTCAACGAATGCAAGATTTGGAAGTTTGATCTATGATTTGTTCTCTCAACTCCCCAAATGTCAATAAAATTCAAAAGAAAGTAATTTGGTACACAGAGCAGAAAAATCTTGTGCCTAATGAGATGCTAAGGTTTAGGTATCTCTTTTCTTGCTGAGCTTCACCTGCTGCTTCAGAGTGAAAGTTAATCCAGCCCCAGTGGCATTCTCAGTAATGCAAGCTTTGATTTCTCATCTTTCTCTTTGAAAAGTAGAAATTTTTCCTTAGCACTTGTGTGCAATATTTAGTCCACACAGTACCCTGAACTGAGTTCAAACAACTACTTTTCTTCAGCAAATTGAATTCCATCTGGGCACATACACAGCTGTCCCATAGATCAGACTGTGGCCATGGGTGTTTCATTAGACTTCAACAAAGATGGACACCTCCTTTATAACAAATAAGCAGATACTGAAATGCTCTCTTGCTTAAGTTTGAATTCCTGACAATGCTGACATATAAGGAGTAATACATATAATATATTTTGTTATATTGGAAATGAAAATGTAAAAACACTGGATAGCAGAGAGCCTTGGAAGTAATGGTGCAGTAACGGTCTGTTAAATTTTTTTTTTAATGTTTCTTCTCCTGCTCTTTTAGTTGCAGCAAGAGGAGAACTAAACCTGACTTAAATTTAGATGGGTGCCCTTAGACTTGCAAATGAAGTGCCCGATTTTCTAACTCCAAGCCCACTTTGCTGGTATTTCTAGATTTAATTATTTGACACAAGAATGCTGTGGTTGCCTAAGTTAGAATAAACCAGTATTTCCAAAGCCTCATCTCTCACAAGGTGTCTGTTCTGATACTTTAGCTGCCAACCCTTCTCATCATACTGCACTGGATTCTGGTAGGTTTGTGAATGGATCACAAACAAATTATGTTCTGCTGGATTGTTTTGTGTAAAAACCGATCAGAATAAGTGGCCCAGACCTGGTTCTCTTTAAAATAACAATAACAGTTTATGTATTTTGTTGACTGTTTGAAGCTAGTAAGCATGCTTAGGTGGATAAACGTCTTCAGTATTTGTTTAAATGATCAGGAAGTCAGGGAAGTTGTTTTTGTGGAACAATAGATTTGCATTTTCAATAGTAAAAAACCTTGTTGGGAACAGCTGATTTCTCTAATTGCACATACTTGTTGAAAGACATGTTTGGATGACTGAAGTTTTCCAGACAACCCTTTGGAACTTTTTATCTCCCTAGATCACAAAGCTGCTTTCTGTGAAATGACAGCTCTCACCCAAAGCTGTGAGATCTCTGCTCTTGCTTGGCAACTGCTTTCCATGTCTTAGTAGAGGGGAGTGAGACAGTACACGTTTAGCACTGTTCTGTTTCAATGCCATAAGTCTTTAAGTATTTAGAAAATGCTTTACCTTGTCTAAGCAATTCTGGAAGGCAATATTAGGGCACTACAAGGGTAATGTTGATAGGACAGATGAGAATTTCTTTTTAAGATGTAGTTTAGAGTAATCCCAGTGGAAATAACGTATTAGAAAGTTGGTGGCAATGTTTTGATTATCTTCCATGATACTTTATTTCAGTGTGAGCAGGCACATCTGCAACCTGATATTTAAATTCACTCATGATGTGTCCCAGCTTTAGCCTACATGAAACTTCTTCACAGAAAATGATACTGTAGGTCTGACTGAATTTACTGATGTGCTCCAAAATCTTGTCTTACTTTCTCTCATCTTGAAAATGTAATTGCTTTTGGCTGGATGTGTAACATTGTTTTTTCTTGGTTATAGCAAGCAGATGAGACACTGGATTTTGAAGAACAGATCCTGGAAGCAGCTAAATCCATTGCAGCTGCTACCAGTGCCCTCGTGAAATCAGCTTCAGCAGCCCAGAGAGAACTGGTGGCACAGGGAAAGGTGGGTAAACAGGACAAAGTAGCAACAGTAGTGGGGGAGAGCATCAAAATTGAGCCCAGTCTCCTAATTGTTCTCTGTTAAAACAGTAGGAAGGAAGCTTGGGTATGACTAGTGAAAATGTAAATCTTTTCACTGCTCATCACAATACATGATCTAGGCCTGGTTCTGTTTAAAACAAAATTCCACAGTTTTTTTATTTAAATGTTTATTTAAACCTCACAAGTGTAACCAAGTGTTTGGCTCTTCAGATGTTTCAGTTGTGGGAAGTTTTACTGTTTGTGGGGTTTTTTCATTTCATGAAGGTCTGTGATTCAAGCTGATAATGTGCAGTCCCACAAGACAGCCTGGGGATCCAAAACCAAATGTCCCAGTGTACAATTGCACTCTGGACCAGAACAGCAAAAGGCCTCACTCATTGTGCCCTCAGTGTTTTTGTGTGATTCGGTGGGAGCACAGACCTGTTTGCAAAGTCAGCATTTTAAGTGGCTGTGCTTGTAATTATTGTTGGGACCAGTGGAAAGGTGCTTATAACACATGTCATCCTTTTGGTGTGGTCAGAATTGAGGCCTTGTAAATCATTTCTTATCCATCTTTTTTTTTTCACAGTTAGTATACTTTGAAACTTAAAATCTGAATATCAACCAGATATGTTATGTGCGAGAACAGTTTGTCATAGGATCACTAATTCCTAACTCGGAGCAGACTGTGTCATGGATCCCACCATAGTGCTGTGCTCTCTACTTCAGCTGGGATTCTGGGAAGCTGGTGCTTTTAGTTCTAGCAGGAGCACAGAGCACTCCATCTGTGGTCTATATCTCCATTTTCAGGAGATGATGAGGCAAGAAAACCCTGAAACCTGGTAATTTGGGATCTAGTGTTTTCTTTTGGATAACTGATTTTCCAGTTATACGAAAGTGTCACCACAAGAGAACACATCTTCTGTTTATGTTGATGTTACACAGAAGGATTCAATTTCATTCTCTATGATTCCCTGTGATACGAGAGCATGAATCCCTGTTTCCATTTCTTTAAAATTAGAATACCATGTTTACATTTCACATCTTCCATCTTCTCTCCCAGGCAATTGGGGGAGGGAGAGTAGTTTTATTGCTTTCATCTTATGTGGGCAGAAGACTGTCTCCTGATTGTTGCTTGTCCGGCTGATGCTATGAACACTTCCATGGATAAGCCAAGTGGGCAACCTTCCCCAAGAGCTCAATTAGGCACAAAGGCAGTTAAGGGGCTTCCATAGCACTTCCATAGTACTGCCCATAGTGCTAGAGGTAGAAGGGATTCAAGAATGATGTAAATTCAAATGTGTTACAGAGACAGAAGTATGTTATTTTAAAGCTCATAACATTAGGAATTGCTCCTTCAGCTGTTGCTTAGGCCAAAGCTGTGGCTTCGACCATCAGTACTCTGGTAATTACTGGTTACTTTGGTGGTTACTTCTGCATGTTCCAAGATGGGTCAGTTGAAGCAGAATAGCAAGTTGGACACTACCTGAACAGGCAGGTGTGTGCTGGAAGCACACTGACAACTAAACTCCAGCTGGATTTTCTGCTCCTGAATGTGCTGGGCACAGTCACAGGTACAGGTGTTTCCTTCTCTCATGAAATGGTGCTTATATAAATCCTAGGCAAAGCAATTATATTTTCTCTTTCCTTGTAAGCCATCTCTGAACTGTTTTTTCAGGTTGGAGCAATCCCTGCAAATGCAGCTGATGATGGACAGTGGTCTCAGGGCCTTATTTCCGCTGTGAGTAACTGCTGAGAAAACTGACGCTTTCTCTGAAGCAAAAACATCCTGTGAGGACACACAGTGACTGGGTTTTTTTACTGCCTCCTAGGCCCGAATGGTGGCAGCTGCAACCAGCAATCTCTGTGAAGCAGCCAATGCCTCTGTGCAAGGCCACGCCAGTGAGGAGAAGCTCATCTCCTCTGCCAAACAAGTGGCAGCTTCTACAGCACAGTTGCTTGTGGCTTGCAAAGTGAAGGCTGATCATGACTCTGAAGCCATGAGGAGGCTACAGGTACTTGTGTTCTTAGTTACTGAAAACCCAGACTAGTGCTCTGGAAACACTGTTTTAGCACTGCATGAATGAAAAAGGAATAGTTTCTTGAGCTTTGGGATTTTGGTTCTGTCCCTCCTGGATGGATATTGTGCATTTGTTGTTTATTCAGCAGTAACTACAACTCACTTCCCTGCCAGCTTTATTCTTCATTTTTCAAAGATGTTGATAGATGTAAATGGTGACTGCCCTGTCCCAAGCCCTGGTTTAGGTGCAATATTGATAGACTGGTATTCATGTTAAGCCACAGGAATACACCAATAATTACTGAGAGCATTTTTATAGAAACTGAGTAGAGTTGATTGCTCTGCAATTATTGTGCACTCACTTGGACTCCCAGTGAACCTGCAAACAAGTGAGCACACTTAACTTGTCTGCACATGAGTGTCCTCCTGGACACTGCAGGATTGTGCATATGGTCAACCAAGTACTTCCCTAAGTGCTCGCCTGGACTGGGGGAAGTCTTCCTTTGTTTCTAGGAGTCAAGAGACAGCAATTGTAGATAGAGCATTTCCAAAATGGAGAATCATCGTGAGACAAAAATAAGAACAGAAACTGATGCAACATTTGAACTGAAGTTTGACTGAGCTTCTTTATTTGAAACCACATAGTTCCATTTTACATTACATGTCCATTTCATGTTGAGCTTCTCTGAACTGTTGCTGAGTTAACACTGTTGTGATAGGCAAAATCTAATGTCCCCAGAAGTTTTGTTTAAGGTTGTTATTTTTAAAATGGCTACAGCCTTCTCTGACATCATGCCCTGCAGGCTCAGCCTGGAATGGAAGAACTATTTCAACTCACTTTTTTTCTCATATCATCAACAAAAAGTATCTTTGGTGAAATTTCCACTTTTTTCTTTTTATTTGCAGAAATGCTACAAGTGTGTACACAATGTAACAGTTCATGTATGGATAGGTAGAATCAAATCCAACAGAAACACATATGCCTGAGTTTCTGTCCAAGCAAGAGGAACTTATGTATTTCCAAATTGAATAGTGAAGCGAAAAGCAGTTTGCACTTGGAAGTCATGTCCTTTATCATAGCAAAACTCCTGAGTTGAAGTCTACTAAGTAATTTTACTGGTGGACTTGCCAAAACCACTGAGGCTTTTCAACTGGTTTTGCCCCCAGCACAGATGTTTTCACACAGCTTTGTTCAATAGGTCAGATTCAGGACTTTGGAGTGTATTGGTTTTCTCCTTTGTACCCAGCTGGAACTGCCTTTCCCATGAATACAAATTTGGAATGCACTGTTCCAGAGTCTTCCAAAACTTAACCAAACAATGGGAAATGTTTCTCTTCTTTTTGGATCAGCTCCAGACTGAGCAGAGCAAATTTCAGATGATTTGTCCTTGGGTCATTGCAGTGGGGAAGAGTTGAAAGGGAGATGAAGCTGGAAATACAGGATAGGGCTTGGGGAAGGTTCAGAGCTGATCCATGTGCTTCCCTTCCTGGTGCTGTGTCTGCAGCGTGTGGGAGCAGACTCTCTTGTCCTGCTGGCAGTATCCAGTTCAGACAACAAAAGATGTATTACAGATGTTTGCTTGTATCTCTTTAGAAGTCTGAGAATTTTTAAGGCAATACTAGTCTAAATATAAGATAACCACAGCTGTGTAAGTTGCTAACTTGCCCTTATGAAAGTCCCTTATTTTGAAATGTCTTATGAATAATTGTCTTGTAATATGACTTCACACACTAGCTTTCAGTTTCTGTTCTTCTTTCTCAAAAAAAAAAAGTGTGATCAGTTTTTTTTACAAAGCATAACTTGTGATTTCATACACTGTTTCCTATCAAAATGTAGGGGAAAATCTCATTTGTGACTTCTCCAACTTCCAGCTTCCTGAATAAAGAAATTGTTCCTCTCTGCACCATTGATTTTCAAATATTAATTTGCTTTTCACTAGGAAAAACAAACCACATCTTTCCAGTGTGGTCAGACAAAGATGTTTTTATTTTGGTGCTCAGACGAATTCATATTAATTCTGCATTTTCACCATTACTGAATTTCTTCTGTCTTTTTCAAAGGCTGCAGGAAATGCTGTCAAACGTGCATCAGACAATCTTGTCAGGGCAGCCCAAAAAGCAGCATTTGGAAAAGCAGAGGATGATGACGTCGTGGTCAAAACCAAGTTTGTGGGTGGCATTGCTCAGGTTGGTACAAAAAATAAAGCATAGAAAAACCAGCAGAATAAAAAGCAGCAGAGTGTCACAATGTCCGTCTGCTGCATTGCAGGCTGGACAGGTCTGTTTAGAAATCTCGGGTACAAGACTTTATGCCTCACTGTCAGGTAACCACTGCCATACCAGCTGAGTGATGCTGTGCAGTATCTGCGCTTCTTCGTGGAGCATTTCCTGTAATAGCAGTTCCCATTGTTCAGTATCTTTTACTTGGGTTAAGTTACTGGCTCTTTTCAGACTTCTCTCGTGAGCTTTACATGTTCCCAAATCTTAATGGAACAATAGTTCTGCTTGTATATAAGCAAAGAAATATAAAAAAAAAACCCTGATTATGTTTTGTTACTACGGTCATAATTATTTGGAAATAATAACAATATTTAAAAGTAGATTCCAAGGCTTTGAGGTTGTACCAACTTCTGGCTTCTCTGTTACTGATGGAGTACACCGCAGTCACTACTTAAAAGATGTTGGACTTTATTATGTCTGCATGTCTGTGCTACTGTCATTTTCTCTTTGGCATTCTGAGATGTGGGAAAATCCTGTGGATCCCCACAGTAATGAGTGTTCAGTTGTACTGTCCCTCAAACTTTATGTGAAGGTGCTTGTTCTACATGTGCGAAACCCTCACCCTGATGAATGTTGGGGGAGCACAGCACTATAAAATCCATCATGGATAGATGATGAAACTATGGTGGCAAATGCTTTTTGCCTCTTTTTTTTAGTCCTCTTACGGAACAATTGGGAATACAATACTGTCCTTAGTGGCACAGTCCTGGGATCCGGGAGAATTTGAGCAATTCCTGATGGAGTCATTGAAATTTGGTGCTTCTCTGAAGATTCTCGAGGGCTACCTGTGATTGGTGTCATAGAGTAAGAGATCTTACTTTACAGACAGTATTCCTTGTTGTCATAATTCATGCTTCTGTTTTCTAGATCATTGCAGCCCAAGAAGAAATGCTGAAGAAGGAGAGAGAACTCGAAGAGGCAAGGAAAAAACTGGCCCAGATCCGCCAACAGCAATACAAATTCCTACCCACAGAGCTGAGAGAAGATGAGGGTTAACCTGCTGAGATTTTCTTCCTTTTTTTTTTCTTTTTGTTTTTCTTTTTGGTTTTTTTTTCTTTTAAAGAAATAAGCTAAAGGGGGACAGCACATTGAGAACTGCTCTGACAGCATACTGGGTATGCCAAGCACTTAGCTAAATAACTGCCTGTCACAGCTTTGGATGGGCAGAGGGCAGTAAACACTTGTTATTTCTCATCTGCTCAGCTGAGGTGCATGATGATCAAATAATGAATGGTACAGTGTTAGGTTCATCATTCCTATTCCTTCCTTGACTTATATCTCAGGAGAGAATGTTTCACTTTTTACTAAAGATACTAAGTCAGTATTATTGTCACTTGCCTGATGCTTGAGTTATTTATCGTTCCTTGACTTGTTATAAAACATTTAGAATATTAGTGGGAAAACAGTCAAGAAATCTTTCATATGCTAAATACCACATGAGCTGGCGGTTCTCCCCCAGCTGCCCTTGTAAAAAGAAGACCAAGATGGAGAAGGATGTGTGGCTGAGTGGAGAAAGACGCCTGAGTGTGGCTTTGAAGAAGATGCCTGTCCTCTTTCAGTGTTATATAGCTGGTTCACCCCAAAACTGGAGGAATTGTCTCTGCACCTGTTTGCACTAGTAGTATTACTCCTTACCTGATACCAACAAGCTTCTGCTTGTGCAGTATTTAGGTTTACAAAATGTGGCAATAGCCATTCTTTAAAGAGCTCAGAAAACAAAGAAATTGAAACCTTGTCACTGCCTCAATAATAGCAAGTTCATGAAAGGAAATGCTGTTTCAATTATATACCTCTAATGTGTGACTACTTTTACAGTATTATACACACATACACATGCTCTGACATTGGACTGAATAGTTTGCATTTTGTTTTTGGATTTCAATGGTCTGGTTCGTGCTGTGGTATTTCTGTTAGAATGTACGTCCCTTAAAAAAAGGGAAATGCCCAGTACAACAGAAAACTATCACAACTCTTGTTATTCTTTTAATAATTACGTTTATAATTATTAGGTTTTGAAACCTGGGGGAATTGTAGGAAAAAAATAAGTGAATTACAAGTAGTCTTTTCCTGTAATATATTTTTTTGAAAATTGGACTCTAGGGAGTTTGTTTTCATGGTTGCTATTGATGAAATTGTATTCACCGAGGAATTTCAGAGAAGGAATAGCAACAGTCTTTCAGCAATCTTTGCCTTCAGCTGCAGAAAGCTACAGTGTGCTCTCAGTATGTCTGTTGTGAGCAATTTTGGTAGAGTAACACATTTTACTCTGTCAAATCACAGCAACTTTAACTAGCAAATGCTGAACTGTTTGGCTAACTACAGAAACACCAACAGTAATTGCCAACACATCTCTAACTCCACTCAAGTCCTCCTAAACAATAATGGCAAGTCTATTTAGGTCAAAGGGTGTTGCCACTCCAGTCCTTCTGAAGGCTGTGCTGTACTTTACATCCCTGCCAGGGACATTCAGCTGAGCCTCTTGTGTTTGATACAGAGCTGCCTAGTTGTCATTGTTGCAGAAAACACTTGTCTTGTAGACTCCCAGGTGACCCTATAATGGTAGGTTTCTCAGTTTAGATAGTGCCAACTCCTCATTTAAGTTACCTGCATGAGATAGAATTGTCAGGAATTTTGTCACACTAGTGTTAAATATATAGCAAAAACCTTCTAGAGAATGAATAAATATTGAAGTGTTCGAAGTTTTTTTATTGTTACAGTCTCTTCTCTGATACCGACATATTTGTCTCAGTAGAGTTGCTGGAGTATCCACAATCATGAGAGGAAAAAAAAAATGGCATATCCCACCTGGAATCACTGATATTTTGACAGATGTGCTGTGATGTGTAGGCTTGTATGCATATGCAGACCCTGTACTATCAGACACATGCAATTCCAAGTTCTGTAATTTTCCACTTCAACACAATCAATTTAGGTTTTTCCATTTATCTCACTGTGAACAGTGTCACAGAATCTCAAGAAAAAGGCTTCTGTACATTTTTTGGGCAGAAAGCTAAAGTGGTATTTATTGCTGTAAGACCTAAATAAAGACAGCTGTAGTGATGGGGATTTTCTGCTGCTGTTGGTAGGGAAAACTTCTTTGCAGCCTGTGTTTTTCTCGTTTTTTACCTGCATAGCCTCACATCGTGATCTCTGTTCTTGGAAGGATCTGCAAGACTGATTTGTAACTGCTTCCCTTTCAACCTGTGTTTAACCTATTATTTGATCTGATTAAATCATGAAGAAAGATGATGCTGTCTTTAGCACCATGCCACTGTTTTATTGTGGGTATAATACTGCTGTAATATAGTTTGATCAGGATGGTATTTGCAAGTTTGATATAAGCCAAAAACCTGGTCAAGTGCAACTATGTATGGAAATTATATTGCTGGGAAACTTTACCAGTATGTAGGAGGAAAGAGCATGCTCAGATTGTGTTCCAGAGAAAATTGTTTGGGAAGGCCATTTTAGCACAGTTATTTTGAGACTTCTCTGTTTCTGATTTAATGCCCCCTCTTATTTGACAGAAAGTATTTTCTCCTTAGCTGTGTGTTCATATTCATTCAGATGAATAGCTGAGCTGGACAACTGAAGTATTTTTCTACTCAAAATTTTGGGTCTTCATTTGGAAAACAGAGAATACAAGGCCATCTGAAGTCTTTCTATTTCAGTTTTTTTTCTTGCTGTTACAATTTGTGGCGTCACTGAAGTCCACATGTGAATGTCTGTGGAGATTGGAACAGTCCATGCATTTCTTTGGCATGGGGACTTGCAGCGGGAAATGACAAGTTGGAGTAAGGGGTAGATGCTGATTAGTAAGAAGGACAGATGTTCACTTGGTTCTGTTAACTTGTGAAATGGTAAATGAGCTCTGTTGTATCTCACCCTTCTTCATATGGAATTCACTTTAAGAATTGTATGCAAATTAAAAACAAAATGCCTCAAAGTTGTTTGTGTACAAATAGTCCAGTGTAATTTCCTCAAGTATCCAGAAAATAATCCAAACATTTTATCATTTGTCTAAACTTTTATGGATCAGAAGCCTCAGACTTGGGAAAGTTTTGAAACAAAAATTGAATTCTCAACTCCTGCTTCAACTGTCCCTTTCCCTTTGATCTTCTGCGTCTTCATTACTTAACTCCTAATGAAGGGAGGAATATATAGTCTAGAAACCTCAACCTACATGTGTTTAGATAAATACCCCATTTTTGCTTTTCTTCAGTCCAAACTGATAAGATATTCACACCAGGAGTATGGCATTTGCCTTCCCTACGTATTTTTTAACCTCTGTTTTTTGGGGGCTTTTTTCCTGAGGTGATGGTGGTGCGCTGGGGTTGTGGGGGTTTTTCAAGGGGTCACCTTCTACTATAAAAGTTCTATCCTTATGGAATTGAATCATAATTAATAAGGAGAGAGTTATCTGCCCATAATTGTAATTATTCCTGAAACTTGCTTTTCCATATTCACTTTATTGACATGAAACATTGTGGTTGGTCATATTAATGGAACAAAACATTTCTGTGGCACCAAGTTCACGATGCCAAATGCAGAAACTGGTCACGTGAGTTACGAGTCTGTTACAAATTGCTGCCATTAACTGAGGTACAAATAAGTGCTATTTTATCATTTGTCAGGTTTTAAAACATAAAGAAGTACAGACCCTGATTTTTCTCAAATTAGTGCACTTCGTTGCAGTGGAAGAACCTTCTGTTCAAGACAGTTTTGGAATTATATGCTGGAGTTTGTCGGGGCTTGAACTCTCATTTAGTGTTTTCCCTTCCTGTTGTAAGATTTAACTCCAGGAAAGCCACAAAAGAGTTTGTAGTCAGGCTGCCACACTGTTATATATAGTATGGATCTGGCCACAAAAAGAAATAAATAATATATTTTAATTTTGTCTTCACAAACAGTAAGTCCTTGAAGGAAGTATTTTTTTCTTTTTTTTTTTTCCCTTTCTTTGTTTATTTGTTGGGGGTGGAGTTTTCTGGTTTATTTTTGTGTAGGTATTTGTGACTTGTGTTTCACTGGTAGTAATTATTTTTTATTATTTTGCTCCTTAAGCAAAATAAGGCCGAAGTTGTTTAGGTCTGGAAAGCTGGGAAATGTTAGAATACCCAAGTGACAGAAGAGAATATTCTGTTTTAAGTTCTGCTGCACAGACAAAGCTGTGAATGCTTACTTTGTGATATATGTCAGTGACCATTCAATATCCTTAAAATAAAGTGCATATTAACACGTAAATCTGTAGAAAAGTCAAACACCAGTTACTCACGGGTGTTGGGTGCTTGGTGTTGTTGAGGTTTGTTGGGGAGAAGCAGGTTTTGCTTTTATATTTGCTACAATTTCCATGTCACTCGAGCTCATTTTTTGGTGATGCTTAGCTGAATAGTTAACTGGGGGCTAGGGAGGTCCTAGGCATGTTTTAGGCTAAAATATTTTAAAATATCTATGAAAATAGGAGTTCTAACCTACTAGGGAAAAAACATTTGGTGGGTTTGCTGTTGGTTCTTTTTTTCTCGTGCAGCACCATTTTAATTTGTGTTGAAAACATTCTAGGCACTGCTTTGGAAACTTCAGGAAAATTAATCCTTTGTGCTTTCACAGCAATGGCTAAAGACTTGACAACTAGACCACAACGTTTGACATACTCGGGTCCCTTTGACCTTACCTTTCTTTGCAAGTTTGTTTGCCTTTCTCTTTTGTTCTGAGCCTTTATGAGAACTGGATTCTTTCCTCCTGGAGCATCTTTTATCCATATGTACATTTCAGTTTTTCACCTGTGCAAGAGAGTTTTGTTAAGTGTGGCAGGAGAAGTACTACATAATACATGGGGTTTATCCACATATTGCCTCATTTGGGTGATGTAAACTTATCTAACAAGCATGGGTTTATTTCCTTACTTCATTTATTTTTGAAGTGGATCATAGGGGCTGCTGACTTTGTAGCATCCTAAAATGTCTGCTGTAAGGGTGTTTGTGTAACCCTCTTGTTAGAGAATAATTGTACTATGCTTCATCTTCTCTGAGTAAGGTTCAAGATCCATGGTCTTAGGGCTGTTTGTGTTTTGTAAGGTGCAGTTGACCAAGTTAAAAAGGTTCATATAGAGGTTTCTTCCAGCATTGTAGTTGATGATCTTTGCATTCAAATTGTGTTGTGTATCCTAAGCTATTGAGTAAAATATTTAATTGGACGTAAGTCACTTAACTGTTGACCTGATTACGTTCTTGGAAGGAGGGGTTAGATTCTGGGGCAGTGGCACATCATACATGTGTGTTTGTGGAGTACTGTGCATTTTCCAGTTTCCCAGTGAGTACATTGCATGTATTAAGGAGGTACTGCCACATAACAGTTTATCAGCCTTGCTTCCGAAACAGAAAAGGTATTTATGTCCCAGTTCACACAGTATTTTAAAAAAAAAAATCTTTGGTAGTCTGTCTGCAACATAGTTGCCTCAACTTGGCCTAAGTGGGGTTAAGCCCATGCTTAAGAGGTTTCCAAATTTCAGACACTCAGAGAGGTATTGCATGGCTCGTATCCTTTCCTGCTTGCTATTAGAACCACTTGCTCCGTCATACCTATTCTGACATCACCAGAGTGGATTTCAGGCATTAATGAGAATAATCTGCTCTTAGAGACCATTTGCCTTCGTAAAACTCTACAGATGGGTCACTCCTGTTTTACAGATAGCAAAAGTATGTTGCAGGAATAATTTGTTCAAATCCATAAAGCAGAGTGTGCAATGAATGCAAGATCCAGTCCAGTTCCTGTGACCCGGATAACACAATAATTGCCATAGCCACGAAAGGGTTAATATTTATATTCCCATCTAGTTCATAGCNGGGGGGGGAGAAGCCGTGTCGCCGCCCTGCCCCCATCTTGGAAGAAAATGGAAAAAATTCATAAAAACCAGGTCCACGTTCATATGGGTTAACCCATGACACCCGGATAACACAATAATTGCCATAGCCACGAAAGGGTTAATATTTATATTCCCATCTAGTTCATAGCTAGTGTACATTATTTTTTACATTAGTGTTTCTGCACTCTGTCAGTTCCAGAGAAATCAAATGCATTCTTTATTGGTAACTGTATAGCAGAGGGACTTGAACAGTGATTGTGACGAGTGCCAAGAACAACCATCCCTCACTGCCAAAGTTTTAGACAAACATCCTGTATTCCAGAGTTGAATTTAATCTACAAGAATCTCTGCTCAGTGCCTTGGCTTTGCCTTGTGTTGTAACTGCTTCTCTTAAGGCCCCAACCTCAGTTCTCTTCTAGTAAATAAGGGTTTACTGCAGCCTTTTTCTCTGGCTTTTCCTACACGAGAAGTGACAGCTTTAATTCTTTGGACAAAAGCTCTGCAGCTTATTCAAAGCAGCCTCTTGCTTCACCAAAGCTTCCTGGAATATACGATGAAATTCCTGAGGCTCTGAAGGCTGCAGTGTGACACTTTTAGCCACAGAACCTGTTTACTCAGAGGTGCTTTTTGTCAGGTGCAGTTACAGAAGACTTAGGCATTAACAACACCACCACACTAATGATCCCAGCCTGTCTGCAATTACTCTTTGCCTTTAGCTATGGAAGCTGTGTGTTTTCGCTCTTCTAAAAAGGGGTATTTTTTCTCTTCTAAAAAGGAGTATTTTCTCTCTTCTAAATATTCATCTTCTGTTTCCATTTTTTAACAATAAATTACTAGAAGTGACATTATCTTTCTGAAAGGCTACTGCAGTTTCTCAAGATGCAATCTGATGATTGTTTTAAGAATTTGGTTTTTTTAAGACTGAACTTTTGCTCTATGGAATCAGTAGTGGTTTTAGCTAAATGTTTGTGAGTGTAACTTTGAGTATGTTTCTTTTTGCCTCAGAAAAACAAAAGTGAGTGAGAACTTGAGTAAGAACACATTGCTGGTTTTGCTGATCTCACTAACATATTGCTGATCTCTTCTAATCTGGGACTTTATGTTACTGAGATTTCACATGTGAAAACTGGGGGGTGGTGGGCTGGAGAGGGGCGGGTGGAATAAACAGATGACCTCAGAAAAACAGCTTCCTCAGTCATTCCTTTGTGCTTGGCTTGCATTCCAATTGCCATACTCTATCATTTGGTGGTGATAATAAGGCTATTTAGGGTAATTCTCAAGCTAAACCACTGCTATGACATGCCTGTGATGCTTCCAGATCCTGTAGCTCAGCAATTCAAGCCACAGAGAAAATTTTCTGGTTAGTTTCTTGACTATTCAGGAGTCATCTAAAATCTCTTCCGCATCAGGGATTGGCTCTTTAGTACATGACCAGATCACTCATATCTTTCTTTATCCAAGATCTTGTAATTTGAAAGTAGGCTAGATGCAAAAATTTCTCTTCAAAGAGTGTCCTGCTTGTCTTCTAGAACTGGAAAAACTAAATATGCTGAATGTTTTGTAAAACAAAACAGGCTGCCAGTGCACCCATATCTGAAGAGGTCAGAGCCTATTCACATCTCCTTTCTTAAGGCGATACCCACTAAAAGAGAACCTTTCAATTAGTCATTTTGCTGAAGTATTAGCTTGCAGCAGTTTGTACTGTTTGATGCCCATTTAGATTCACAATGAGTGGATCCATGATGTCAGCTGATGAAGATGGCAGGTACGCCCTTTTATTTTGGCATTTTATATCCTTCCTCCTCCCTGCTTAACCTGCTGTGCAGTTCCTGATACACTAATTAGGAACCTTTGAGTGGAGGGGGAGCTGCTGGGTACAGGACAGAAAGCTGCCTCTTCTTTTCTTCCGGGACTGTAAGGCAGGCAGAGGTTAGGAAGTGGCTTTGTGATTTGCAGAGGTCTCTCCCTTCTGGGTCCCATTCCTGAGATGCCAGCACAGATCTGGGAATGTGTGAGTGCACTGGGAATGGGACTGGGCAAACCCCACGGCACAGGCAAGTCTGAATCCTGTGCTGGAGACACAAAATCACTGTGAGCAAGGGCAGGGGCCAAAGCATGAGGTAACACTTGCCACCCTTCTATAGACACAGTGAAAGACATTGCTGCATCTCCACTGTGTTGCAGAAGGGAAACAGGATAATGACTGGGGGGGGCTATACTTGGATTTTCCTGTAACAGGTAAATGCAATGTCATTTTCAAATTAATAGAATGGGTTAGAAAAACTCTAAGAATACATAAACTGAGTCAGGAAGCAGACCAAGCCAACAAGGTTTGTTTTGAGTATTTGCATCCAAGCAAGGATTATACTCTATAGTTGGTCCAGCCAGTAAAAATGGCAGCATTGAAAGGGTAAGTCAGACCTGCAGTGACACTGCTGCTGGTGAATTGCAGAATCTTGTTTAAAATTAGGTGAACTCAAATGTTGGTTTGGTCCCTTTTGATCTTGCAGAAAAGTAGGTGGTGGCTTTTGAGATGTCCTTGCATTTCTGAGAGTCCAAAGCACCTTAGAGTTCAAACAGAAATACATGCAATAATTAGGGCATGCTGAAAGCCATGACTTCATTTCTTAGATATTTAGCAGCTGTAGATCTCAAAGACAAATAACTCATCCCTGGCTGGTCCCTGTAATAACACAGACATCCAGAGAATGCCTGGCATTTTTTAGTTCACTACTTGGGATCAAATTCATCTGATTTTGTTTCCCTCTGGACTAAAAACAGACTACTCTTAATCTTGCATCCCATTGCAGCTTTGTTTCCACACATATTAAATGGTCCCTGGAAAATTCTACTGTATTAGCAGTTATTTGTCCAGCCTTGTGTCCAGCCCCTTCCATCACCAGTGGGTTCCTGTTGCCTCATTCAGATTTTCAAAGAAAAATACATCTCTTTGCTCAAAAACCACTTGGCAGTTCTTCAGCCTAACTGGTCCCACGGAGCCCCAGGAGCTCTGTAACGAAGCCTGTTCCTCCAAGACGAATTCTACATCCCAGTTTTGAATGCTCTGATGACATTTTTTTCCCCTGCAGAAATTTCCATGGTCAGAAGTCTTGAGCTGTCAAAGCACAGCATTTCAAAGGGCAGAAATTCTGAAATCAAAAGGAAACAAGAATCTGTCCTAGGAGCCAAAGGGACAAGGGTTTTGTTTAAGCATAAGATGCTGAGCAGATGCAGCTCCTCTGCATAAAACCAGCAAGAAGGTAAGGGCAGGTTTGGGATATAGGGTGCTATTTAAATTCACAGTACTGTTGGCATAAGAGGAATTGATAGTCATTTGTCATGAATTAGTTTAGGCAGGAAGGAAATAGTGGACTAGGCTTGAAGACTACAAATAAACCCGGTTTTGACATCAAGAAAGACAGACTTACACAGTCACAGTGAGTGTTTGGCCTCAGGGTGCTTCAGTCTCTGTCCCTTAGGAAGTGTTACTGAAATTTGTGATGGGAGTCCAGTGCTAAGGTTCCGGGTTAGTCAGCCTGAATGGTTTGGTGTTGTGTTGGGTTTCTGTGGCCGGGTTTTGGTAGCGGGGGGGGCTTATGGGGGAGGCTTCTTCAAGAAGCTGCTGGAAGCTTCCCCCATGTCCATCAGGACCAATCCCAGATGGCTGCAGGCCAAGGCTGAGCTGATCAGGAGTAACAGTAACGCCTCTGTGATAACATTTAAGAAGGAAGAAAAAAGAAGTTAAGGGTGGATGAAGATGGCCACGGGGGAGGAGCAGAGTGAGAACATGGCATCCAGCCAGGGTCAAACCACTGCAGGTGCAAACAATTGCCCAGATCACTGCAGTCCGTGCAGCCAAGGCAGCCCACATACAAGTGTGTTAGTGCAGCCAGTCAATGTCTCTGCTGTGGCAGAGAACATTTTCTGGTGCTTTCACCCATTATACCAGTTGTAATGCCTTTCTAATGCTTTCCTGGAGATCCCTATGCACTGCTGAGTGGGGTTTTCTTGTCAAGGCAACTGCAGTTGATTAAAATAAGAGGATGAAAATCTTGAAGGATTCCTGTCCTGCAATCCTGGGTGTTTATAACCCACCCTTCGCCAGTCAGGTTTTTACAGCCTGGCCAATTCTTCAGAGCTTTATTCTTTTATTCCTTCATTCATGTTATTCAGTGCCCCAAATCAAATACAGTCTTGAAGTTGAGGACTGAGTAGAAAGGATGGGCACTTGGGGGACAGAGTCTCTCAGCTGCTGCTAAATTGCTTCTGCAACTCAGTGTTTCTTGCAGGGGCCACTTTCCAGCAGAGCCTGAACTGCTGTTGAAAACTGCATTTCCTGCTCCTCAGAGCTCTCAACCAAAGCAGAAATCAAAACAAGAGCAAACCCGGTGTGGACTCTGGCAGAGATCACCCTCTCTTCATATATAAAGGGAAGTATTTAGCCTGACCTCATAAAAGAAAGAACTTAAAGGACCGTTCTACACTTTGAAATCCTACCCTCAATGGCATGGAAACAAAACGCTGACTTGGGAATTTCAGCAGCTCATTTCACGTTCTGCTCAGCCCACTGTACTTCCTGAGCATGAATTGGCTATTGCATCATCCCAGGAAAATTAAGGTTATTGGGTCACTCCCTGGCCTTATAATTTGCTCAGTAAGGAGTTTCTCAAGCGTATAGACCAGTGCCCAGAATAACATTTAATAAAATCTGGAAAATTATGCCTGCTACAGGCAGAAACCTTTTAAAAGTTTGCAGGAGGCCTACTGTTTGGATGAGTTAGCAGCACACCCCCCCCTCTATAAACATCCCTTAAAACAGCTGCTTCCATGAGCCATGGAGAGAAGTAGCTGAGAGAGAACAGATGGCTTTATTAGTAGCTTAGTACCTTTCTTAATGTACAGGCCTGTGCTCAATGGAGAAAAGTCAGTACGGGGGGCAGAGGGGGGGGTTGACCTTACTTATCTCTAGAATGTGTTGGTCAAACTGCACCCTGGAGTGCAGGTATAGCTGAAACTTCACGAAAAACTGGACTATGTCTTCCCCTGCTAGTGCTGGACATTCTCTGTATGTGCTGCATGTAACTTCCCTCTTTTGAGGGACAGAAGAGTACCTGGGTTGTGTACCAGACGATAAAGGACAATTCCATGGCTTTGTTTTTCAATTGGATTGCGCCATTTCCCAAGGGATCCTGGGATTTAAAGAAACCTCCCACCTATTGGACAAATGCCACAACAGACGAGTCAACTTACTGACAGCAGAAAAGTGCTGTCACTGTATAAACTCAAGTACCTTGTGCTGTGCAATCTCAGCCTCTCTCTCCACTTGCTCTGGTGATGATTGGACTGTGGGCTTGGAGGTTTTCCCAAGCTCCTCTTCACTCAGCCGTACCTGCAGGTGCTGACAGTTCCTGTGTGCCTGTGGGAATGACCCACTTGTGCTGGCTTTGCACTTGATCACTGGGAGTGTTTGACAGGAAAGAATTTCCTGCGTTTCTGAGAGAGTGAAGAGAGAGGTTTTTTTCTTTTTCTCTTTGCTCCCCAGAGAGAGGAGAGCTGATGAGGAAGTGGTTGTTTCAGGAAGTGATTTTGGGTGAAGCTTCACTTTTTCATTTTCCTTGCCTGTGGACAGAACATAAGAGAAAAGCTCTATCAATCCTAATTGGTTTTTCTGAAATACAGCTGCTTGGGACCCTTTAACTTGGCTTTGCTTGAGAGTAGCTGAGAGACTAAAGGGAAGGAGGAAGGAAGAAAGGAGGAAAACTTCATCATGCTACACTGGACTATCTGGAGGGTTTTTTCTCTCAGCTGCTGCTTGCAGTCAGACTCGTCCTCCCAAACCAAATCAGCTTTCTTAGTGTTGTTCTAGGCTTCTTGTCTCCTCTCAAAGCTTCTTTAATTTGTTAGGACCTCATTGAGAGGAAGGTGGGCTAAACCTCCAGAGTCTCCAAGGTGGGGTTTAGACTAGAGCAGAGCACAAAGTCAGTCTTACATCCTGCACAGGGAGCACAGAGATGTGTGGTGCTCCTGCACAGGTAACTCAGAGCCACAGATGCTGTTTGTGCTGCCCAGCTCCAGGGCTGTGCAGTGGAAAGCAGCAAGTGTTTCTGATTTCTCCCATTTGTGCCTTGTGATGTCAGCTGGTTCTGTGCCCAGAGAAGCTGCTGCTGCTTGTGCTCCATCCCCAGATCCCACACCACAGCTGCAGTTCAGGCTCTTCACCAAGCAATGCTGAACTGTATCACAGCTTTTCTTCAGGAAAAGCATGCAACTGCAAATGCACTGGTGACCACAATTCCACACAGCATTCCTGTTCTACAGAGATAGCTGAAATGTCTGTAAACAGAAAGAATGGTCAAAGCTTGAAAGTATTAGTGGAATAATTTCTAGTTAGCGAGTCCATTTTTATAATGGGTAACATATGAGAACAAAAGGCATGGGGGAACAGAGGCTTTAGAAAGCAGAGCTTAATGCTAAATTATATATTTCATATTGTTTTTTTAAAAACAATGTATGCAGTGCCTAACTGTGATTAGATGAAATCTAAAACATCTGCAAAAGCTCCTAAATAAACCATGGAAAGTGGGAAGAATTCAACAAATGTTGGGAAACAAAAGAACAAAGAGCTGGGTGGAATTTATGTGTCTGCCTTAATATGCCAAGTTTTCCCCCATCCTTGTTGTCTCTCCTGCTGTGCAGAAATCATACTTTTCACTATTTCACTAGGCAAAACTTCCATTAATAATCTACAGCCCTCAAGCCTGAGAGCTGGATTTCTTCTGCCATTGAGCTTTATGGCTCTTGGCAATTTTTTCTCTGTTCTCTCAGTGAATGTAGATAATGGCAGTAATTTTTCCCAGTAGAGAGAGGTATTTAGGATTAACTTGGCCAAATAGTTAATTTGGCATCACTTCTAAACTGTTTTTAAATAAGAATCTGGTAAGAGGTCTGATTGGGGTTTTTTTTTATTTGCTTTAAATTAGAGAAGAATCCTTCTTCAGGAACCTAATGTAAATAGGATTTGGGAGGGAAACCTCTTGCTTTGGCATAAAACACTGAACTGCATTGCAGGAATGGTCAACAAAATATTTTTATTTAGTTCTCAAATTGTTGCAAACAGCTCTTTTTGAACTGTTTTAAAAATCAAATCTAATCAGAATAGTATTGTGCAGGGCTACGAGACCCAGGAAGGGAAGTGATAGGAAGCCTCTTCCGTTTCTCCTCCCCAAAATTCAATCTTAGCTATTACAGGTTTTTTTACGCTTGCTCTGTTTGGCTCAGAATCCACTTCTCTGAACAGGAAAAGGGAACAAAATGGGGGAAATTTCTCAGTTGGGGTAGCCTTCAGCATCAGCTGGGAAGGGAAGGACTTCCTTCGAAGTACTTTCTTTCTTGTATGCCTACGTGTGCTATCCAGTCTCTCTTTGGACTGATTTCAGTACCTCTGTGCTATGTTTCTGTGAGAAATGCAGTCCTACAAATGGAAGAGGCTAACACCAAGTCTATGTATTCCCTCTTGTCAGAATGATTCTTCTTTGAGGTACAGACCATCATTGTGATAAGGCAGCATAGATCTCTTTTGTACACAAAAATGAAATTGTTAACCATGGTCTCAGTGGTCAGAATCATCAGCACTGCAATTCCACACAATGCACCTCCTCTCTCCTTACCTGCTGTGCCCACAGTGAGGCACTGACTGCTCCAAACAGCCTGTCACACTCACTTGGATGTCAGCAATTGTCACCAGGAGCTCTGCACAAGCTGTGGAACCCTCCCAAGGGCAGGGCTGTGTAGACTGGCTCCTTCACATGTGCCAACAGACAGAGCCTCTGGCAAGGGCTCGGTTGCACTGGTGCTGAAGGAGCCTCCTCTGGCCATCGTACCGGGACTTTCCAAGTCACTATCTTCAGTAAAAAAATAAGGGGAGTTATGTGTGGCTACTAGTTTTTTGCAGTAAAAATGCAACATTGAGGATGTTCTGTGTTGTAATCCTGTTCTTGTGTGTGGTGATGCAAACTTGCTGCTCCTCAGGCTCCTGTAAATGCAAAGGCATTTTGGAATGCTAAAGCAGGACCATATTTGGCCACTTCTCTTCGTAGTCCCTGTCTGGTTGTAAAGAATGCTTTTGCATTCTGGTAGCATTCTCAGGCTGCTGCTAAATGTGCATTAGAAAGCTCTGCCTTCCATCTTCAGAGTTGCCAAACAGCTTTAAAGAGATGACCATTTTGAAAAAGAAACAGAAAATCAGACTTTTAAAACAACTGAAGTGCCTCATAATCTCTGAATTATCTGAGCCCAGAAATACTTCATAGTTTGTGAAGCTAAACTTTTCTAAGTGTTATAATTCTTTTCCATCATTAATATGAGTGTTCATATTTCCTTCCCACGTAAATTTGATGTGTAAAGAGGGAGTCATTCTACAGGAGCATCTTGTCATACAGGAAGGCCTGGAGCAGCATACATCGTGTGGAATGGTTTTGAGGAAATGTTTTTAGCAACTCTTTGGGATCACCATATCCCTGAGGAAATTAGGGTGTATGCTGGGAAGCATCCAGCCAGTGTCAAACCATGACACTGCAGAAGAGGAATTCCAGTGCACCGTGCTGGACAGTTGACTTACCTTTTTGTTTACTGTTTGTCAATATTTTCTGAAGGAGTTTAAAACAACCTCTAATTTGTACTCATGTTTTTATCACTACAGATAATTGCTGGATTAAAAAGGATGTCCCAGTCCAGTGCCATCCTATCTAGACAACTATAATGGAAGCAATACTACAATGCACTAGGTCAGTGTGAGGGAACAAAATGCCATATTAGTATTACTCAGGAGAGTCCCTATTCCTATTTGTCAAGATTTTAAAACTTAACCTGAAGGCAACAGTAACAAAGTGAAGCTTGTCCCTTACCAGACAATGCCATAAAGCATTATAGAAAAACAGTGGTAGGATCACAATAAAAATAATGCCACGTTATCGGATCTAATCCCTTGCCAAATTCCCCAGAGCTTTTAGGCAATGTGTGTGCAGTTAAAATGTTAATGGGTATGGGAATGTGTTGGATAAGTTACAGCAGTTGTTGCTGTTGGAGATACAGTTCATTACTGAGATCTCTGTGATAAGTGTATCTGGGACTCGCTGGTGTCAAGTGTTTCACTGTGTTACAGGGGTCAGCTGGAAATGTTTTCCTCTGGTGAGATCTATGTTTCTGCCAAGACTAGAGAATGTACATAGTCCAGTGCCAACATGCAAGAAACCAGGACATTCCTGGTTCCTTACTTTTTAATTTTTAGGTGATATGTTCTGAATGACAAAGGTAAGAATTCAGGGCAAGGAATATTCTCTGCCCCTGGAAGAATGGATGGTTTGGGAATACAGATATGTTAGTAGTACCTAGTTTTGAATGTGAGTAGCAGATGGTTTTTCTCCTCTGTCTCCTCACAGCAACACCAGTCATCTGGTGCAGCACAGGAGTACGAATGTGCCAAAATGGAAAAATGACCGTTTTGGGGTTAGATTTTTGGTGAGACATTCAACCAGTGCAAGCTGCAATGCTTTCGTTAGAATCACAGGTCATGCTAGTTTATGCAGCCCTGGAGATCTGAGCTGCTATAATAATCCTTTAGTACCTATTCTTGAAAGACTGAAGGAAAACGTAAACCAGATTTCAGAGAACACAAAGATGAAATCTGCTCAAGTCCATGTGTCAGTACTGTGGTTCAGAGGAAAAGTGCAGGGCCATTGGCCAATTTGGTAACTCTTGCTTATTTGACAGGCGGGGGCAGTTTCAACAATAGAGAAAACACAGACATGCAAACATGTGGTACAGCACAACATTCAATCTTTGGGCCCTTGTGCACTGATCGAATGCATCCTCACTCAGCACAGCTAATGCCTTCAGAAATGCATTGAAAGCTACAGAGGGTCTCCTCCCAAGCAGCCAGTCTTCTCTGACACGGTTTAATAACAGTTATGTTTATCCCCATCTTTTTGCAGCTTCCTGCTCCTTCTTGTTTTCCAGATTGGGACGCCTTCTTTATGGTTAGCAACAACTTTGCCGTTGCAAGGTTGCAGTTAAATAGTACACACAGTCAATTGCATTTAGAAAACTCGGTTCAGACGTGGAAAACATTGTTTCAAATTCCCGGATGATTCCAATAGTGCAAGGTCTTAAAACTGATTTTCCAGGGTCAGAGGTCAGTGAGTAGTCCTGGATAAGTAGGGACGTCTGATCTCATGTAAATATAAACTGATCGCATGTAAATATAAACCATGAGCTCAAAACACGGTGTTATTTTGCAAGAAATGTCAAATAAACTGCAAAACCATCTTTTTCCTTGTCTGTATCCATAGGCCAGACAGAGTTTGGGGGTTGCTTAATCATCCAGTATGCTCCACCATCTCTTGCTGTACAAGTTCCTGTAATGTTTGGCTTCTATCCTGCATGGAAATCCAATATCTTTAAACTCCACTGGAACTGATGTGGACAAAGATGGGAGGCAACCTCTTAGTGGGTATAACTGCTATAACCACTAAGTACAGTGTTGGTAAAATCACGTGACTGACATGGCAAATTAAATATGTATTAAAAAATACTGTTCATCTTTACTAGCAGTGCAGCCAGGATTTTTATTCTAAGTAACAAGGCCTATGTATCTTAAAACCATAGTTTGGAGAACTAATTCTTCCAGAAAAAAGAATATCTTGGAATTCTATAAACCGTATGATCTCCTTTTGCCAGCTCAAACAGCACACATACCATAGATTGCCTTTCATTGATAACATTCCAGTTGTGTCCTTGGCCCATAATTCTGTGAGCACAGTCAGTGCACACTGGGATAATATATTTTGCCATACTAAGGCACATGTGTAAGGCTGTTGCCAGGTGAGCTGCCAAGGCAGCTTTAAAATAGCTCCACTCTAGTGGATTATGATTAAAGCCCCATCCTCTAGCTCATTCCAGTGGCTAGAAAGATGCACTCTGAGATTTACATCATCTTGCTGTCTGCCAGATCCTGCTTACTGTTGCCGCTTGCCTCTTGAGGAGCCAAACCTCAGTTCTCTCAAGTAGCTCATGGTAGGCACCAAATGGGGAGCTGGGGAGGAAGCATTTGAAAAAAGAGCTACTTGGGTTGCCAAGAATTCTCTGCCTGACCTGGGAAACTGTCAGCTGAAGGTTTTGCCAGTGCCTGTGTTGTGCTTGAGAAGCTTGGATAGTTGTGTTTAAAACACAGCCTCTCTTTATCTGCATCTGAAGCAGAGTGGTGATAAGAGGGAGGAGAAGTGTTTGGCAAAACGGAACAAAACCTCCATAATTCTGAGTGGTTGTGGACAGCAGGACTAATCTATTCTTTGTTGCATAACTTTAGCCAAAAGGTAACTGAATCAGTTATATTTTTTATAGCTTTTTATTTTAAGTATTCCAAGGAAGTATTGCAATAATAACCAGGGGTTTATGGCACCCTGTCTTTGTATTTGTAGTGTTCTGAGCTTACAGGGTAAGTAATTTCAGATGTTCCCTCTCTTCCCACTCCTAATTGCTGTGGGTCCTGGCTGTTGGAGGGTTCAGGCAGTTTCGAGATCTGGGATTTCATTAATCTTTTCTAAATAATTAGACACATCCTGGGCATCAGAATTTATCCTCCTGTCCCTGGCATTGATGGAGCAAGGTGTTTGCCGTGATGGATCAGAAATGTCTGCATACATATACTGTCTTTTGGAAGGAGGGAGAGCAACTACATTGGTAGGCAATTTGTCATTTTCCAGTTGATTCCTTTATGACAGCCTGCCCATGATGAAAAAGTTCTTCTGGTGAGATACTTAAACACAGATATACATTTTTTGAGGAAGGTTAACTGAGATTATGAGTCTAAAGACCCACAAACCCTGTGTGTAATTAAACTTTGGCAAAAGCAGATTATGTGACTGGCACAGAGAAACTTCTGCCTATAAAAGGCAAGATCTGCCCTTTGTTTGTTCCCTACTAAATCAGTGAAGTATGTCATGGTATTTTAGCATCAACTTAGCATATTTTATTTTCCCCTCTAGTTTATTGGCCGGTGGAAAATTGGGATTGGCCAAACTGACTAATGACTTAGAGACTGTTCATAAAAAAGACTGGAAAGCAAACAGTTTCTCAGCTCTGCAGCCAACGGGCAGTACAGTGCATCTGTGGTGTGGCATTACAAGCTTCAGGTGCTACAACAAAGCTAAATATCATTTAAAACTGCTAGCAAGCAATAAATTTGAAATGGCATTTAAGTACCAGGAAAAGTCAGACTGTAAGTATGTAAGAGAAATGACTGATATAGACAAGCTGTCGTTGATATCCAATGGTACTGTGGGTTCATCTGCAAATGTTTTGAGAAGAATGGTACAGCATGGTCCGTTTGCACTATGGTCTGCTGGTGGGGCATAACATTCACGGCTTTGAGTCTCTCTGTTAACCTCACTTCCTGTGCTTGCTTTGTATTGCTGAGTGGTTTGAGGCACCTTTTGGATGAAACCAGATGATGTAGTTGGACCACAAAGCAGCATTCAGTCCAAACAAGAGTAGAGAAAGTCTGAAATAAAACTTACTAATTTGTATATAGGGCTGACCCTATACCATTTGGTATTTGCTCCAAAATCGTTACTTTTATACCACTCTACTTGCTAATGTAAATACAATTCTAGTGGACTATTATTACACACACATTTATGTGTGTATAAATACAGTATATACAGTGTATGTATAAAAATATAAATAGCTATCCTTGGTCATGCTTTTAGATTTATTGGAGTGGGTATCCAGCTAGCACAAGTCAGTGCCATTTCACTGAAACCTGCCAATATCAGCAAATACTATTTCCTAAATATTACAGTATCTTTATATTCAGCCAAGTTTGCCAGCCATGTTCTTTGCAATATGAGTTTCAGCAAGCCCAAGGATAGAGAGCTGGAGCTCTACACAGTGGGATTCACAAGCCCAAAGTTGAGGAAACCTAAATTCAAATAATGTAGTTGGCAGAGAAATATGTGATGTGAAATTTGTGATGTGATTGCTGCTGTGCGCTCCAGCTTGACATGAGCAGCAGATTGTGTCCATCTCTTTATGTGGATGGAGATGGGTAGTTCAACATAATATAAAAATATGGATTAAGTGGATTCATTGCATGCAAAAATAAAAGCCAAGATTAAACCCTGTCACAGGAATACTAGATAAAACTTAAGAAGGAATAAAAGTATTTCTGTATTAAATATTAAATATAAATCTCATGCAATGGGATGAGTGGAATTTTTCATTAGTGATAACGAACAAGAGCACCTTCACTGCCCTTTAAAAGCCAGGTTAACATTGGAGAAGGAAATGTGGGAAGGTTTGAGACTCAACAACGGACTTGCTTTCCCTGAAGTTTTCCACAACAGCAGGTTTTGAGGGTAGTTGATTCATTGCAGGTGTATTCTAAATTGCTCTGTTTTTACAGTTTTTCCATTCAGACTGCTATGGAGTAGTTACTGCCACACAAAAAAAGTAATTTCAGACAGGAAGAGAAAGAAAGTGGTCAAGATGAAAATTGCTATCACAATTTTTTGCTTGTTTTGACTTGTCCTCTCATTGTCTAGGATGAGGTTTCAAATACAGTACTCCCAATACGAGAAGGTAACATGAGACATTGCTCACTCACACTTCCTTATTCAGTGAGAAAAAAGCTGCCAGAAGTTCAGCCTAGTGAGAAATCCCAAGTATGGCTATGAAATCCTATCTGCCAGGGCTGACTGCAGCTGTGAGCTCACTATGATGCTTTTGCTTCTCTTCAGACGCTGCCTGCCAAGACCTGCTGCTCACTCTGGTATCCCAAAGGCAAGATGAGGACTGTGCTACTCTTGGCTGTGTCCTTAAGACTGAATTGCATTGAAGGATTCTCTTCTTTCTGTGCATATTTGCCACTCACTTGCTTTGATGATCGTGTACGTTGCCATTTGTGGTAGATGTTTCACTCATGTTAAAACGAACACTGAAATATTTCTGCAGCCTGCAGCAGCTTTAATATAGGCAGGCACCCTTTGAGCATTCTCAGAGGAGAGAACCCACAGATGCAATGAGCCATGGCTGTTTGTAAACTCTCTTTCCATCAGGGGAATTGTTTTGAAGCATAAGTCATCCCCAGAAATGCTCCAACTTCTGCACAAGCCTGTGTCAATTATAAAAACATGCATCTTCAAGATTCTGGAGAAGTGTGGAGTCATGGACACCTCGTGCCTAATTCTAGAGTCCCAAGCACAAGTCATGCTGGTGTGAAATGGCTCGTGAGATCAGAATTAAACATTTCACCTTGTCATTAAGGCACTTCAACTGGAGCTGCCTCTCATCAGAAGGGAAGTAAAATTAAAACAAGGGCAAAACTCTGTCTCAAGCAAATATCCTGAAAGATTTGGGTTTCTTTTCCTACCTTTTTTTAATAACTCTTCTCTCAGCACAGTTTAAGTGGAAAGCCACCCGCAAATGTATCCCAACTAGCCAATTAAATTGGTCATTAAATCCAAATTATTAAGACATTCATGAGTGGCATCTGAAATCTCTGGAAACTGGCAACAATGTTTTTGTTCAGGCTCATGTCCTTTCCAGGGCTGGAAGTGAGAGCTGCTTCATGTTTGTTTGTGTGGAGAGCTCACTTCTGTGACTTTCTTAAGGAGGAATGGATCAGTATGCAAATGACAGCTTCCTATTTAAGCCCCACTGTCATGTGTTATTAAACAAACAAAACCCCACAAAATAAACTTTAAAAACATTTTGAAATGGTTGTATCAATTCAAACCATTCTTGAGACAAAAAGAAAAATATTCTTCTGTTAATTTTTATACCAAGCTTTCAGCAGACACAATTTAAATGCTAAGTTATTAACCACCCTACACATGTATTTATACTGGAAATTGCATATGACCCTTTCAAATAACTTCGAATGCCACACTCATCCCCATGGTGCTATGGATACACTTGAAACTGCAGAAATGTTTAATTCTTCCATTTAGCTTATAAATCCTCTGTGGATTCAGTGTGCTGGACCTTAGCCCAGTCTTTAATATTCAGTCTGAAGCCTTACAGGGAGAGTTCTGGAAAATGCTTTTGGCATTGACAGGCTTCTTTTTTTACCTGCCCGTATTAGACCAGAGAAACACTGGCAAAAAGTATGACTCGGGCACACTGAAAACTCCAGAGTATAAGAATGTTGGATATAGTGAACGCAGTTGTGCTATAAAAAAGGAAGGGGGGGTGTGTGGGAATCAATTCCCTCGATTCCAGGTATAAATCATAGCAGAAATTTCCTGTCAGCAAACTGAAAGGCTAACTTCATGAGTTCTGGAGTAACAAGACTCCCTTCCTTACTTAAAATCTCTGTTTAAGACATAATATATCCTCCACATCAACTGGAGGTTTTAGTTCATGCAAGTAGAAGGTCAGCTGGTAGAATAAATAGGCAGAGCATTTCCTAGATTCCAGTAGTGATATTTTAGTGGACAGAGACTGTCTAGTGTTGTTAGTTAAAATCAAGCAATAGAAGATGATTGATTCATTTTGTAAGACCAGCAGGAGATCACCTACTGCAGTGATCTTAGTAAAGAATAGTTGGCTGGACACTAAAGCTTTCCTTTAAAAAGGACTCAACCCATAAACATTCCAGTTCCATTTCCTTAACCCAACTGCCAGGCTTCTTCTTATCAGTAATGCTGCAAAAAACCTCAGCCCTAATCTCAATCCAGAGAGACTGTTTTATGTAGTGCTTTGGTCACATGCAGCACACAAAGGTTTCCTAAACTAGAGACACAAATTAAATCTCTGATGAAAGATGTGAAATACTGAAATCACTTAGTTTTGCATGATTTCAGTCTAGAAACTTACTGGTTTTGTTGGAGATTGCGTGCAAGTACTTGGCAGTGCCTTAAACATGGGACTGCAGCTCCGGTGATCCCAAAATACCACTCACATTCCAGTACCTCCTGCTGGCACCTGGTCTGTCATCTCTGCACAATTGTAAAATTGTGCTTAATAATGAAAAAGTCTCTCTAGTTTGATGTCAAAACTCTAGCCTACCCTGCATTTGCAGGAGGTTTTATTTTCCCTAATTTATAAAGTAATTTTCTTCTGCACACATACTGGTTTTAGTAACCCTAATGTTCTATAGACATTTATTTTTTGTTGGCACTGACTTAGACATGTTTTTCTTCATGGGTAGCAGATAAATATCTGATATTCTTCCAATTACTATTTTATCTGATATTCTTTCAATTACTATTTTATCAACTCTGAGGAACTGTCACCATTCTTCCTAAGCTTGCAAACTAGTGGATATAAACTTGTGGGTCATCATATTGTTCTGATTTAAGAACAACTTTTTGAACTGCCATACCTGATCAAAACTCTCCAAAAGTTCCAGACCCTTAAAATAAAGTTTATCTAACCTCAAATTAAACAGATAAAATCAAGTAAGTTACTCCAAAGCAGAGCAAAGAGCATAGAAGTGGATAGCATCTGTCCAACATTTACACAGAACAAATAATGGGATTTCTATGTCTGGTACTCAACATCTTACCTCAGCTGTTATTTCCCTGTGGGTGTCTCAGAGGTGACTTCAGGTGAGTGGAGTTCTGGGCTCTGCTCTTTGCAAGGCCCAGCATATTTTACTTGCCTGGGAACTTGGACAGTCAAGCATTGACTCATCTCACTGAAGCAAGGTGAGGACACACCTCACTAAAGTCTCAAAAGCCGCAATTGTCCTGCTGTCCACTCTGACCATCTGCCAAAGCTTGCTACCCTTGTGACAGATGCCAGAAAGGAACAGGTTGTGCTTAAGCCCTTTGCTTGCACAGATTGGTATCTTTGCTCCATTAGCTTTCATTTTTGTAGTGAACTATGCTTGATTACATACTGGAGCTGCTGAAGCGCAGGGACAAATATGCAGCTCTCTGTTCTGTGGGGAATGCCATTGCTGGCATGGAGGCAGGGCCTTTGGACAAGGCTCAAAATATTCCAAACCACTGTGTTGAGCATCTCTCGAGTGCAAAGTTTAGGGGCCATTTCATAATCTTCCTGTGCCACTGAGCTGTGATCTTTACAGCAGCACAGTAGTCTGCTTTATCTATGGACGTTATAAAGGTTCTGTGGCTGATGATGTGTAATTCAACCCACGTGTTGCTCTGCAAAATGTCACTTTCACTCCCTTTTCCTTTGTGGGTTTTGGCATGTGGGTCTTTCAGTGTAAGTGTTGTTGTATCCCCTACTGCCAGACAGCTATGTGAACGCTTTGGTGGGTACTCAGAGCCCGTGCAGCCCAAGGAGTGCCCAGGGCTGTCTCTGGCAGGCTCTGGGCAGCAAGTCCTTGGGCATGGTGCCCTCAGCCTCCCGGGCTACTTAGGCAAATGGTGGTTATATCTGCTGGAGTGAGGAAGGGGATTTGGCAGCAGTGTTACCTTCCTCTGACCTCTTTTCAGGTTTTAATCAAAACAAGTTTGACAGGCTTTTCTCCTCACAGGCCTTTTCTCCCTTCTTTGAGTGAAAAATAATCTTGTCTATGACCTCCTCACCTTTTTCGGCCATGAGTGAGAGGATTCAGTACTTTTCCTTCCCTTTTGTGGGGGTGCAGAGAAGAAACCACTGGTGAAAAAGGTGGGTGCACTGTGAGGGGATCTGGGACTGCGTGGATTAGTACCCTGGCCATGGATAGGTTATCCCTTACTATGGATAGGTTACCCCTCACCGTGGGCAGGTTACCCCTCACTGTGGGCAGGTTACCCCTCACCATGGACAGGTTACCCCTCACTGTGGGCAGGTTACCCCTCACCGTGGGCAGGTTACCCCTCACTGTGGGTACGTTACCCCTCACTGTGGTAAGTTACCCCTCAGTTCCTCAGTGTGGCTGCCAGTATTAGGAGGAGGATGCTTTCCAGTTCTTGTGGGAGCCCTTTGAGCTGGCAGACCTGTCTCCTCCTTCTCCATCCCTGGCATTTGTGGTGTCCCTGTAAGGAAATGGTAGGAAGTCCTAGCAGCTTGCTTCATGGAGGCTGTGCACCTGCCATGCTGCCATTAAGCAGGGCTGGGTTTGGCCCAAGAGCTCTCATGCACCAGCCTGACAGGATCAGGGTAGGGTTCAGTTTACAAAATGCTATATGTACTGGGATTTCTGTACAGGTGGTGGGTGCTGTTTTACCATTCTTTAACTTCTGTGGCAGAGCTACTTATTAACAGAGTGCATGCTCGAATTTATCCTACACCCAGGCCCACATGTAAGCAGGTCCTTATTCTACAAACTGGACACATGATGAACTGAGGCTATTGTGAAGGTATCCCACAAATGATTTCCTTTATTTTTTTAATGTTTAACAGACCAGAGAGCATGAAGAAACAGCAGCACAGTGTTCAGAAAAGTTACTCTGGGACACTGCTGCAAGAGGGAAAAGCTGCTGCTCTCCTGTTTGGCTGAATCCCACAGTAGAGCAAACACAGGTGTGTAAGGAAGGAGCACAGAAGACACTGAACCGGCAAAATACAGAATGTAAAAGGAAAACACAGGATCATCTCCTAGATGCAGAGCTGTATAATGTTGCCTAGTTTATTGTGAGAAAATGAGCTATCTATTGGGGGGGGGGGGGGGGTGTCTGTCACAGATCCTTACCAGCAGATCAGTTCTAGTCTCTGTCTAGAGACTGTGTAGAGGACATTTTTCTCTGTGCTGTGACTTCTCGTCAGAGCAGTTTCTAGACATACTCACTGCAAATGCTGGAGAGGCGCTGACCTGGGCTGCCCCCAGACTTCGGGGTAGAAGCATTCTTCAGGAGTGAGCAGTGCGGGATTTGTACCATAGCAGAAATTCCCACATAAACAAACTCTCTGCTCTTTGATTATGGTCCCTGTAGCAACGAATCACAAGCTGTAACAGGCTGGCTATGTCTCTTAGGAATTCTCCACTCTCTCAAAAGGTGTTGCTTCAGTTGAGGAAGGAATAGTTCAATTCATTTGGCAGGCTCCTATTAAGGAAGGTGTCTCCTCGATTGTTACACCTTAGTTAAGCAAGTTAAAAACAAGTGACATTCTGAACACAGGAGATAAGTAGCCTTGAAGGGAAAAACTCAAGACATCTTTTGTTCTTATTACTTTCCTTTGTTATTGTATCAAAGCTGTGGGAAGATTGAAGTTTTAATTGAGGGAAAAAAACATTGTTTAACTTGAAGTGTTATAGTTAATAGCATTAATTGTATTTGAAATGTGTGCTATTTCCATTCAGTAAAGGCTGGTTTTGGAGCACAGCTTCTCCCCATGAAGTTCATACCATTAAAATCACATGATTCACCAAATGTCATCCTCCAAGTACAATGAAGTCGTATGAAGGAATTAAAACAATCTCAGCAACAACTTCATGCCAAATAAACAGTGTCTCTGGTTTAAATTCAGGACAGCAGCTTGCACTGGCAGCCTTTCTGGGTAGACATTGCATTTTTGATATATATTTTTCAGGGGAAGCACCACCACTACTGTATTTCAGCTGTGATTTCTGTCAGAACTGCTAACCTGTGATTGATACACTAATTTAGTTTTTTGAGGCAAGGGAATAGAAAAGTGCTGAAACCAGATGTGCACCTAAACCAACCGCAAATCTCAGCCAGGAATAGCTGTATTTCCTTCACCTCTTTTCTCCTTTGCCACATGTGTTATAATGCAAATAGACCCTGAGCAATTCCTCCAGTTCCTAATGTTTCTTAGAACTGAGTTTTTTTCTAAAAATTGGATTTTACTTTTGGGGCTTACTCTCAGCTTCCATTTCTGCTAAGAAATTTCTAATGTGGGTTTCCTGGGAAGATTTGAAAAGTTGGAGAAATCTTTGAAGACACAGCAAAAACTGACAGATTTCAGTTAAACAGATTACAGGCCTTTTTAAGGAGGTACTGAGGGATAATTCTGTTGGGTGAAGCAAATTTCAGGCTGGATACCTCTCTCATGATTTCACTTGGCTTAACAGTGGTGGTGCAAAC
Source organism: Pitta sordida (assembly GCA_013390025.1). Taxonomy (NCBI): domain Eukaryota; kingdom Metazoa; phylum Chordata; class Aves; order Passeriformes; family Pittidae; genus Pitta; species Pitta sordida. The sequence continues at coordinate 630,239 of WEKX01001789.1, read as the reverse complement.
ACCACTCAATACTGTGATTCTGAATGTGTGTAGAAGTGAATTCAAAATTACAGCTTTAGAATCACACAAAGCAAACATGGTAGTGTTCTGCCTGTGACATTAGAGCTGAGTCCAGTTAGAGCTGTGCTGTCTAAGAGACTGGAGGTTTATTGCATTCCCTTCTCCCCAGCCAGCTGAGGCTTGCTGTGCTTAGGCCCTTTGCTATGATGTGGATGTTCTTTGGCCTGCAGAGAGCAAGGGAAATGGGAGTTTCAGCTGCACGTCCTCAGAAGCCTAGTCCTGAAGAACAAGATTGCAAGCTTCCCTGGAGAGATCAGATTGACTGGACAGCACAGGCATTGGATAGAAGCATCCATGTGAGCTGAGCTCTGAGCAGAGGTACTCCCCTCAAACCACATTGATCTTTATGACTGAGGATTTGGAAGTCTGAAAATCTATGTGGTTGCAGTAGCTTTTTAAATTTTTAGAAGATTCCAAATTTAATTTTTTTTTATTTGGGTCATCCCTACCCTAGATACAGTGTATTTCTTTGCTGGTTTGTTTACTTTTCTCCTCCTTGCATCATGGTGTTCTGGAGCTCTCCCTGCTGCTGGTGTGCTGGTTTAGGCTGGTTTTCTGCTTTGGGGCTTCTGTGGGTGGTGGGTTTCACAGGTTAAAAATTTAATGTTACACAGAGCTCACAGGAGAGCATTGCTGCACAACCACTGTTACTGAACTGTCTCTAAATGGTCTGCATTGATTGAGATCTTTTAGTTTGCATCACCCCCTCTTGCTCATGGTGCCTTTGATTACCTTGGAGAGGGGAGAGAAAATCCATTCCTGAGTCAATACTAAGTACCTTTCTACTCCAGATCTCGTTCTTTATAAAGTGCATCCTGTGAGACCACCTTGAAATCAAATTCTGACAAGCTTCTGCTTTCCTTTCCTGTGTGAGTGTAAGAGTGCAAGTCAGAGCTCTAGAAGCCCATGCCTGCATAACATAAGACAGACAGAACCAAAGAACTGGTCTGCAGTACCAGAAAACCTGGACTTTATTCCTTCTATCCACTGTTTGAGCAGTTTTTCCCTGTCAGGTATCTACCTAGAGGGCAAACAGTGCAAAGAGGTGAAGTTTTTTCTCCCATCTCCAAAACACTGTGGAGCTTCAGAGAATGCTGCATGTGAAATAAGTGTGTCCAGTCCCCTGAGTAAAACGATGTCCTTTCTCCCACAGAGCTGCCAAGCAGGGTGCTTCACGCTATGTGAGGATCCCAGCAAGGCAGTGAAAAGCAGGACAGTGTCTCATAGACAGGCTGTCAAAGGTGAGTTTCAATTTGAGAGACTAATTGAGAGGAAGGGCTGAAAAGGAGAGGCTTCTCCAGATGTTTTTCTTACAAGATTATAAAAAACCCTCCTAGGACTGATTTTAGTTTCAGAAATGTTGTGTCCACAGATCAAGAACTCTTACTCTTTAACAGAGTCATGCAAAGCAGTGCATCTCATAGTCTGGAATATAAATGCACAGGGGATTTTACCTCCAACTTCAACCTATTTTGATATGGAAGTTTTAATCGAGTAACTAAGGATTGTGTGTTTGTATCTCTAGTTTACTTACGAATGTGCAGTCCAAACAAGCTCTGCTGTGAGATGCCCTTCTGAAAAGGCTTGGTATTTAGTTTAAATCAGTCTGGCTTACCCCACACCTTGTTTCCTATCAGTGAAGGAGGGGCAGTTGTTCTGGGTGAATATAGGACTAGACATTGATGAATCCAGCTCCTAAAGGTCACATGGTTGCAAAAGCTTTCTCTGATACAGAGGAGGAAAGAAAACCAAATGAACAAATAGTTCAATAGTTTATAAAAACCACAGTTGTTTGATTTAGCTTTTTTCTAGTCAAAACTCTTCTTTTAATGTCTGGGTAAAGTTGGCTGCCCTAACTTGTTTCCAGAGTGTGCTCATACAACTGGACTGTCATGGGTCTTGTTGCAAAGACCTGTGAAACGGGATCCCATTTCTTGGCAGCAGCCAGTGGGTGCCTCTGCCAAGTCCTTCTGCTGGGTTCAAGCAGCCAACAGCCAACTCCTGCACTTTGTGTGTTTTCTGGATAGCCCCTGCCATTGTCAAAGGTAAACCCCAAAGATCCACTCTGCTGGTAACCCTATTTATTAGCAGAAATTCATCCCATAGTCAGGGATTTCCTGGGGAAGTCCCTGGAGTGAGCAGCTCCATGATCTTGCTGCTGTGAGTTTATGATCTATTTCCCAGAAACAGTTTAATCCAGTGATGTTAAAGATCATCTTTGTACTGTTAAAACTTAGGCTGTAAAACTTCATTAACTGGAGCCCTAATTAAAATTGTCATGTACTTTTATTTTTTTTAAATGAGTTTTATTTATCATTGTAAAAATTACACTTTTGGAAAAATTCCTAGACAGTAGAACTGAATTTTCCACTCTTAGTTACACATGAGGCTGTAGCTTGAGCCTGAAATTCCTGCATTTTTTAAAGGATCCCTAACATCATTCTTCTAAGCAATTAAAGAACAGTTCCCTCAAACAAAGAAGGGGCAAGAGATTTACTGCATTCTTGTGAGCAGTTTAAATTCCTTATAACACTGAAGTCAGTTTGCTAAAGGCAAGGGAAAGATTTTGTTTACTGATTGAAGGTGTGTGGAATCATAGCAAAAAATAGCTTTCTTAACAAATGATTAATTAAAAAAACAAGTGTCTGATCACCTAAACAGAAAACTGTCCCATCTCCTCATCACCTTCCACTACACCCAATGTCACAGATATTTGCTCTCTAGTCAGAGAGACTGTGCCCAGTTGTAGGTCTTCCCTTGCCTTTTATTAAAAACCACACTAAAATAAAATCCTCCAGACCTGTGACACCAAGGAACTGAATCCCCACTGCTCTTGTACACTTTATACTCCTCTCCTTAGTAAGTGGCAATTTGACCAGGCACTTTTCCCTTGTCCCAGGAGGTGAAGATGTGGATGACAGCTTGAAGTGTGTATTCTCGATAACACACAGGCTGTGTGTTGGCTCACCCCCATAATATCCCATCAATTAATTGTCCCAGGCACAACAGGAATGAGGAGATTCAGGATGTGCTGTCAGGCAAGTAATTTGATTTATTCTTCTAGGAAGGAAGCCCTTATTTTGAGTTCTGATATACGTACCTGAAATTCCTTTTTTCTACATTGTCAGTTCTTGAAATTTGGTGTTGTGAGCAGCTCACTGGTTTTCTATGGTAAGCAACATCCTCAAAAATTGCCAGCAGGGAGCAGTGATTTAGGATCTGTTCTCAGCCTTCGGGGAGTGTGGTTTACTTCTGCAAGCAGTGGCAGAGGATAAGCATCACAAGGAAAGAGGAGTGGACAGTGTTGGCATTAGGTTATCAGCTGGAGGTAGGTCTTACTAATGGAAGGAAAACGACCAAGGTAAACAGTGTTGTTGCCTGCCCATGAATTGAAGCACCCTGCTAAGAGTGGGCTGGTTAAAAGGACACAGCTCTGCAGTGGGGTGGGAGTGGTGAGAGTGTCTCTTCTCAGTGTCGTGACCTGGCTGCTGCTCATCACCAGCTCCAGAGGTCTCACTGAGGAAAGAGGGGAACCTAGGATGTCATACATCTGTGACACATCTGAAAAGTAAGACATGGTCAGAGATGGACCTGAAATGGTTCCAAGTTCCCCAAACATTTCTTTTCAGAGCCTTTATTTATCTTACAGGTAGAAGGCTGGTTGTTAACAACTTATTAAAATATTAAGCAGGTGAAGAAAGACAATGCATACAAGTGCCTTTAGATCCTCACAGGCATGTGCTTTTGTTTTCTCTGTTAACTCCTTCAATTGCTCCATGCATAGATCAAAACTCCAATAAACAAATGGATGAATAAAAAATGCAATCAGCAAGACATGCTCTGCATCAAATAGAATTGTAAATGCTGTCAATGAAGTCTACTTCAAATTACATCAATTGTGTTTTGTGGAATTTGAGTAGGATAAACTGGCAGGCTTGTCATGCAAGCAGCTTGAATTGCTGACACTTGGAGAGGAGGTATGGTATGTGTATTCAGATATCCTGGGAAAAAGAATCTCAAGGGAAAACTGTTGGGTGTAACTACATGGTGAAAAATTATTAGTCCTCTTGATGCCGATTCTTCATATTTGGTTAGCCTCCTCTGGGTCTTCCTTGGACTTCTTCCTCTCCTTCAAATCCTAGGATAAGATAATTGAGTTATTTTAGTGCCTGATTAGGCTACTACTCTTTTCAAATACCTAGTCCAATTGATTTCCTCAGATAAACAAGACACAATTCTTGCAAATCCTAGAAAACTTAAGCGTCATTTGTAAGGGCCTGTTCTTGGGCCTAGAGGCTGTTCCAAGACTACCATTATAAACAAGGGTGAAACAAAAAAGTAACAGTGAAACAAGATTCAGGTCTTTCTTTTTGCATAGTGTACCTGAGACACTCATCGACTGGAAGTAGAGCAGCAGAGACTGCATCATAATTCATCTGTGAATCACAGAACAGATCTTTCTTAAGGTGTGTCTATGTTAGACGAGCTGCTTCTGTTTGTGCAGTCCATGACAAGTCTCTATTTGAATGATTACTAATCTGCTATAATTCTAAACCCTGTCACTGAGGGTGTAACAGGTCTCTCCTCTTTTCAGGAGGCATATGCAGTAGTTCCTAGCATGGTAACAGACTCATAAATGAAATCTCAAATGCCAGAGACACTTCAGTATTTTGCCTTTAGGAACTTGAGCAGTTTTCAAAGTCTTTTGCTTGGAATACATTCTGTTTACTCTTTCATGGTTAGTTTTGGATCATATATTGAGAAATCCACTTTAGCACAGTGATGAGTGTCCTTGCCTCTCATGCAGGAGACTTGGGTTCGATTCCTGCCAGGGAGGCAGTGGTGCTGTTTAAGAGTTGGATTCAATGATCCTTGTGGGTCCCCTCCAACTCAGAATATTCTGTGAATTATCTGTAAATTAAGCAAGCAATGGTACTTGGATTTCTTCATTGCCATGTAAGAGGATAAATGAACTCTTTCATCCTTTGTTTTCAATAAGCAGATCTCTCACTTCTTCCCTTCTTTCATCAGGTGAAGTTTCATTTTCTTCTCAAATGCATGATTTGATATGAGATATTAACAAAGGGGAGGGGCCATGGTAGTCATCTGAAACTGGGACCAGCAAAGCAGCTCTCCTGTCCCCTTCCAGGGATTTCTTGTTTAGTTTGTGCATAATGAGGCAAATTGAGCTGCTTCATTGATTACCACTGATTCCTCACAGGCTCTTTCTATCCTGGAGGATCTCTTTTTTGATCTAGCTTTTGCTTTGGAAGGAGTTCTTAGATTATATTTCACATTTTTCCTAGCTCTATATATAGATTAGGTTTCCTTTCAAAGCTAAGCTTAACCATATGAATTCATTTAAAAAACAAAAATTGCTGTATTGAATTCCAGTCTAAGGCAAGAATGTTCATTTTCCTGGAGGAAACATCTCTAGCTGTGTTTTCAGAAAAGATTACTTCTTTCAGAAAAGATTTCTTCTCTGTCCAGAATGGCTTTCTTGTAAGGATACTGTGTCTGCATAGCTGAGTGATTAAGCAAAAATTCCTAGGTGGTATTTACATGTTCATTTTCCTGCTCAGGGCTCGAGCCAGTGACTTCACAGTGAATAGTCAGCGTGCTCTGTGTCATGTCACAGCCGAGTTAAAGGTGTTCTGGCAGACAAACCCCCAGCTGATGGCCTGGCTGATCTGGGCTCAGCTGGGAGCCCAGAGGGGAAGCTGGGACTGAGGTTATCAGAAGGGTGTTACCCTTTCCTTCCTGCTCCCCAGGCAGGAAGGGCAGATGAATAAATTTGTTGCTCTGCCCTATGAATTGACTTGTCCTAGATTTGAATATGGGGTTTGGAAGTAGACTCTGAGGAAAAGGAAATGGTTTGAAGTTATGATTTTTCTCTTTCTTGCCCTGGGTGGTGAATATTTTGAATTAATTCCTTCCTACATGTTTCAAAATTATGGCTGAAAGTGCAAGTAAGAGAGGGTTCCTTGAGCTCAGCTGTGCCATGAGGGAGCAGAGCTTCAGTAGACTACTGCCACAGAATATGGCAGAGAATAGAACATTCTGTGCTGAGTTTTAGAATAGAATAAGGCTTCTGGTTTCCATGACTAAACTATAAGTTCAGCCAGACAATCATAAGTGCTACTCTGCTTCTCCTTTACTTCTCTGAGGGGAACCCTTGGTACAGCTAAATAGATAATGATGACATGTAACCCAAAGGATAATGTGCATTGACTTCCAGCCTCATGGTCAGTTTTGAGTCTCACAGCTTTTTCAGTGACTCTGTATATCTCTGGAGTGTTTCTGTGTACAGTATGGGTCATCAGAGAGGAACCTCCTGTAATGATTTATCAGCAAAACCAGCATCAAGACATTGACCTCTATGATACATAGAGAGTAAACAATAATGGGAAAGGAAACATGGGAAAACAGGACACATTAGTTAAGTAAACACAATGTCCTGTCAGATTGTCTGTAAATGGTAGCATAATAATAAGTTTTGGTATGATTTTTTTTCTGATTCTCCATCATGGGCACATACTGAACCACTTTCTTTGGACCATCACAGATATTCCCAGTTCACATCTGTTTCCTGGCCATTTCTGAAGTGCACCAGTTTCTTTTGGGTTTGAGTTTAGTAGTTCAAGCGAGTAGTCTGCTTTGCTCCTGGAAGAGCATAACATTGCTTAATGGGTCAGTGAAATAAACTCCCAGGCAGAGATGCAGTAGCAGTCAGTACAGAGGCTGAAATTTCACGAGGAGGCCTCACATTTCTGTATGCCAGCTCTCGGGAGAAAACAGAAACATAGAGTAAAAATAGTAAGGTAGCATTTTTCTTTTTAAATAGGAATGAAACTCTATATCCTCACAAGAAGAAGCCCTACTCAGTGATGCCACCAAAGCATGGCCAGTGTTTTCCTTTCTCTGAGCTCACTATGATTTGAGAGCTGGTGATGTCAGAGAGCTGAGGCTCCAGGCAGAGTTGTTGATCTTACCTCACTTGGAGGAATTGCAGGGTTTAGCTTTTCCTTGCACGACATTGTCCAGAATTTCTTATATGGAGGATTTCTCATGTTTCATTTAAGCTCCTTATGCTGCCTCCCTTTCCTGCTCTCATGAATTAATACCACTGTGCCTGACTGTCCATTCTGAAAATAGCTGTTAATACAGCTCACAGCTATTCAGATCTGCTAGTGTCAACATGACATGTGCCCAGAAGAAATTATGCCTTTTTAGAGTTTCTACATAAGTGCAGAAAGGCATCCGTTAAAAAGGCTTAAAACACAAACATAACTTCATAACTTGAATTAAGTTCAAGTTCTCCATTCTTGCTTTTCCCCTGAAGAAGATGCAGGAAGTTGCATGTTGTGACAGATTTTAAAGTTTTACAGAATCTATCAGTATTTGCCTCTGTATTTTTTCCAACTTTGACCACAGGATTTTTTCAGGTTATGCTGTGTTTAATATATCCCCAGTTTTCAGCAGCAGATTAGCTTCATGTCCAGGAATGCAACCAGAAATGTTTATCTTTCTGGTGTAGTAACTTCCGGTGGTAGAAATAAGTCTTCCATATGCTTTGACATTTTGGTTCCTAAACTGCTGTTGTAGTCAAGCTAAGGAAACCTGATCAGGATTGAGTAACTCGGAGAGTAATTTGTGCTCCAGAGATGTTCACAAATGAGATGTCAGAGCATTATGAAGCAAAGGAAAAAACTCATGGGCCATTTAGAAAACAAGTGTGATGTTATGAGGAGAATGTCTGAAACATTGCTGGATGGAAAATTGAAATTGGATTCTTGCATCTGCTGGCAGGTATTTGAAGCAGTAATTAATTTTTTTTCATATATTTGTAACTCTCTGTCATTTGAAGTATGAAGATGCACTTATATCGAGGTATCTGGGCCAGAGAGAGAAGAGGAGGAAAGATGTTTATGAATACATTGAGACAGTGTTGAATCTCAATTTTCTTGAGATTTTAACAGCACAGTGTCCATCAGAGCAATGCCATATGAAGAGCTCTCTGAGATGGGGAACAGAAGGGATAAATTAGACTCTTCCTGGGCTTAAGGGGCTTTTGGGGAACCTCCCTCTCCACAAGTTTCACGAGAAAATTTCAATGCCGTGGAGCAAGTTAGAAGAAAAAGGAACTTGACATGGCATTTATGAATTGCAGAGCATGACAATCCTTAAACAAACAGTGAGAAAGGAAATAAATATTTCTAAATCTCATAGTGTGGAGAACTAAACACAGTTAGCACAGCTGCAGATTAGGGGTGATGAACAGTCTGTCTTAAAGATTAAATAGCATCACTTGTGCTCGGGTTTTTGGTCTTGTGAACATGTGTGTAACTCTCTGACTAATCAGAGATAAGAGAGAGAGCTGCATTCTCTGTGGTACCTAAAGGGAAATGAAGTTGTGGACATGCATGAAAACCAGACAGAAAGTGTCCAGACAGGAATTTCTGAGTAGCTGATGAGGTCAGAGGTGGGAGCCAGTTATGGTAAATTTGATGATCCTACAATGTCAGAGAGAGTTTTAAGACTCCCCTTCCCAACAGAAGATGAGTTAGGGCTATGAAATTTCTATCACTTTGGTCTACTGTTGTAGAAACACTGTTTAAAGAACTTTAAAGACAGGCAAAATAAAATGTTTTTTTCCAGGTTGGAAGACAGATCCAGAAAGAATTTAAGGATCTCTGTGTGAGTTTTCTTCTCACCTCATAGCACCTTCTTTTAAAACAAAACAAAACAAAAAGAACAACAAAACAAAACACAAAAATTTAATAACAAATGAAAACAATAAATGTAACAAACTGAAACATCCCTATCAAATCTCAGTTCAAGAATTTTTAAAAGGCAATCTCCAGTGTGTAACGGGTGACAGGTTGGACTTGATGATCTCTATGGTCTTTTCCAACCTTACTGATTCTGTGATTCTGTGATTCTGCAATGTTCACAGATGAACTGTGTTATTTCTGGGAGAGGTACGAACTGCAGTACGTGGTGCTGGTACAATAAGGCAACCTGTATTTATGACCTCACTTAGTTGATTACTTTGTTTGGTATCTTTCATACCTGCAATGACAAACAACAGAATTCCTGTGACTGAAAACTCCCAAACAATTACAGTGCAGGAAATACATCAGATGTCACTTCCATGCTGTGGATTTGTCCCCATTCTGACATGGAAATGTACAATCTGAATTTACAGAATTTATTATATCATGTTTTCTGAATTTACAGAATATTCTGAGTTGGAAGGGACCCACAAGGATCTGCTGCTTCTGAGAGGCCAATTTTGTATCAGGGTTCCATTCACAGTCAGTGGAAAGAGCAGAACAATATTCTTGTTTCTTCAGTAGGTAATAAACCTGCATTGAGAGATTCATAGTCTCTGGAGCCTGGTAAGCAATGAAAAGCACAGTTCAAACCCAGACCGTTTCCCCCTATTGTAGCAGGTCTGCCAGTCTGAGCATGGTTCGTGCATCACAGGAGGATTTCAGTGACAATCTATAGACCAATGTAAGGCCTGGCTCCTACAGTGACCTGAGCATGTAAGAATCTCAGATTTGACAGGGGCAGGGTAAGGTTGTTTGTTTAAATTACTGTGGATGGCAAAAAACTTGGAAAGGCCATGTAAATTCAAAATCTAGAAAGAAACTCAACTTCGGTTTATGTATTATTTCTATGAAATTGCAGTAATTAGGATATTAGAAGTTCACCTCTGTGAGAGTTTGACTTAGGGGTTAGAAATATCCCTACAATCTCATGCAATTACATCTCCTCCATATATCCAGCCAACTCTTATTTAGTACCCACATAGCATAGATTCACACAAATGATTTCTATGCTTTGTGTTATCTGTTTTTTTAAACTGAACAAATCTGTCATGAGACTAATGTAGAAGGGAGGGGCTGCATGTGCTTCTCAACACATGGAGCTTGTGCAAACAGCAGCAAACTTAACCTATATAATAGTCAAAAGAGCTGATGTGATGCAGTCAAATAAGGAAAGTTCAGATCTTCAGCAGCCCCGTGCCAGATACAAGAGATGCCATATCACATACTGTGTCTTTTCCCTTGTACAGAAAAGCTCAGGAGTTAACTATGCTTTCTGACTTCATCACAAATAACTACATATTTGTTAAAAACACACCACACACATATTAGCCTTCAGACAAGGTTTTTTGAGTGACAAACCATTTATATATATCGAGGACCAAGTAGACTATAGACCACCTGTTACTGGGGAGACATTTATTACAAAGCAGATTGTATTTATAACTCACAAATTACGTGTCTAGCACTGGTATTTTCATGAATTGCTTGCCCTGAAACAAGTACGTAATTTCCTTTTCAGATATTCTTGATACTTTGTAAGCCTAGTATGGGAAACAAATGATATTTGGATGGAGGTGAGATAACCCTTACAGAAGATTCTGGCAGGTAAGTTTTAGATTTTGTGGAAGGGAGTTGGCAGGTAAATGAATGTCAGCCTTCCAGTTCACAGGCCTGTGTAAATGCTGTTTGCTGTTGCCTGATTGTAGTGGTTTCATGCTGTACATCCCCTCACGCCTGTCTCAGTTCAGGCTGGCTCTGGGTTTTAAGGCTTAGAAAAGTACAGGTGCTTTGCAGAGGAATATTTATTGCTCTCAACAAAGGAGTGCTATGGGATCCTCCTAGATCTCTAACAGCTGCATTCTTTCAAGCTTGGTAATGTATTTAGTGATAATGAAAGTAAGTAGCTCATTGTGTTGGTATGAGCCAGGTGCAATGTAAATAGGGATTGTGCAAACATATCCAGACCAAGGCAAATTATTTCAGGTTGATCCTGGCTTTCCATTAGCACAGATTGATAACTGAGAGGAAGGTCTTTGTCTAAAAGCTTTCTACTGTTGCATGTAGCCCTGACGCCTGCAGATCTTCCCTGAGTAAAATGCATGATTGCTCCCAGAGCAGGATCCGTGCCATGCTGCTCTGACAGAACCCAAGGCAAATACTGATCAGTTGATTAAACCCATGAAAACAATTGTGTTTAGAACCAGGCTGGAGATCTGGCAAACCATTAGAAGAGAGCAGCTTCCAAATGATGCAAAAATAAGCATCCTTTCCTAGACCTAGAGTTCTCCAGTAGCATGAAAAAAGAGTATCAGAGGAGATCAAAATGCTGCCTGTCATTTAGTGCATTTGTGACCAGCAGGCAGATTGCAGAAGAGCTTTCTGGAGGGGAATCAGGAGCATGCTGGTAACTATGGGTAAGTTAGCTGAAAGCCACACTGTTTAAGAACATGATTGAACTGATACCAAGTCTTTAAAATTAAATTAGCCCCAAAGCAGAGAAGCAAGTTGGAACACTGGCTTCCACTACCCTTTGGTCTCATCACTAACTCACCCTCTTGTTATCAGGGCTTGGATGTGTGGAATCCCTGGAGCTGTAATAATAAAGACCTGGTGAACATGTAAAACTGGGTAAAGGGGAATTACCAGAAATCTGAGAACCCTCCCTGCATTTACAGAGCAAACACCATTTACAATTGATACGTGTGTTTATGTAGTTTTATTAGTTACAAATTTATAGTAAATAATGCCTCAACAGGTCAAACATGAGTCATTCTCAATATTGAATGAGAAGCTTTGATCCCCAAGTTTTTGATTGAGGTCAATCAGTGTTTTAAATGAATATCTCAAACTGCTTGTTAAAGTAAATACCTGTGGTATGACTGGGCTGGAAGGATAAAAAAGAAAATTCACTGGACTTTCAGATTGGAACACACATTGACTGCTCCAACTTCATGTTTTATTGCAAAGGATCTAGTTTTACCCAAGTGGACAGAAACTTGAGATAAATGTTCCACAGCACATTCCTTTTACATATATTTACCAGCAGTAAACTCAAAAATGGCCCTAATAAAATTTGTCAGTAGCACTGTGATGTAAGTCTCCTTCTGTGCCCAACCCATAAAATGCTACTAGTCACCTGTTGCCCCAGCCAGAAAGTGTTAACTGCTGAATTCAGGTTGTGATAGCTCATGTGTTTAGCTTAGGACACTCCAAGTTCAATACACAGAGTGCTGACCAACATGACTGTCCTACCAGAAACAAAAGGTCTGTCAAGGGTCAGCCCTTACCTCTGAAGGAAAGGTGGATGCATCCAGGGAAAGAAGTGCACTATAGAGTTTTACCTGTCTTTTACCCATTGTGTCCTCCCCTCAGTTTTTATCAAGATAATTTGGATACCACCTCAACAGAGAACCCATCAGGTACTTCCTTTAAATCATTACATATGTAGCATTACATTACAATATAATACATTGTATTTCAACATTTCAAGCTCTGTATTTCAGCATAGAACCATTGAATAGTGTGGGTTGGAAGGGACCTTTAAAGATAATCTACTTTAACTCTCCTGCAATGAGCAGGGACATCTTCAAGTAGATCCAGTTTGCTCAGGGCCCTGTCCAACTTGATCTTGAATGTTTCCAGGGATAGAACATCTACCACCTCTCTGGGCAACTCATTCCAGCGTTTCATCACCCTCATTGTAAAAAGCTTCTTCCTTATATTTAATCTAAATCTACATTCTTTAAGTATAAAACCATTACCCATTGTCCCATTGCAACAGGCCCTGCTGAAAATAAGCCCCCTTTAAGCACTGAAAGGGATCAATAAGGCCCTCCTGGAGCCTTCTTTTCTCCAGGCTGAACAACAACTCTCTCAGCCTTTCCTCACAGGAGAGGTGTTTCAGTCCTCTGATCATTTTTGTGGCCTCCTCTGGACTGGCTCCAACAAGTCCATGTCCTTCGTGTGCTGGCATGTACCTGAGAAACTAGGTCCACTTTCTGGAATGATCAACACAACACATTTAGCAAGGTGTTTTACACAAAGGACTTCTTTACAGATATTTGATTGTAATTTTGCAAAGACTGGAAAGATGATCATATTATTGCCACTCAGAGAAGCAGAAGGGGCAAGAATGTCATTCCATGCAGGTGATCTTCTCTGTATGTAGGCATTGTACTTTGGATCTGCAATAACCAGAGGTGCCTGCAATGTTTATGGAGTGGTAGGAAAAAGCTTTCATCAGCATCACCTGTATTGCTGCTGTGTCCACAAATTTTAAAACTTATTGATGCATGCTGCAAATCCTATAATGCCCCTTGCCATTTGCTGGTGTCTGTCCTCATTGCTCTCTAACAGTGACCAGATGGATGTACAGCCAACCACTCTACTTATTACTCCTAGCTGGGGCAACCACACGAGCTTGTATTGATCATCAATCAAATGTCACAGAGTCTGAGGGTCAAGGATCAGTCTTAGTTGATCATTAGCTCTGCATGACTCTTTCTTTCCTAGATTTCTGAAGGGAACCATGAGTAAATGGCTTAGGAAATAGCCCTATGTAAAAGGGGGAGGAGATAAAGGATAGTGAAGTATACATAAACAGTGGTGGGGTTGGAGTTTTTTTGGTGTGGAGTTTGGGGGGTTTGTTAGTCAACAGGAGATTTTAAAAAAAACATAATGAAAATGTTTAATAATTTGAACAAAAGAAAATCAGGTATTTGTGAGAAACATTGCCCTAACACAATAGTGTGTGGCAAGTGAGACAAGAAGTGCCTTGGGCCACAGAAGTCTGCTTGCTTTTTTCAGCCACAGGAAATATAAAAAGAAAGCACAGTTGCCAGAGCAAGAACTAAGTCCAGATTTGAAAATCTTCCCGCAGTCGCTCCCCACAGGGCTTGTTCTCTGGTCCTTTCACCATCCTTGTTGCCCTTCTCTGGAGCCTCTCAAGCAGTTCAACATTCCTCTTAAACTGGGGAGCCCAGGACTGGACACAGTACTCAAGATGTGTCTGACCAGCGCCGAGTACGGGGGAATGAGAACTTCCCTAGTCTGACTGACCACACTGTTAGTCCTTACAATAAGCCTTGCAGGAACCACAGGATGTCTTCAGCATGAACATCAAGAGAAATTTGTGTGTACCACACGTGTACAACAAGATGGATATACTTGTGCTACTTTTAGAACTGGCTTTCTAGGGTCCCTTAATGAAAGAATGTGTATTTGAAATGTGTCGGGTCTCTTTCTCTCCTGATTGTTTGAATGGAAGCAATATGCTTGCTTCCATGTGAAGATGAGCAGGTAACATTTCCTGCCCTGTGTCTCCCTGCACTGTCTAAACACTGAAATATAAATGCACTTCATTGATTTCTCATCACAGTATGGTTTTGACCACGCTACCCAGGTCCTGAAGTTTGGACTCCAGAGACTGGAGTGGTTTGAGTGATGTGCTCTTTCCCTGAGATGTACAGTACCCCTGTCACTAGATGTAGCAGAAATACCTTTCTGTGGTAGACATTACATGTATTTTGAAAATCGGTGTCAGGAGAGGAGTTGAAAAAGTTAAATGTGAGGACCTACTCAGGTTTTGTGACTAAGACGACTCAGTATTCTTGACATCTTATATATAATTTCTGTTCTTGTTGATTGTAAATACTTTTTCAGGCTATTGAGAAGCAGATTTTTGCATGTGCTTGATCATATCTTCAGACCAGCAGTAACGTTACATCTGTACTTCATGGTTGATTACAGGGTTAGGAATATTGCAACAGATCCACCAAAGACCAGAGCAAGCACATTTTTCCTGAGGGAGTAGACTTCTGAAAGCAGCAGTTAGATTCCTCAGGACACAATTTCTACCCCAGGAGAGGCATAGACTGCTTTCCTGCCTCTAATATCAGACCTAATTATGCCTTATTAATTATGCATTACTGTATTGGGCAGGGAAGGTACTGCAATCTCTGCTGTGGAGCTTGACAAGGTTTATGTGGACTAGCATTACTATTACTTTGACCCAGGTAAGGCAGTAATCTCCCACCTTTCCAGATTGATTTGGTGGCATCTGATATCACGTTCTGACCCGGTTCTTACTCTTAATCTCTTTTTGTTTGTTGATACAACTTTGGCTTTACTTAAGTAGGTTCTATGGTTTTGAGTCCAAGCTCAGCTAGTGCTTGAAGCAATATAGGACTTATTTCCTGCTCCATTTTCTTTTCTTGAAACAAGCTAAGATTAATCCCTGACTGAAGCATTGGTTAGAGAGGAAGACAAAATGTAACGTGAGATTGTTTGTGGTATGGAGTGCATATGTTTGCCAACTATGTAGGGCAGAACAATCATTTAATGATGGAATTCCGACCTCAGTTATAGCCTGTGTGAGGCAGTGGTTGATGGTTCAATGTTCTTAGCTGGGCAATAGGGTGTATGTCCATCACCATGGATGTAGGAGCTTCAGCACAGGAAAGGGATGGGTTAGAGAGTCCTGCAGCCCTTGCCTGTGGGGAAGTCCTCACTGCTCCTTCTCTGAGTCTCTGAGTTGTATCTAAGGTGTAGGTATCTTTTACAGAGAATGCTTCAAAGGACCAATTTTAGCATCCTCACGGTGTCCAAGAGGCTTCAGCAATATGTGAAGTGCAGGAGTGAATGACAGAACTACCAAACACTTCCTAATGCTGCCTATCAGCTGTTATGGCCTACATGACTCCATTTCACAGGGAGCTTTTCTTCTACCTTCATGTAGCAGTCAGCAACCCTCAGTCAGGTTCTATTTTTTTGCAAAACCAGACTTAAAAATAACAAGACAATTCTTAATCAACTAAGTTAGAACTGCATGAAAGGAATTCTGTCTCCACAGAGCAGGTCCTTGTTACATTAGTAATTGTTCTATTCTTCCTAATGTTGCCTGCTATGACGTTAGACCTCTTGTGAAAATCAGTTCTGCTACCTTATTCATAGATACAGCATCCTGTGTGTCAGGAATTACAGATGGTTAAAAAAATATATTAATGTGTTGGAATCTGTGATTTCTGTAACAGCTGTGACAAAATGCAGGTTAAAAAATAATTTACACTTGCTCAATCTACCACTTTCTCACTCTGGATCTATCCTGTTCAAACCAGAGATCACCAACACCTATTAAGACCTGTTTGAGGAGAGGTTCATGTTATTTTATTGACAGCGGGAGAAAGTGATGTCTGCGTTATCCTCTTGCACCAACTGTGAGTTTGACCTACAGTCAGTTTTCTTACTCAGCGTAAAAAGAAGAGACTTTGGTCTCATGTTGCCGGTGCACACTTGAAGTTGTCAAATTTATCCTGCTCTGTCATCTTAAATTCTTTCCAATGAAGTGTGACAGCGTAGCTTAAAAATGTCAAAGGTTGTAGCTTTTTTTGAGAGTATCTGTTTTCATCTTTTAGGAGGTTATTAAAAAAATGTAGAATGACCTTGAAAATAGATAGAAAACATAAAGAAACCAAAAATTCTGACATTTGTGTAATCTAGGATAGGGTGGGTAAAAATATGCAAGTTCTCCTTATCTGTTGTTTTTTTCCTACCTTTTTGTAGCAGAGAGATTTATGTATTTGCTGCCATGGCCCCAAAGGGAAAAAATGGATTAGAGCACGATATCACATTGCAGAAAATTAGTGTTCTTGTTGCAATTGCCTCTGTACACAGACATGACCTTGGGCCAGAGTCATGCCAAGTCTGGCTTCTCACCCAATGGATTATATGTCACTGCACATGTCCATGCCAGTCTTTAACACACTTGGAATTTAAATCTAGGGATTGGATTCTCGCACATTACCAAGAAGCTTAAACTCATGCCATTCATGACTGCAAATATATTTAGGAACTTTCTGCAGTCAGGAGCATATGGGGAGGAATATCTGTCTGGCTGTCTGGTTGGTTTACAATAATTTTGCTGGGTACTGTTTATTATTTGGCTTCAAGCAGTGAGCTGAAAGCATGCCCTGTAATGAATAAAAACTTGGTTGGAAGGAATTCTTTTGTTCTTACATGGGTTTGCTGTCATCTCCTGAAATGTAATTAATTTCCTTTTGGAAATGTCTACAACAATCAAAGCTTGATATGTTTGCCAGCCATTTGGTTTAAATAAACAGCTGTATTGATTTACAGAGATGCTGGGCCTTGGGCCAGTTTTAACCTTGCGTTGCCAGTAGAGTCCAAAAGGTCCCTGACACTAAGCTCTGTCTTGTCTGCTACATCCTACTGTATCCAGTTTCCTTCAGTTTCTTTCTCCATGTGAAACAGGACTGGACATTAAGGAATGTAACGATTTATGGTGTGAAAGCTGGAAGTAGCCAGCTAGCTCTTGGCTTGTTTCTTTTCATCCCAAACCCACATGTTTCCCAGCCCCTCTGGGGATCCCAGCATTTCCTTTTAAGCTGCTTTAAACATGACTCTGCTTCTCCATTTCTGTTCTTTATATTTTAGAAAGAAAATCCCTAAAAAATGGCTTTCTTGGAGACATTTCCTTTAAGAAACTGTACTAGAGCAGAGAATATAATTAAAATGGAAGGCACTGGATGAAGCTTTAGTACACATGTCCTTAAACTGGTTATCTTAGCCTTGGGAGTAGTACACCTAAGGCAAAATAGGCTGTAAAATCCATCTAAGAAGCTGGCTAAATACCTAAGCTGTGGTCTTGAGCTGTCTTTGAACCTCTTTGGCAGCTGTGCTACCAAGCCCTCAGATGTGTTTGTGGGAACTGATGCCAATGGAATGATGGCAGCATACCCAGAGTCTTCCTCTCTGGCAGAGAGGGTGTGTCTTTTCTGTGCATCAAACAAGATATCCCAGGAAATGGCTGGATAATATCTGAGGCCCTTAGCACTTTAAAACATGGTCCATGAGAGGATAAGTCAATTGAGTTTGAACTTAGGTGGACATCAGAAAAGTCTGTCATGTGAGAGCTGCTGAGGAAGGTCTAGATTTTAACTTCTGTTTGTCGAGAATCAGGATGACTAAGGGCAGAAAGTAGCACCTGTTGAATCAATCCAGTGGCAACTGCCTCTTTAAGAAACCAGGGATGTGACTTGAGATAAATGCTGGGATGCAAATGTGATCTTATTTTAGGGTTTCCAGTTAATTCAGACTAGCATATAACCAGATGGGAAAGAGAAATATGTATAAGAATCTTTATTCCAATGGTTGGTGATCAGCAGCAGAATTCATCTCAGATTGCTGAGTTTTGTGATTAGTTGATACCGAACTTGGAATTTGCTTGGCCTTACTCTTCTGGCCTCGGATCTTATCAAACAATTCAGGTGTGCAGGCCTGGCCAGTCTGTGGGACCTTGCAGCATCCCCAGAAGTAACAGTGTCTAAAGCAGCAGCTCCCTTTGGGGTTGTGTCAGTGCCTCCAGAGGCTGATTTTTGGAGGTAGACTGTGCTATTTGCCAATGGAAACTCTAAGTCCAGTGGACATGGTGATCTGCTTTAAATTCCTTCTGACACCAGACTGATTAAAACATCAACTGCTCTGGCCTTAGAAGTTTTGTAGGGTCTGGGTTAACATTCCTTAACTTCTTGAGTCATGCAAATGTATCCATACTTGGCAGAGAGAGGATGTGCCAGAGCAATGGCCTTGAGTCCTCTGCACTTGTGTTCTAGGCCTTACTCCAAGTGTCTAACACTTCAAAATGGAGAACAGTACATTGAATAAATCTTTTGATGCTGCAGTCTCGAGATGTTCTATTTTTTTCAGCTTTGGATTTCTGTAGGCTTGTTTCAATGTCTTGATTGCACACATGTAAGTTTTGCCTTCTGCTCTGCACATAGGTCTCACGAGGAAGATGGACAGGCGTCCTCATGTATGTGTTACGTATTTCTAAAGGAGCTTTGCTGTTGTTCTGATAAATAGCACATTCTTTAGAGAGCAGCAAAGGCCTGCAGGGAGCTGATTGACATCTCTGCCCCATGGTGAGATGTTAAAGAGCAAGCTAAGGTCATTCCAAAGGTTGTGTTTTGATCCTCTCTTCCTTTAGGTCAGCACTGAGCGGAGGGGATTAAGGGATTTTTAGCAGTCTGTATGAGGGGTCCACTGCTGGGGACAGGTTTGAAAGGAGTGTTTGTCATTCCCATTGCCTGCTGTGGGAAATCCACAGAATCACTGCATCAAGTGCTGGGGTTTCTAGAGAGTCTTATGTAAGAAAGAGCCTGGGGCAAGGTATAGTATCTTTATCTAGCTGTGACATTTCTACAGGAGATGCTGTTTTACAGCTTTTTAATTTTTCTATAATCTTTACTTTAAGCTTTAGACAGAGGAAAAATCTTTCTCTGTTCTCTAGTTCATTTTGCTCATGTGAAATTTAATTTATAGCTATTTGGATTACAATACTAAGAGGAAAAGTAGCTTGCCTTATAATTTGATATTTGACCCAAAACCTGCATTAATTAAATGCATTCATATGCTTAAAAGTCACTTTATTCAACCTGCTGATGTTAAAAAGTGAAGTCAAAGTGTGGGTTTGGGAAGAGAAATGGAAGCGGTGGGAACAGGAGATTCTCTTAGGACAAGCTTCGAGTCCCAGCTCTGACACTGTTCATGTTGTGCTGTTATCTGGGTGGGAAACCTCCCAGTCCCTCCTTAATAAGTCCAGCCTGTTGCACACAAAGGATGTGCCCACACAGTGTGATGCAATGTGGCCACAGGAAGGCTGCACTCCTCCAGGTATATTAGAGGTGGTGACAAACACAGTTTACCAGCTGATGTAATTCAGGACAATGCAAGTTTTTCCACTTCTGAGATCTGCACTGGCTTTTGTTTTGATAGAACACTGTATCACAGAGTCCATAGCCAAAAAACCCCTAGAGATTAAACCTTTTAACAGTTCCATCAGGATTTTGAACATACACATTTTTGTGGCTTCTACTTTGAATATAACACCCTGCTACTTGAGAGAGACCTCTGTGCCTGAAGGTCTCCAAGTGCTTTCAGATTATTAGTAAAATTCCCTATTGTTGTCCCCTTTGTCATCTTCCTTCTGCTTGGCTTGCCTGTCATGTTTCCCAGTGGCTGACAGTACTGCAGTCAACATTAGAGCAAAGAACTCTCCATTAGATTTGCTCTGCATTGTACTTACACATCCTAAGCAAAATCAGAAATCCTCTGAATTCATTCTGCCTACTAAATTCTGTCATGACAGTATGACACAAAAATCCCTGAATCCCAAAACAGAATTCTATACTTGAATATTTGATGAAGGGAAAGGTCTTTAACACATTGTGACTGCATGATTTTGCACCTTGTATTGCTCGAGCCATCAGCTACTAAAAGCTATTAGGCACAAAATCCCATTGATATTTCAAGAAATTAATTGTGTTGCTTGAAAACATAGTATCACCCTCAAAACAACCAAAAGGAAACAGGTTTCTCTTTGGAAGACACAGACAGTGGAATCTGTGTAGTTCACAGGTGGGAAGTTCTTATCTTTTCATTGCTAATTGTCTTACAGAACTGGTTTCTTTCAACAGGAATTTATAATAAGATAATCTAATAATGAATCACTTTTTTAGCAGACAGTTTTTCTTTGGGAATAATCTAATTGAAGTCTCAAAAATGTATTACCTGAAATGCATCCNGTTGAACTGCTTGAGAGGGTCCAGAGAACGGTGACAAGGGTAGTGAAGGGACTGGAGAACAAGCCCTATGGGGAGCGACTGTGGGAACTGGGACTGTTCAGCCTGGAGAAGGGGAGGCTTAGAGGTGACCTCATTGCTGTTTACAACTACCTGAGGGGAGGTTGCAGTCGGATGGGTGTGAATCTCTTCTCTCAGGCTGCCAGCACCAGAACAAGAGGACATGGCCTTAAACTATGCCAGGGGAGATTTAGACTGGGTGTTAGGAAGAGCTTTTTTCACAGAGAGAGTGATCCCTCAGTGGAATGGTCTGCCCAGGGAGGTGGTGGAGTCGCCATCCCTGGAGGTGTTTAAGAAAAGACTGGATGAGAAACTCAGTGACATGGTCTAGATAATGGGACACTCAGATGGACAGAGCGTGGTGCCCACGGCTCCGAGCTGTGGGTTCAATCCCTGGATTGTGGATGTTCACTTGGGAGTTGTGATCCTGTGATAAGTCCCTTCTCTCAGGAGTTTTTCTAGAGTAGGTAAGTGGTTTTGCTTTTCTGCACCTTCTCTTTTTCTGCTGAGGGTATTAGACTGTTGTTCTAGAAAAATGCAGCTCCTGACTTTACTCAGTTCTCACTGCTCTAGTTAGTGTAAGAAAGGGAGACATCCAAACCAGTGTGGTGGTTGTTTTCCAAAGGACTGGTGCAAGAGTTAGTATTTTGGCCAAAGTGGGAGGATGTTTGGGCTTTTGATTGCTATTTCTTCTTCTCCACAAAAAATGCTGAAGATTCTTTGCATGTGTGTGCACAGTGGTAGAAGATGCCCAGCTGAGATCCAAACAAAAATGAAACAGAACTCACAAAGTTCAAAGTTGACACAATCCAAGTTCTTGCTACTAAGGAAGGAAATAGGTTCCTCTGGTTTTTCTTTATTAAAAAAAAGAACCCACCCCCACCCCCAAACAACCAAACAAACACACTCCCAAACAACACCCCTACACTCATCTTCCTTTTAAAAAGCATGTGTTTAAATCAGCACACGAATTTTGGAGAAGGAAGAGAGATTTCTATTCCCAAAGCCTGTTTTCAATCATCAGATGAATTTTGAGAAAACCTCTAAACATTCAGCACTTGTGGTCAGTTTTCCCTGCCCAAAACCCCAGTGGTTTTCGCAGACATTCCATAAACACAGGAAACTTTGACTTTGTTTCTAACAGATAAGGAGACAGAAAAGTAAAAGACACGCAATACAAAGGCAAAACTTGCCATGATAGTTAGAGGAATGTAGTCCACAAATCTGTCTCAATAGCCAAGGCCAGATGTTACAAAGAGAGTCCCTGAAATCTGTAAAGAGCAATTCTGACATAACCGGCCTATGGATTAAATTTCTTTTTAATTACTGATTTTCACCACAGAAACACGGCACTTTATATTCTGTTGGAGTCTTTGGTTTGATTTTGTTTCTTTGGAGCAGGAAAAGGGGCGGCATGAACACCTAAAAACCTGTGTTGTGCAGAATTCCCAAGGCTTTGGATTCCTGATCATATTGTAACTGGTCTTAATTTTTATCTGCTGAAATATTAACTTCAATTTTATCTGCAGCAGGAAGTTTCATGGATTAACCATGTTTTATCCAATTAAAATGTTTGTCTTCCAGCTCCTTAGTATCTCATTTTTCTCCTAATGCGAGTTGCCAAAAAGAAATTCCTGGTTATCTTTTCCTGCACCATTTATTATTTTTATACAGCTTACTTGTCATTAGACTCCTTTATAAAATAAACATTTCAGTTTCTTTCATCCATGTTTTGGGGGTTTTTTGAAGAGAAGTCTTTCCTTCACCTCATTCCCTCACCAGTTTTTCTTCTCGTCTTTGCTTTTGCCCAGTTGCTCACCAGAACTAAAGCCACTAATACAGGTGAAAGAGCCCCTTACATTTTTAAATAACCTTTTAGTATTGTAATTAGTTTCTTTTCCATTTGAGTGTTAACTTTTCTAACCTCACCAGCCCAATGAACAGAGATTTTAGCTGAACTTTCCATGATTAACCCTCTGAGGATACTCAGTTATTAACAGTGAAACTCACAGCATTTTCTCCAAAGTACATTAATCCTCTCTGAAAAGTAAAGAACTTGCCTGATATTAGTCTAATTTCTACCTGGTTAAAATACAAGCGAAAATCTTTAACTAGAAAATCTTTAATAATAATTTAATAAATAAAATAAATAAAATAAAACTGATAATTTCTGTGAATAAGTTGTCATTGTTGAAATAGCTGAATATAAGGGCTTCTAGTCATTCTGAATTTAGGATTATGAATCAGAATAATGTCATTTTTTAGACTCACTATTCTTTGATGAGCTTCCTAACTTTTAAGTGGTCTGCTAAAATTCTCTTTTAATACAATTTCTCCCTTCACAGAAATTGGCATCATTGTTTGCTTGTTTGTCAACAGAAACCATTCCAGAAGTTTTTGTTCTGTACAAATGTTTCAAAGTTTAAAAGCAATTAAATGAGACCCAAAAAAATACAGATTTTGACATTTTCAGTGGAGTGAAAAAAAAAAGTATTTCACGCTATTGTAGAATATTGGTGGTATTAAAATAACAAGAAGAAAACAGTTTTACTTCGTTGTAACATGTATATTCCTGCAGATGTTCAGATTTCAAGTGCACTATCCTGTGAAAAGTTTAACCATTTCACCAAGAGAGGGCTGCTTCATTTTTGGTGTGGTTTTGTTTTGCTCTAAGCTCTCTGTGTTAACCAAGACAAGTTAAAAAGGGTATATTCTATTGTGCTCTACAATTAGGAATTGAAGCATCTGAAGTATTGACTCTTTAACCCACAAGCTACTCTCTGTTTGTTTTCAGGGGAAAAAAAAAAAAAAAGCAAGCTATCCTTATTGGGTTTATACTGGAAGCTGTTTAATTTGGTTTGGTGAAACTCTCCATTAGGATCCC
The DNA here is from genome assembly GCA_013390025.1 of Pitta sordida. Taxonomy (NCBI): domain Eukaryota; kingdom Metazoa; phylum Chordata; class Aves; order Passeriformes; family Pittidae; genus Pitta; species Pitta sordida. The sequence goes on along the minus strand of WEKX01001789.1, from coordinate 606,801 downwards.
AGTCAGTTTCCAGTTAAAATCTTTACTCCATCCTTCTCCTTTCTCCTGTCAATGCAATTGAAACCTGGAAATTCCTGTCCGGTGACTAATGGACACTGATGCAGCCCCTCCCTGTGAGCTCTGTGTTCCCTGCTGCTTTGGGTGCTTTGGAATTAGTCAAAAATAAAGAAAAAAAGACTCCTGGCCCTCCACAATGTTTTATTAGCCTTGGTGGCATGAGAGCTTTGACACAGCTCCTGCTTTCAACCTTAAGCCTCATAGGATAAGTAAAGAGATGCCTTATTTACCAGCCAGTGTCGTTAAATGGCCACAGAGTAGATCAGCTCCATTTATTAAAGCAGTTCTAGTGATGTACACCAAAACCTCATCCAAAAAGGAACTTTGGATCAGCTGTCCTTGAGGGAACTGTCACCAAGCTTGGAGAATTCCCTGCTGATATTCAAATGTCATCTGACCCCACCAGGTAAAGGCTAAAATTGACCTACATTGGGTTTTTCAGATTGAAAGCTTGAATTTTCTTTGAATCCTTTATTCTGCTGAACCGTTTTTCTCGGTAGCATTTGTGGTGGTTTGTATTTCATGAGCTCCTGTGGGACATGCAGGCAACACCTGTAATGACAGGGAGCTGAATCAGCTCATGTGCAGAATTTCAAAGGCAGAAACAGAGCAGGGAGACCCCTTTCTCGGTGAGAGCAGCTGAATCCCAGGGGAACCTGATGTCTCTGTGCCACCAGTGTCCCTGAACACCAAAGGTTTTCACCAGGTCCTGGTGTTTTGCCTGTGAAGAGCTTGAGGGGTCTGTGGCCAAAGATCTCCCTTGTGGTGTTACAGACAGACCCTGAGAATGAATGGAGCAGGGAGGGGTGGGTGGGTTGGTGGGGGGTTTGTTTTGGTGGTGGTTTGTTTTGTTTTGTTTTGGCATGATAATTAGGCATGGATAATTAAACAGAAGGTTTTAGCAACTTTGTGGAAGCAAAGGACCAGTATGAATAACTATTACAGCTGTCAACATTTCTGTGCCATTTATAGGGATTAATATGAAACCACAAAAATTTCTTCCAGGCAGACATTTGGCATTAAAAGATGCAGTCCAGGATTTTTTTTTCTCCTGAAATCTGAATTTAATGCATTGGGCCATTTCTAAGTAGGAAAAATACTTTATACTTTTGAAAGTAGAGATTCCTGACATAGTTCTGGTTTCCAAGGGAATATTTAGGGAATTAACGGGGGCCATGGGACTCTGCCTTCTGTCTTGCTCCCATTCTGCCTCTCTTCAGCAAACCTATTTCATGTTATTATGTTTCTGCACTTTTTCACAGCCTGTGACAAGGACTGATAAAAGTAGTTTTAGGTTTATTCTTCCTCATTTTTATCTTTCATCTGATAAAAGCCCATAACTGGTTACACCAATTGACTCCTGATAGCAGTTGAGGGTTTCTTTGGGAACTTGTGGAAAATCACATCTTGGTTGTATATTCTGTACTCAGTGACTGCTTTGTATGTCCATGTGTAATATAAATTAAGCACCCTATAATGTCCTAAAAGTTGTCATTTTCCTTAGTCACCATAACTATCTTTCAACAGAAATATTTTCAGCTGTTTCTGGAGTAAATTACTTATTGTGAAGACAGTAGAGCAGAAATTGATCTAGTCCCTGTGCTCTTCCAGTTATTTTTCTAGGGCCAAATTTCTGAAATTCTGGTGAAGAAAAATCTAGCTTTAATACAACAAATGTTTCATCTTAGCTTACAATAATAAAGGACCTTGGAAGACAAAGAATGTTTAGATTTTTTTTAATGTCTTTTTAATTTATAGAGAGATTAAGTAAAGAAAATTAGACCATTTTCTTACTTATAAATTAAGAACCCCTGAATGGAGAGTTTACGCAAAATTTTGTGAGTTGCAAAATGTTCAGCTGGCAGGGAAAGTCCCTCAGTGGCTTGTTCATTTTTCTTTTTATCTTGAGTGTCTAGTTTTGCTTTAAAAATAACCAGTGTGGGTTCTACGCTGAATTCCAGTACTAAGTAACATAAACCCTGAGGGGGTTTTTGTAAATTCAAACAAAAATGTGCCATGAGGTAACAAAGAATCCACTGTTCTGGGTCTGAGTTTTGCTTCATACATTGTGAACTTAAGGTATTACTTTTTACTGTTCCGTCTGTGGTGTGAGATGGGGTTATGCTGCCCTAAAATCTGAGAAAAGAGGGTTGAGGACTCAGGATGTATTTCAGCAAACCAACAGATCTTAAAATGCAATTTGCCTGTTATACACTCAAATTCAAATACATTAGCAAAATGTTTAAAAAGTCACTCTTTTCCCAGGTGTTCCTTTGTCACCAGTGTGCACATTCCATATCTGCTGAATGTGACTGGCTTTAGCACTAAAAGCAGGGAGCAGGTGAGCAAATGCTGCCAGATCCTGCCTTGAGAATCATCCGGGATATCAGGGGTAATGGCAAAAACTAAGAGCTGCACATACAGAAGTTGAACTGGTAACCTGCCAAGGCTCCAGAAACTGCCTGTTTTGCACAGCTTAGACGTGTAGTAACCATCGCTTTTAACAAGGTGTTTAGCAGGAGTAGCTGCTGGCAGAACCTCATTCAATCAGTGGTGAAATGAGTCACAATGTGCAGCCCCACTCATGTCTAGAGCCTGGATGAATCGGTCTACAATATCCAAATCTCAGTAACTCTCAGCTGTTGTATTTTTGAATTTTTGAATATTTACTCTAGAGCTGTGTTGCTAAAGGAGAGTCGACTTCAGTTTCATGAGGATTAATGTTTGATGGGCTGGTGTCAGAGGTAGAAGGTGCAGCCTCTGCTAGAAATTATTACCCTTTCTCATAATCTACTGAACTGAAATTGTAATCAGCAAAGTAAAACTTGTGCAAAAGAATTCCGCCCCTGGTCAAGCTCACTGCTGGTTGCACTGGGAAAGTGTGCAGCTGATTCTTTGTACAACGTTAACTTCAGCCACCAGCTTTCAAGAGTCACTCTGGCAGAGGTTCCAGTTACAGTCAATTGTTTGCTAAGCTTGTTGTTCCTGAAGACAAATGAATGTTAGAATAGCTTCTCATGAAACTTTAGCTTCTGATTGGCTCCCAGCCTGTCACCCAGCTGTAGCAGCTATGCCATTTGAGTGCCAGTTTTCAATTGTAGTTGATTAACAATCCCTGCAGCCCACGGGGTGGCTGAGATGGATGTCAAACACATGGACATGCAGAGGATTACCACTTCCAAAGGGTCATATTATTGTTGACATTTACAAATCAGTGATTTGCTACCCCTGTTACAGTGCCAGTGATGAGCTGGGAGAGGTGTCACACCAAATTCTAGACAGATTTCAAACCAATGTGTTGCACAGTGAAAATGACCTGGAAATTCGAAATACAGAGGACATTTTAACCTTCAGAATGAAAAGGAACAGTGGGATCAAATTACCTGCAATGATCTTAATGCTTGAAACTGCCATGTGCACCCTGAAATGTGCATGTTGTGACACACAGCAGTAACTATTACCGTACATTTGTGATGGGTGTGCAGAGGCTGGTCTCTCTGCTATTTTCTGATGGGAATTGCCCAAGGGTGATTCCATGGGAGTCTTGTATCCAGCATCCTTGTGCAGCTTTCCCAAGCAAATGGAAAGTCATTGATTTTGGCATCATGGAATGTGAGATCGCTTTAACTGACTCGAAGAAGAAAAATAGTATCTTCATTGAATTTGTCAGCTTCTTATTTCAGGTACTTCCTTTGCATCTGATAATTTGGTCTTTACATTGGAACATAAAAAAATATGTCTTTTGAAGTTTGGTGAATTTACATTCAAATCAGGATTGACTCCAGGAAAACAATCTGGGAATTTATTTTTGCTATTTCCTTGGGACAGGGACCAGTATGTAAATGTAAATTATATAGACCCTTGAGTTCGGTCCAAACACCTTTTCATAGCAAAAATAACACAAAGACTAATGGGAGCATCAAGTTATTTCTTTAACAATAAAAGCATTAACTGCCAAATAATTAGTCAAACGTTTCAGAGAAAGAAAAAGGAACTAGTGAGAGGACAGATTATTATATACTTGTTATTGCAGTGGATTGGATTTATTGTGTTTACTGTTGCTGAATCTCATCCATCATGTTAATAACATGTCAAGTTGCAAAGATCTCAGTTTGTTATCAGGGAGGATAGGAAAGACCAAGATAAGATTGTGGGATATGTGGAGATAGAGGTCACAAGGAGAGAATTGGCACCTGGGCTACACTTTTATTTCCTGAACTGAGACTAATCACTTTCACAGTTGTCTTGCTGTGGCAGCAGGTTTCAGGCTGTACAAATACAAGATCTAAAGTGAAGTGGATAAAGTATTATTTGTTCTGCTACATGATTAATGATTGTTTATAAAATAAGCCTGCAAGCATCTTTGCTCCCTTTCTCTCCTCTCAGAAGAAAAGACTCAGAGAAAAAAGCTTCTCTGGGTTTCAGTAGGTAATTTTTAAATTTCTTTTAAAATTTTTATTTGCTTCATTGTTTGGGGGATTTGTTGCTCTCCAGTGAGTGTATTTTTGATACCAATAGGAAAACTTTGGCCAGACCTGGCAAGGCTGGCTCTTAACAAAAATTTACAGTCAGTTAGGTTCTCAGGTTCTACCCCCCAGAAAGCTGAATATTCAGATCAAAAAAGAATGTTTCCCATCTTCCAGAAGTAACCTCTTTACCTTCTAGGCTTATAGAATGCATTTTCACAATGTAATTACTTGCTTGTTTACTAGAGGTATACCCACAGTTTGATTGAAATGGAATAATTGCTGGAGATAAAGTTTAGTGTTAGATCTATTTGCTACCAGAAAATTTACTTTACCCAGAGCCAGATTCACACAGCAGAAAATCCCCATCCTGCTGTTTCTTCATGGTTAGGAATCTCTCAAGACTTCTGTCTAGATTCCTAAGTCATCAGTCACAGGCAGCTGGGTTAAATTTAGGTTGAATGAGTGTGGACCTATTTTCCTACATCCTGTCCAAATTCAGATGGATGCCTTGACGTGTGAGAGCTGAGAACCTCCACAAGACAAACTAAACCCTGTCAGGAGAGGAGCCCTCACATGTAACAGCCGCTTCTGCTGATCCACTTACTGGAACAGTTTCGGTTTTTCCTGGCCTTCTGCGGCGCAGGAGTTGCTGCTGCTGTATGAACTGCTCTGAACTCTGATACATATATGATTTCAGGACATTCCGAAAACATTTGAACCTTTCCCAGTTGCAGCCAAGAGAAGGGAAATAACTGTCTGCCCTGATATTTCTCTACAGCATCTCCCTCTCTACTGTTGTACAAAGCAGGGACATGAGAAGTATCACTGGTTTTCTTGTCTCCTGTTCTCCATTCCTACTCTGTGCTGCTATTTACTGTCATCGTATGTTGCCGTACCAGTAAGATCAGTAACACAGTTCTGCTAGAGGTTTGTAATGGTAATTGTTTTTTGTTCTGCCAGGGAAAAAATCTCCAACAAAACTGCAAAGTTAAACTTCAGGACACCTTGTAGTCTTGTAGCTGTGGCAGTAGATGTTCCAACGATAGTGTGTTTATCTATATTTAGGCCAAAGCACTGGCAAATGAACTGGTTCACAAGGATGGAACTTTGTCTTTTGAAGTTATTTGCCTTCTAACTTTCCAGGACAGGGGATCTTTCTACAGTGTTTTCTCAATTTGCATTCAGCTGAAGTGGGTCTTATATCATTTGGCATAATGTAAAACACAGCAAATTCACAACATTGAATGCAATTTCTGCACCAGTGTAAGATTATGTATGGACTCACACCAGCAGAGAGCTGCTTCTTTCTGCATTTGTTGATTCTTTTCAATTTGGTCTTTGGCTACAGTTAATTTTTTTCCCCTTTCCCTTTCATTATATATTACTTGCCCTTTTCTTTTACTTATCCTCCTCACTGTTCTTTTCTCTTGCACAGAGAGAGTGATCCCTCAGTGGAATGGTCTGCCCAGGGAGGTGGTGGAGTCGCCATCCCTGGAGGTGTTTAAGAGAAGACTGGATGAGGAACTCAGTGACATGGTCTAGATGGTGGGAGGCTTGGCTGGATGGAGCGTGGTGCCCGTGGTTCCACACTTGTGGGCCTGATCCCTGGGTGGGAGTTCACTTGGGAGTTGGACTAGATGATCCTGTGGGTCCCTTCCAACTCAGAATAACCTGTGAACCTGTGAACAATGCCGTATTTTAAATCAAAGTGATTTTTTCCAAGACTATTTTTTTAAACATTGTGCTTTAAAACACTAGATCCTCTAGTTAAAATTAAGTAAATTGCTTGAATACAGACTTCACTGAGTGGAATATAAATTCAACAATATATAAATACAGACAAGGGATTTTAAATGATCTATTGATCTTTTCTGGGTCCAACACTCTCTGAAGCTATAAAGAGAAGGATGTAGGACGACACCTTACTAAGAGTGGTCTTTGGGTTTTATTTTGCGTTTTGGTTTTTTTTATTTTTTGTTAGTAATTAGTTTCTACCAGCAAAAGCAAATCTGATTTAAAAAAGAAACACAATACAAAACCCTGGGAGATGTGTTAGCTCAGCTGAAAACTAGTGAATAACGGTAGTGCAACTAGACTGAAAGGAATCTTAGGGGAAAAAAATACCTTCTCAGAGCTATTTTAAGATCTTAGGTCATGAGTTAGGTCATGAGCTTCTTAGCATTTGGTGTGGTATCTGAGTAGACCCTTGGATTATAGACCGGGGCAGGTGCAGAAGACTGTGCTAAAAATACTTTTATCCTTAAGGAGTTCACTGATTTCTTGAATGACAAACCAGAGAGAAACATTAGTTCTGAAGGGGAAAATTATTAAAATAATTTTAAAAGAAGGTAAGGCTTTTATTCCCAGCAAAGTTCTTAATTACCAAAGCTAAACTGCTCTTCCCTGTTACCTAGGAAATGCTAGAGAAAACCTTTTACAGAGTTACACCATGTGTTAGGCATGACTGGCATGTTCAGGAGTATTTCTGTCCTCATTTGCTGCCTTCTGAGCTGTACAGAGAACTGTCAGGATTCCTCCTTCTATTTTAGGGCCTTCTCCTGCCTTATGGCTGCAGCATACATGACCAATTCCCTCAAGGGAAGTTTGGTCACTTCTATGCTTCTTTTAGAAACATTGTCCCTCAATGTCTTTAGTGCAAAGTCATTGGAGAGCCTCCCAGGATAAAATACACTCACTGTAGTAGTAAAACTTGCCTGATCTCATAAATATCTATTGGTTGGGTTTTTTTCTAAGTGAATACAGATATTTTCCTAATCCTTCTTTTTGATAAAGTGCTACACTCATCTTGCTTCTCATTTTGTCTAAAATGGACCTTCCTATTTTACAAGGGCTACAGAAGTTCAGAGACCTTTGAGAAATTTGTTTGTATTTTAATTATATTTGCCTTCCTATGAGGGAACACTGCATTTTTCAAACGGCACATACATACTCCTATGAGTTCACTCTGACATAATTTGAATCCTTAATAATCTTTTAAGAGGCAGGTTTTATAGAACTGGCAGAACCAGTTGTAGTGTAAAGTTAAGTGTCATTTCCTGTGTATTGAAAAAAAAAAAAAAAGAAAATAAGAAGAGAGAGAGAGAGAGCAAAAAGAAGAAGAAGGAAAAACAACTCCAAGGGCATGTTTGAAGTTTTTCCAAGTGATTATGTCCACCTATCCTTTTGTCTGTTCACTATGAACCCACTTTGACCAGCTCAACCTATGCCCCAAAAGCAGATCCTTCCCAAGGCAAATTTCTGCCTATGTCGAGGGATTCACAACATGACAGAAACATAATGATATAAACAGGGTCCAGCCTTTCCCTGGGAAACTGTGATGGATTATCAATAAGCCTGAAGTGAGGAGTTGTGAATCTCCAAGCCACCTACTCTGCTCTGGTTCTTTGTGATGGCTGTCTTGATTTTCTAAAAAGCCCAATTAAATTAATAGAATTCTAAATGAGTGCAGTAGGTACTCCCCAGAAGCAAGTGAAACTACTGCTAGGGACCTCCTGCACCATTTGGCAGTGAGATAAAATGAGATTAGCCAGTGTGGTAATAAACAACAAAAGGTAATAGGTAACATTAGAGAGCTGGTGTTATGTCAGAAAAAAAAAGTTTGTGCTGCCTTCTTTTTTTCAGAAAGCAAAGATAGTTTGTATACAGTCTGTCTCCACAAATCAATTAAAGAGAGAGACACTATACAAACTCTTTGATTTCCAGGCCTATCTTTCTTAGCCAGCTGGAACAGAAATTTCCAAGTGTAATTGAAATTGTTGATGAAAGGTATAGCAAGCATGTTTACACATGTCTGTACATTTCATATAAGGAAAAGAAAAATTAAATCACTATCATCCAGTCCAGCCCAATGGATACAGGGCTACCTTGCCATAAACAAAGTTTATTAACTGGATATTTTCACGGAAGTAGAAGCTCAACATTCTGGTTTTCCATGGAGGTGATAGCATTCTCCAGGTACTTTTTTGAAACAATTTTGAGTTCCTTTCCTTCTGCCCATATCTCACATTTTCTCACTTATCCCAGAGGCTCCCATGTCATAGCTAACATTCTTTTAGAAAATGGAGCTGCACAGGAATTCTCTAAGAGCCTATCAGGCTCTTAAATTAGCCAGACAGGATACTGTGTGTTTCATTCCACATTTGCTTTCTCCAAAGTGAGAATTAGTTCTGAATTCCCAGCTTTTTATGGTGTCAGAGGAGTAAATTCTCCTAAACTAGGAACAAAACATACTGATGCATTTAACAATGCAGTTAGGTTTGTTAGACAATGGGTAACTACGTGTCTTTTAAATATTCACTATACTTACTTCAGAAAGGCCTTAATCTGTTCTGACTGCAGTGTAAGTGCAAAATGTTCTTTTTTTTGGTGTTTTAAAATGTGCAGTGACAGTGCAATGTTTTACTTAACAACTTTCACTATTTTTACTGTTATTTTACTATTATAGTAATTTAATTTTGATACAAAGGAATACAATGAATTCTCTTTTCTTTAAGTAGGCATAAGGAAACTTTTACTTTGGCAGCAAACTCTCCAGTAGCTGTGCACATGAACCTCCATGCCTGGCTGCTGAGCCTCTCTGAACTTGGTAGCATTCACAGCTGGATGCAGACTTGGGCCTTTCTTGGGGGCAGGAGAAGGTAATTCTCTTGGTTGGAACCCTGATCAGGTGCTTTGCTTTCTTGTAGAGCTGCAGCTTCACAGCCCAGAAGCTGGTCTCCAAGGCCTGCTTTGCAAATCCAGCCCTTACTGCCCTGGCAAGTCCCATGGACCAGAAGCTGTAGGTCATTCCCTCCTCCTGCAAAGCAGCATCAGTCCTGCTGATCCAGTGACAGCATCAAGGAGGAATTTTCTGCTGCAAGTACCAAGCATAGACAAAGAGGTTGCTTAGTTTTCCCTTTGTGCAACCCAAATCCTGCAGGACTCAAGTACGTACAGACATGTACTCTCTACACCGTACAAGGGAGCACGTGTCCTGAGGACAGCGTGTCGTGTCTTGCTCACTCTGCTGAGACTCTGCGAGACCCGCCAGAAGTGAATTAAATAGGTCTCTACCTAATTATATGTTATTTTGTTAATTGTCTCTGCTACCAGTCTCTTGCTGGCATTACAGAAGGGCGCAAGTCACCTTTGCAGCCAGTTTCTCTGCCCCGGCTTTTCCGGGGCTACATCCCTCGCAGCTCTGGCAACCCCCGAGAGGGCAGCCGACCGCCACTGTGCCACCTGAGGGGCACAGGAGTTCTCCTGGGCCTTTCAGTCCCCTGTTTGCGTCCCTTCCCTATGTAGCACGCACACACGTGCCAGAAGCGCCGGCGAGGCACAGGCGAGCCAGCGGTGCCCTAGGAGGCACTGGCAGCCTCTGACAGTTCTGCTGTCCCCTGGTCACCTTTCCCGGGGTCAGGATCGCGCCTCAGCCCCTTCCCCTCACTGTGGGTCCCGGCGAAAGCCCTGCCCAGACCAGCCAGGGGCTCGCCGCAAAGCCGGTACAGGGCCGAGCCAGCACCTCGCTGCCCACATTTGCTGCAGCCACACTGTTGAGTAGACATGCCCCCTCCTCCTCCTCCACCCCTCCTCTGGTTGCGGCGGGGACAGTCTCCGAACGCATTCATTCCGTCCGTGCATGCGGTTAACCCCTAACTGCCCGCCCGGCAGCCCCCCTGCACCGCAGCCCCGTGTGTCGGTCGCTCCGCCACCCTCCTGCTGTAGGGCAGATTGATTTCCACGGGTGCGGAGGCTCCAGCACGGGGCTGGTGTCACCCATCCTGTGGCTCGTCTCCTCGGTTCCCTGCCCTCCCGCTTGCTGCCTGATTTTTTTTTTTTTTCTCCCAGGAGTAGCTGGGAAACATCCCCGTCCCGTCCTGCCCATTTGGAAATGGGAACAAATTGCTCCCCCGCCTCACCTCGCCCATCGCATCCCATATATAGTCATATCGACGGTCAAATGGCAGGCGGCAGCGAATGGGAGGGCTGGGCTTCCCCAAAAAAGCCGGGGGGCAGTGAGAGAGGGAAAGGGGTAGGGACGAAAGGAGGAGGGAGGGAAGGAAAAAAAAAAAAAAAAAGAAAAGCCCTTTCCAAAAAAGTATTGGATGTCTTGAGGAATGCAGTCAGCCCCCTGGGAAAGTACATATCTGTGAGGCGCTCCCTGCCCGCTGCTTGCACTCAGCCGGCGCCCCGTCCCGCTCGGACCAGCCCCGCCGCCCGGCAGCTCCGCTCCGCTCCCCGGGGGCCGCGTTCGGATTTGGGGCTGTCCCGCAGCTTTTCAAGTTTTGCTTTTGGGAGCAGTTCGCGCGAGGACGCGCCTTAGCCCACCGCCACCATGGATGCCATCAAGAAGAAGATGCAGATGCTGAAGCTGGACAAGGAGAATGCCTTGGACAGAGCCGAGCAAGCCGAAGCGGACAAGAAGGCAGCGGAGGAGAGAAGCAAGCAGGTCTGAACTGAGGCTCCGGGCGCAGCCAGCGCCGGAGCGCAAGNGTGCTGCACCCCTGTAGAACTGGTTGAACTTTTCCTAAGGCAGAGCTTCAGCCTGACAGCCCTTGGCTGGAGGTTCACGGGGGCCCGGCACGAGCTCGTTCCCCCCAGTCCCCCCCATTCCAGCTGGGCAGTGGGACCTGGGGACAGTCGCGTAGGCTCCGTGCCTTTGTCTCCGAGGCATGGCTTGGAGAGGCTGCCTCGAGCACCTCGTTAGCAACGGGCAGATGGGTTGCGACCGGCATCACTCAGCAGAGTTGCCCGATTCCAGCTGCCCAATCCCCCCTTGCTCTCCTCCGGATGCATGCCCCAATTCCCCGTCCTCCAACCCCCTCCCTTGGGGCTATATTCGACTGGGGGAGGGGGGACACGTTGTTTCTGGAAAATCCTGAAGGAGGAGGGAGGAAGGGAGAGTGATTTATAAATTGATTTCCCACTTTTCTAAGCCCAGGGAGAAACATACTTGTGCATTGTATTTCCTCTTGTGCACCTAGTTAGAGGATGACATTGTGCAATTGGAAAAGCAATTGCATGTGACGGAGGATACAAGGGACCAAGTGCTGGAAGAGCTACACAAGTCTGAGGACAGCCTCCTCTCCGCAGAGGAGAATGCTGCCAAGGTATTGTGCCCTTGCCACAAGCAAAGAGAATCTAACTGTCTCTCCTTCTCTCTCTCTCTGTCCGTCTGTCCTTTTCTGTCTCTTCTGCACTCGCACCTCTCCCTTTGCACGATCACGTTGCCTGCTGCACCTTTTCCTGCCTGCCCTCCCCTCTCCACCACCTTCCACCCACATCACAGCTGGAGGACGAGCTGGTGGCTCTGCAAAAGAAGCTGAAGGGCACTGAGGATGAGCTGGACAAATACTCCGAGTCCCTTAAAGATGCACAGGAAAAGTTGGAACTGGCTGACAAAAAGGCCACAGATGTAAGTTACCCCAATCACTTTCACCACAAGCCCAACAGAGAAACTGCACACTCGCTCTGCCCAGGACAGCCGGGACTCCTACCAAGCAGCACTCCAAAGCGTTGCTGATGGCAGGGTCCAGGCACCTCCTGGGCAGGGAGGTGAGAAACACAGCACTGCCTCCTTGCATGAGGTTTGCACACTATCAGAGGCATTTGACTGGGTTTCTGCTCACTTGACATGTGCTTTTCATGTGTACTTGCTGCTGTAGATGTGAAAGTAAAGAAAAGGTGGTTTATTTGTTCAGGTGATGGGAAAAATGGCTCTGGCTGGAACAACACTCTCTTGATAGTGAAACAGAATGAGAAAATTAATAGCAAGTTGATCCAGGGGAGGGAGATCCAGAAAAGCAAGGGATGCTAGGTCTGTCTTCAAGAGAGCTGTTCCTAGGCATGCATGCATTAGAACTGCTGCGAGATACTGGTTTGGCTCACTGATCTCTGAGTCCTCTCCTAGTGTGTTTTTCTTGTTGTTGTTTTTGTTAGGGGGCTTGGTGTTTGGTTGGATGAGTGTTTTTTCCCTGGAAATCAGTGTAACTGTTTGATTTGTCAAAGAAATGTTCAGAGTTGTGTGACAGAAAATTGTTAGGAAGATGATCTGGGTAGTTTTGCAGTTCAGAGGACAGGGATCCTGGGAGCAAGCTGGGAGATATATATAGCTCAGCACTTTATATGGTAGTAAGGCAAGAGCTTGTGCCTCTCCCAGGCCCTCATCCCACCCACCTGTCTGCCCTGGACATGCATTTAATGTATTGCAGACATGGAGCCATGAGAGTATCTTGTCTTTGCAGTTAAGGTCCTGGTCTCTAGTGCTGATGTCAGACAATTCAGGTCTCTCAGTAAATCTCAGGTCTGATTTAGAGGAATAGGTGAAACTACAGTACGTATTTCCAAAGGGATGACCCTCCTTTTCCTACAGCTCAGCTTTAAAAATCCTCCTCAAAGCCATAATAAAAAGGAGTTGCTACAGGTGAAGCAAGTAAAGTATTTCAGCAATCCTTTTGAAAGGGGAAATGTTACAAACAACAATTTCACATGAAAATCAACATGCCTTATTTTACTTCTACATCTTGTTTTACTTCTAAAAGGAAGAAAGGATTAGAAAAAGGATTTAGCTTCAGTATAGTTGTATAGCTTTGAAAGAGAACTCAAGAACATAACAAACAGAAGTGAGAAGTGGGCATAGGAATGGTGGAGAGGGGTTTGTGCATAATGTGGATCAGATGTCTGTTCTGTGCCTTGCTGCCATGGAAGAGAAGGCAGCTTCCTAGCAGGACGTTTATTTAACTTGTTCAAAAGAACCACATATAGATCCAGGGGAGATATTCCTTATAAGGAAAAGTATGCAGACTATTTGGAAATAGCTTGCCTAGGATGAAGGCAGGAGAAATGCTACTAGATTCCCATTTTGAAATTAAGGATCTCCCTAACCAATCCCAATGCCGTTTTCCCCTGCTGGAAAGCAGCATTTAGAAGCTAGTTGAGGGCAATTTTATCTGCAGTATCCCCTCGGGTAGAGGGTAGGAGAGTGTTTTGCTTGTTTTAATCCAGGTTAATGCTGTATTTATTTGTGTGCATGGAATACATCTGACATTTTCGGGACATATTTCTTTTTTGGCAATGTGAAGTATCTTTGGGGCATTGCAGTTGACCCAGTATTTGCCCTACTAGTTTGGATAGTTCCAAGCCTTAGGAAAAATCATGGGCAGGAAGGGAGTGCCGGCTCCCTGGGATGAGCTCACCTTCCACCGGGCTGAGGAAATCTTACCTCGCCGTATGACTCATATCCAAAAATCCGGGCACATCCCGGAGCCACCTCACCTGGGAGGGGGCAGCTGCAGCCCCCTTTTCCCTCCCGGTTTCAGGAGCCAGGCTGGGTGCAGCAGCAGCACCTGCCCGGTTCCTCGGTGTCATTTTACTACGCTCCTACTGGGGCCGAGACCGAGAGGCGGGTCCTGACCCCGATCCCGATCCCGATCCCGGCTCCGAGTCCCACCCGGGATCCGGCCCGCGGGACCTCGCGCGCTTCGCCGCCAGCCGGCGCTGCTGCCCCATCCCCGGCCGGACCGGGCTGTTCCCAGCAGGACCGGGCCATCCTCGGCCCATCCCCGGCCNCGCCTCCGGCGCGATGGTTGTCGCTGTCGCTGTCGGGGGAGCCCGTGCGGGGCTGGCGGGGCTCCGGTGCCTCGGGAGCCCGAGCAGCCGTGAGGCTGAATTTCGGCGAGATGCCTCGGATTAGGAGCTTTGTATTACGTTCTGGACAAGCGTTCGTGATTTTTTTTTTTTCCCCACAAGCCCTCGTTCTCTTTCCCCATCCGAGGGAGGATCAGCATGGCGCTGTTGGGAAGTTTCGTACCTGAGACTGAACCCAGGATGGGCCCAGGACCCAAAAAAGATAACAAATAACAATGTCAGGGCATGGCCCCGGTCACTGTACAGTGGAGTCAGTGCTACTCCTCAGAACTGCTCGCTGGGATGGGAACTGAGCAGTAACCTTGGGGTGAAGCAAAGACGAGATCAGCACAGGCTTAGCAGAGAGAGGTGGTTATGGCAGGCACAGCAAAAAAACCTGATAGGTCTGTTGTTTGTCTTGCCGCTGACCTTGGGGAATTCTAGCAGCTGTAACGTAGTTTCCTGCTGTAAAACGTACCGTGTGCTTTGAGGCAGTTTTAGTGTCTTGAGTGGTTGTATAAAAGTAAAGCAAAACGACAAATTTCTCGTATAATTTATTACAATAGAAAAAAAAGGCGATTATTTGGTTTCCTTATAATATGGGGCTTTGTGCACGTTCTGGGCAGCAAGCTCAAAGGAGGAGCCTCCTGATCACTTGCAGGTGAACCTCCTTACAGACAAATGTCGTTATTATGGTTGTGTAACTGCTGCGTTCTTACAGATCACTCGGCATATCCATTTTTTCAGTGAAGGACCATGTCACAGTCACTGGTTTGTTTCGTAAGAGTTTCTGTCTTTAAACAACTTGTTTTCTAAGCTCGGTGGAGTAAAGAACGCAAATTTCCCCACTTTCAGTAATGTGTTATTTGAAACAACGTATTAAGGGATTTTGCTTGAAATGGGAAGCTTTGCTGTTACATCCTTTGTGGCAGAAGGACTAGGGCTGGAGAAGTGATTGTAGCTTGCTGGTGAATTCTTCCCTTAAGAGCTCAGCTACATTGCTATAAAGGACCCTAAAGGTTAATGTTTGTCTCTTCCCTGGAGCTGTTTTATGTGGATGGTGTGAAATTCTGCAGAGTGCATTTGCATAGCGTGTCAGTTTTTGTTGGGAGGGGTCAGTGCTGGGGTGAGTAAAGGCAGAAAACTCAACTCCCAGGCACATGTAGGCCTGTGGTTTTTTCTTGTTGCAGCTGTGTGTCTGTGCACGCTGGAGGAGGCGGGCTTTGGGAGCAGTGCAGCGAGGGAGCTGAGGTGTGAGCCTGACCCTTCGCTCGGTGCGATCCTTACGCCTGCAGCATGTGACCAGCTAGGGTTGTTTTGTGGGGTTTGGTTTTTTTTTCTTCCTGTGCAAGGTACAGATCTGCAAACAATGGAAAAACTAAAGCTGTGGCCAAAACGTATCACAGCCTACAGCTCTTGATTGTTAAACCAGATTGTTAAAAGGTTCAAGACTGTGATTAGCAGCCGCTGGCTTAAAAAGAGAATCTCTTCTGTTTTGAGTACGTGCATCTCAGAGGGCTGCTGGTAATTGCATTTTCAAAATGTATTTTTCTTCCTTCTGGAAAACAGAATATCCTTTACAACAGTAATAATTAACACTCGACGGTAACTTATTTATGTCATTCCTCACTGTAAAAATATGTGGTGTATAAGTGGCATGGCAGAAGCTGAGGAGGTTGTGTTTGTCTGGGAGCTGTGGGAGTGCCCCGAATGTCACTGGGGTTTTTTCCTGCTTTGCCATATTAGGAGAGAAGTCCTGCTCTGCGGAAGAATAACTTGGGCCATATAAGGCTGATTGGTAAATCCTTAGTGAGTTACTGGAGCAGGAAGTAAAAGTTTGAACTTCAGTCAGCCTGGGTTTTCAAAGCACATTGTATAATCTTACCGTGATGAGGAGTCTTGCCATGATAATAATTAGCTTGTAACATTACACATTTCCCAAGAGTAACATTTATGAACGGTTCTTTTCTTCCTTAAAACAGAAAGTTCAAATTCTCACTGTTTAAAGCTAAAAGCCTGAAAACACAGGTCTGGAGTACTGCTGAATGATTGCATTGCTGAATATTTTGTATTTGGATTAATGTGGGTCTCTAAGGGTAAAGTCTCTTCTGCTTCTGGTTCTAGATTTTCACTGCCAATACATATTAATGTTCAAAGATGTATTTGATTCCTTGTTTGTGTTATTTTCAGTCCTTCTAGCAGGGCATTGTTACTGTTACGTCAAAAATTTTTACTTGTCTGTAAATTATTCTTCCGTATGTGCAGCAAAATTTTTCCTGCTTATTCTGTGTTTAATATAGTTTTGAAAGAAAGTAAGTTTAATAATGAGTTTATCACAAGAAGGCTGTTGTAGAACTTTGCAATTTAAGCAAGGGTAGGTTTGAGGATATCGGAAGTAAGAGCTTGTAAAGATAAGAGACAGATGAGTTGTAATTGTTACAGAGAAGATTAAGGAACACTTAATGCAAGAGAGGCAAAACTAGGGGAAGTTTGAGGATGGCACTATGGCTGGGGGAAAAACAAAAAGAAAAATATGTTTTAAGTGATTGTTGCATGTACCAGGGCCCTTCTGACATGTAGACTCTACTGGTGCCTCTTTTATCAGCTCTTGCACAGCTTGCCTGCCAACAAAATTTATGGATATTCAGGCACTTCTTAAATGTTCTCGTGCTCTTTCCATGTCAGTTGCCTCATTGCAAATGCTGATTTAGGTGTATTTTTGCATGTTTACTCTGTACCCTTCTTTATGGAACTTGGGGAAATATTGACACAATTCTTATCAAAATATGGTGAAAGGTCACAAATAAAGTACATATTTGGAATAACAGAAGAATCACGTAATTTATTTGTATTGATTAAAAAAAGGAGAGGCCTATAATTAGTTCCTGTCTGCAAATACAATAGCAGAAGATATTTGGGTAACAATGCTTAATTCTCTCAAGGTGCCATTGTTTCTCGTACAAGCTGTACAGTCCTTGATGTGCTTCCCTGAAAGGAAGCACTAATAACTTTGTTGTCTGCTAAGGAATAAGCTCACAATTCAGTGAGGGCATGCACATCTCTGTGGATGAAGTCAGGAATGATGGGAGTGCTGTTAAATGGCACTAGCAGGTAAATGGGATAATCTTTCACAAGAGACATGTGCCTTATGGACTGATTTCTTTTCTTCCTGTACTTAGGCTGAGAGTGAGGTAGCTTCTCTGAACAGACGCATCCAGCTGGTTGAAGAAGAGTTGGATCGGGCTCAGGAGCGCTTGGCCACTGCCCTGCAGAAGCTGGAGGAGGCTGAGAAGGCTGCAGATGAGAGTGAAAGGTGGGTGGGGCCACTCTTGAATGGATTGTTACCCCTGTGACAAAGATCGTAATTGCCAGGGTGTGGGGCAGGGAAATAAATTAAACCACTCCTATGCCTCTGAATGTGTGTAATCTAGTATTACTTACCTGGTCTTCAGTTACAGCTTGTCTGAAGGAATGTCCAAAATACGTGGGCTTGAATTCTTTTTCAGATGTCAAGATGAGATTTAAGTGGGGTATCATGTGACCTTCTGGGAAAACTGCTGGGCCCAGCCCAGACTTCTCTGTTAGGATGGCAGCTTCTTCAGGTACTCTTGTGCTGTTGGGTGATTCTTGATTTCATTGTGGGTAGAAAAACTCACCTGAAGAACAGCGAAGTGCTGGAAGGGGATTTGGTTCTCCTGTTGCCAAGATTGGTACACAAAGGTGTACCAGGAGACTGGTAATTCCCGCAGATTTCCAGAAGCCTGTAATGTGAGTTAGGAACTCAAGATTTGTGACTTTGGAAGATCTTCTGCCTTCTACAAATTGTATTTCACATCTGTGATAGCACCTGTTGTAGTGGAAGAATCCCACGTATTCTGCATATGCATTTCTAGCACACTAACAGTGCAACCTGTTGAAAACAAAAACACCAGAGGTTCACAGTGTGTTTTGAAACACTTCGGAGGGTTTGGGTCAAATGTGCAACACACAATGTTTCCTGTGGTGGAGGAGTTAAATTTTGCTTATGTGAAGCACAGAGAGCTTCAGTATTCAAGAGCTCTGACATGCAAATCTCAGGGGAGCCTGGCCCATAAACATGATTCTTGTCGGTCCTGCAAGGGTTGTAACATGCTGTTTCATGATGAGTGTAAAAGCACAGATGTTTTCAGTCATCTTACTAAGGCTTGACAAGCAAGATCTTTATTTACCTTTCTATAAGATAAGGTTTTGCTTCAATTTAAAATGAGAAAAGTTCAGCTGAACAGTGGTTAAGAGCTAAACAAATCACACATTCTTTCTTCCGAAGACATGTTTCGGGCCTTGAACTTCTGAAGTGGAGGTGCACAGGACTAGATCTGTGGTTTGAAGACTCAGCTGTCTGATGTGCTTCGTTCACATTAATGCAACTGTCTGAAAGTCACACTCCGCTTGTAGTAGAGCTGGAGATAAACTGGCAAACCCTGAACCTTGCATTTCCTGCTTTTCACGTTTTTCAGAGGAATGAAGGTCATTGAAAACAGAGCCCAGAAGGATGAAGAGAAGATGGAAATCCAGGAGATCCAGCTTAAAGAAGCCAAGCACATTGCTGAAGAGGCTGATCGCAAGTATGAAGAGGTCAGTTCTTGAGTACAGCACAGCTCTGTTATCTAAAGTCCAGTAGCCTGTGACTGTAAATTTGGGTAGGTTTTTTTTGACTCCTTTGCCCTTAAAGTTCAGAAGATCACAACCACCATTCCTCACAGCTGTGGAAGGAAAAATGGGCGCCTGGATACCTCAGGGAACAAGGTGGCAGGAGATCTGTGCTTAGACTTTTGTACTAAAATATTTGAGAGTATTCCCTAGGCTCTCAGGGAGAAAACTTGAAAATAGTTTTAGAAAAAGAAAACTTAAAAATAGTTTTCTTAAGTTTTTGGTGACTGAAAGAGGGGTCTTGAAAAATATCAGATAACTTAGACTCAAATGAATAATGAATATGTCACGGAATCAAAACTCATGCATTGACCAAAAACATGAGCAGAGGCCCAACAAACCCTCTGCTTTGTAGGTTCTAGAAATAGGAGACCTGTGCTGCAGCAACAGAATCCGTGACTGTCAACTGCCTGTCCTTGTAGGTGGCTCGTAAGCTGGTGATCATTGAGAGTGACCTGGAGCGCGCTGAGGAACGTGCTGAGCTATCAGAAAGGTGAGTGTGAACTGCCCTGAGATGTGTGTGAGGTGCTACACGGTAACTATAACGCATGGAACGTTGGCAGTACACTGTGTGTTCAGCTCCAAGCTCTGTTTTGCTCGTTTACTGTAATTGTTGAAGTAAGCGGTCGATGCCCAAGTCAATGTGTTGATTTGTGTGTGCGCGTGTGTTGTCACTGCATGCTGTACCTGCACACTGATTTTGTGAATGGCTTTTGTGCATTTCATGTGTTCACTAACAGCCAAGTCCGACAGCTGGAAGAACAGTTAAGAATAATGGATCAGACCTTGAAAGCATTAATGGCTGCAGAGGATAAGGTACTGATACTAATAAACAGTTCTTAGGTTTAACTGCAACCCAAGTCTTTCAGCTTCCATAGCCAGTTAGCTCACTCAGTAGTAACAAATAAGTCCTTGCTGTGCTCTTTCCTCTCTTTTACATCTTGCTTTGGTGGTTTTCTTTGGTCTCTTTTTTAATTTATTCATTTTTGCCTTTAAAACTGGTCTCCCGTGCAGCCAAAAGAAGCTGAACTGTCATACACATAAAAGCTCTGTATTTCTGTTTAAGCCAAGGGCTGTAGGTAAATTTGTGTCTGGTCATTGTCTTAACGTGCACTTGAAATGGTATTTGGCATCACAAAAGAGTTGCTTTAATCTGTGATGGATCAGCTGCTTTTGAGGCCATTCTTTTACCCTGTAATTGTTTTCATTTTTCTCTATCTTTTGCCCTGTTTTCTCCTGTTTCTTTTGCTTGACTGAATCTTCCATCCGCCCCTTTCCTGCCTTCCCTCCGAAATAACAGCAAATGTGCTGAACTTGAAGAGGAGTTGAAAACTGTGACCAACAACCTGAAGTCGCTGGAGGCTCAGGCTGAGAAGGTAGGATAGAGACTTATGTGAGAATGTGTCCCTTACGTTGTCACCTGGCCTGCGGGATGTCCTTTCTCTGCTGATCACTTCACAGCATTTCAGCAGGGCTCTTGTCAGTAGAAGTGTTTGAACTTACTGTTCCATTCATATTGGTTCTCTTGGGAACATGGCATATCTTTTAGTTCCAAATAGTCAGTATTATTTGGCCGTGTGTTCTGTTAAGTACTCTGACAGGATTAAATATTATTTATAGAATTGCCCTTAAAAATGGGGTTGTGTACTAACATCCAGCTTTTCCAAACAACACTCCTCTTTAAAAGTATAATGCTAACTTCTACTCAAAGTTGCCACCATAGTGCACTGGACTGTATCTCAAGGGAAATTCAACTCTTGTAAGAAACTGCATTGCCACAGTCTTGTAAGTGGAATAAATTTAGTTTTACCCATATTCTTGTGTACAGATGATCTGTTAGAGTTTTGAATGTGAGTTTTGTTGGTATATTGAAAATATCCTGTCTAATACCAGTGATCCTCTTTCTAATTACAGTACTCGCAGAAGGAAGACAAATATGAAGAGGAAATTAAAGTTCTGACTGACAAACTGAAGGAGGTAAAATTAGACCTGTTCTTTGCACCACATCTTCCAGTGCACCTCATTGTACTGTTTGCTTTTTGAATAATTTCAACTATTTGAGTTGTTGCTCCTGTGTTGGTGAGTCCTGTGTGTGTGTTTCCTGAGCAGTCTGTGTTTGTCTTGACCTCAGGCGGAGACCCGTGCGGAATTTGCCGAGAGATCAGTAACCAAGCTGGAGAAGAGCATTGATGACCTAGAAGGTACGGCTTTCAGTTTTATTTCTTGCTGTAGAAATACATGTCTCTTACTCTGCTGTTGTTAGGGAGGTGTTGTTTGGGGGCTTTTTCACTGCCCAAGTCTCCTGGCCTAACTTGTCCTGTTCATTTAAATGGATCTGCCTAAAGAGCAAAATAGGCAAAATGTTTTCCAATTGAAATGTATTGAGAACTCAGATGCTTCAGGTGAACAGTGTTTTGCTCTTGCCTGTTCCTTTTTCTCTCATGTTCTCAAGACTTCTTTCATGTTTTTTTGCTTTATACTCTTCTACTTGGAGGTACGTAAATGTGTAGGGTAAATGATCAAATGGTAAGTGTTGTTATTATCATCTTACTAAAGAGCTGAGCTATGTTTGCAACAATTAGGAATGTTGCAAGGTAACCTAATTTATTTTTGGGGCAAGTGTGGGTAAGGGGAAGCATTTTGTTGAAGACCAGTTGTTGGTTTTCAGCAAAGCTGATAGATTGTATCCATAATCAGGGGGATGGCTTACTAAATTTCAGAGTTTGTAGTAAGGTTTTGATAAATCTTTCAGAACTGCAGCAGAAGAGAAGAATGTGCTTCCGGCCTCTGTAGGAAATAATTCAGTAGTGCTTTGTAATTACAAGTTTTATGGGGGTTACTATTTAGATGCACTACACTGAGTCTAGGATTTTAAGAAGCTTTAATTGCTTGGTGTGGCAGGCTGGGTTCTGCATGAAGGCTATGAAATGCCTGGGTAGTGCTGAATATTTATGATCACTGACTCGGGAGGAAGCAGAGAAGAAAAATAAGTGTTTGGAAGGAAGAAAAGTTGCTGTAAGAAGCTGAGTTTGACATCACACAAACCAGAGTGGTTAAAAAAAAAAGTGGTAGAAAATGGTAATATCTTCCTTGAGCCCCACATCTGGATCTTTTCTCCTTAGCTCCAGTGTGCCCTCCAAATGTGCATCAAAACAAAAAACCAGGGCAGAGAAAAATACGGATATTTTTTTCCTTGAACACTTCCTTTGCTTTGTTTTCTCTATCACAGTTTTCCCCACTGGCAATGCAGTTAATGAACTTGTCATATAGAACTGCTCACTACTAATTTTTTTCACTGTCTTACCTGATTTTGTAATTTTCTTCTATTTTGTCTGTCACAACACTTTTCTGTGCACTCTTCCCATTTCCTGTGGCTTCTGGATGGTATCCCATGCCACCCCTTCACCTTCCATCCCGCGATCACGCTCCATTTCCTTGCACACCTCTGCCTTCCCTGGGGGAACATTAGATGAGCTCTATGCTCAGAAACTGAAGTACAAAGCCATCAGTGAGGAGCTGGACCACGCTCTCAATGATATGACTTCCATGTAAATGTCTTCCCAGCCTGTGCCTGCACCTGCTTCCCTGCCCTCATTGATTGCGCAGTGCCAGCCTTGTGAAATGGTCCTCCCTCTGTAGTGGGAGATGCATTCCTTTAGGTACTAGGTGTACAAAATACCATGAACAATTTCTTTACTGTGGCAAGGTGTGGGTGAGTGTCGTGCCTAAGCCTGGTAAATACTCATGGTGATTTTGTAAGCTTGTAGTTAGGCTTTCATTAGGAGTCTGCAAACCTTGTGTCCAGTGGTTGCCCTTGGTTTGTAGCTCTGTGTTTATCCTTTCAGTTCACCTCTGTTCAAACGTTATATGCCAGGCCCATCTTGTTTCCTTTTACCTGAAAAAATTGCCTTGGTCTGGCAAAGTTCCTACAAAAATGTCAAACAAATTTAGATTTAGCTTTATTCTGTATTAATGACAATCGAAAATGTTTATCTAAATTTCCTTAACTGCGCTGAAAATTTCAGCTGTTACCACTAAATTACAAGTGTAGAAATTGATTTTTAAATACTGTGTCCCATAAAAGTCACAGTTGATTTATAGATTGCTTCTGCTTATTTTCTGGATAGTAGTAGTAATTCAGTTTTCATGTACTAAAAATATGGTTATACGTATCAGCTTCAGTCACAAGGAGAAAAATAGAGTGGCAGGAAAGCAGGAGAGTGATCAGTTGAAAGGTGTGACTAGTTCATGCAGTGGCTGATACAACCTGACTCCTGCTCCATGGACCCAGAGCTCTGAACAGAGGTTGGCTGTGCTGCATCCACCTTCCTGTGGCCATCCCTTTCACTTGCATGAGCCCTGTGCAGTTGGCATGGGAGAGCATGCCAGGCATGTCCCAGCATTCCTTTTTGGAAGGTGGCATGTTTTACACAAGGCATAAGGTTTGCTCAGAGCTTGAAGTGTATGTTGTCTGCACTCATATTTGAGATGGTTTTTTATTTTATTTTCATTTTTTTTTGTCCCAATGTCTGTTCATTACTTTCCTCCCTCTCTCTACCAACGTTTGTCGAATGTCACCTGCTTTGTATGCTTGGATTTTAGTTTTTGTTTTTAAATTCCTTCCCAACATGCTTTTGCTCAGTGGCTTATCAAGGGAAACGGATTTCATTTTTCCTCCTCTGTGTACAGAGATTACAGTATTTCTTCAATTCGGGACATTTCTAAATTGAAAACAGACTTTAAATTGTAATCTGCTGATACATGAGGATATTCCAGTCCGTTAATGTTGTGGTGTTTCTCTACTATCTTCTCTACTAGTCATCTTGGCATGCTGGGCTCTGCTGTGCAGCTGCTGCTTTTTTGGAAGTCTTCACTGCACCTTTTTTCATTTTCTACCTTATCTCACTCTTTCTTTTCATGCAGATAATTTTCTTTGCTTCACTTCTCCAAAGACATCTCCATCGGGTTGGATAAGACATCTTTCCAAGCTTTGGATGTTTCATGGGTTCATTGTCCTGTCTTCTAGCTTAGTTGACTCTCTTGCTCTGGCACCTGTCTCAGAACATGCTCTGTTTGTGCTCTGCTGTACAGAAACTACGTTTCTCAATGTAAAATAAACATCCCAGCTGTATTCCTTTTGCTATTCCCTTGCCTTTTGTTTATTTAAATAACTATTTAAGTTATTAATTATTGCTCATTTTTGCCATTAAGTATTTAATTTTTGGTGTGTTCCTTTTTTATCTCTGAACACTTTTGCCTAAGTCTTTGGGATGAGAGCAGTACTCCTGATGTCAAAACTGACCAGTTATTATCTTAGTTTTTCTCAAAATACGATGCTGATAAAATGACAAATAGATGTTATGGAAATGTTTCCAGTTGTTATTGTTAGGCTGAAATCTGCAGGAACACTTAATTCCTTGGGGTCACTTGGTCGTGGGAGCACGGCTGGGAGAGCCATTCCATCCATGGCACCAGATTTTTCACTTCAGAGTCTGAAATTTTCTCGTAGCTCGACGCTGAAGACTTCTTGTCTTTATCTAAATATATTTGTTCATTAACTTAAATACTTGAGACAGACTTAAAGGGGCAATATGAAAAGTTAAATTCTTATTTTTCTCCCAAAAATAGTCCTTGAATTGTCTTATAAAAAATTTCTGCCCTTTTCACTGCTAAGTTATTCAGCAAAGATGTTGCTTTCTAACTTTTGGGGGTTTTTTTACATTATATTTTTCTGAAATGTGCATGATAGGATGTGAAGCTCATCAGGGAGGTTTCAGGAGCTTTCCACTCTCGTGCTTAGTTCAGGCTTGTGAGTTTGAATTGCAGACTCATGAGAAACATTTCAAAACTGGAGTAGGAAAACTCTCATGATTATACATCCTATTAATTAAATTATTCTGCTGCAAAGTGGAACGTCATGGATTTCAGCTTTGAAAGTCTGAACATTGGCTGTTAACTGACTTGGCAGTGCCTAGTTAAGGATGAAGCATTAAATACTGACACCTTGCTGCTTTTTTGTGCTGTTATTTGCAGTAAGGAATTTGTTGCCTTTTTTAAACTTCTTTTACTTCACAGTGAAAGAAGTTACTTTCCCTTTCACATTAAATTGATTCGGTTTAAACTGGATTGATTTCTGGTGATGCTTGTTTCTATGTCTCCAAAGCACTCATCATAGCACAGCTGAATTATAGTTTTGAACTTGTAGAATAATGGAAATGTATCTTCCTTGTTCAGCATCAAGATTATTCAGCAGTACAGTCTAGGCTAGATTTTTTTCCTATCCCCAAAACTTGTTTTCCAAATAATGCTTGCAAATGATTGCCTTGTCTTCCCACGTCTCCCTGCCATCCTTAATAACTTGGGCATATCCCAGTTTTCTATCCCATGACAAATCCTCTTGTTGCTGGCTAAGGGGAGGAGCCCAAGTGCAGGATGTGTATCAGCAGTCACAGGGTTGTTCAAGTAATCAGGTTCAGTAACTTGCTGCTCCTCAATTGGGAATTGCAGCTGAAAAGCAGAGTGCTGTGTGTGAAGGATAACCAAATATAATGGGGTGGGCATTTCTGAAGCTGACATGCTTAACTTCATAAATGCAAGAGCTCGGGGGAATGTGATTGGCTGTCACTTGTCAACTGAGCTACAGTAAATGATGCTACAGCAACTTCAACTCGTTCATCTCTTGCATATTTTGGTTCATTGTGTTAGCAGTGTTGTTTTTCCCCTCAATTACGTGCAATACTGTTGTTCCTTAAGAAAAGCAAAATTCATGGTAGGAACTTGTCAACTTTCCATGTAGTAATTTTGAACATGGGAATTTAAATTTTCCCTTTTCTGTCAGTCACATGTGATCAGCTCTGCACTGCAGGATGACAAAGTGCTGGACAGAGTACTGGAAATGGGCGGTGCAGTGCAGACCCCCAGGTAGCTCTGGGCAGAATTTCTGGCTGGCCCTGCTGCAATGGTCCTGATTCCATGGAGCTGTCGGTGTTTGTCACTGCAGGGGGTTCCAGCACTCCTGTCACCCTTGGTCTGATGTTCTGCCTCCAGTGTCTGGATATTTTCATGCCTGGGGCTTGTTGACAGGAGTGCAAGGCTGGCTCTGCTGTGCTGAGGCTGAGCCTTGCTGGGTCTGCTCTGGAGCTTTAACTGCCTTGGCCGACAGGGCTCTGCCTCTGCAAAGGACAGCCCAGATAAATTGTGGAATCAAGGGCTCACTGCTCACTCAGGAAATACATCCCATGCTTTACCTAAGGGTTCTAGTCTCATTTTGGGACATTGAGAAATACTGTAAGTTGCTGCCACACTTCATGAGGGTTTTTCTATGCTGAAGGTAAGTCTCAAGTTCTTAGTTCAAATGTTTGAATAACAACTAACGCTTTGAATAACAAATATAGCACTTTGCCAGTCAAATTGAAATTTTAGTTACTCTAAGGTTTTGATGGGGTTTTTCCCCCATGTTTATGAGACATTACCCAGATGAGAGAGACAACATCGAGTTGCTCCTAGTCCAGGATCAGAGCTGGCCTGGTTTTACTGAGCTGGCTGTTGGCGTTTGGGCTGGGGAGGAAGCTGTGAGGAGTTACTCATCACACAAGCATGTCTTGCAGACCAGCTCATTGCACAGCTTTGCCATTGCTGTGTCCAGTGCCTGCAGGGGAAGAGCATTTCTGTGGAAATTGTTAGGAAGCTTGTGGTAAAGAATCAGAAACACTCATTTCCTGGAGAGAAATAGTCTGGGATCAAGAGGTCAGGAGTGCAGTTTGAATCTAGACTGTTGAGAAGGATAAGGACAATTTGAGAACACCAGACAGGCAAAAGCCATTGTGGAATGTTCTTTCACTGTGCAGAACAACTCTCACTAAATGTGCTGTCACAACATAGCCATGGCTGTTTTGTTAGAACATGAGTCGCCCTCTCCGTCTGCTGTGTTTGAGCAACGTGGTTTTTCATCTTTCGTTTTCACCAGATGTGTGGGTCTGTTTTTTTACAAAGTACAGCTGGGTAATGTCAGGTCTCAAAATGTGCTGATACCAGTAACAGAAGTATATTTTCTTACCAAAAGTATCATTTCAGCCATCAGATTCCCTAGGAAAGGAGACCTGGTGGTAGCTGGCTATGAGCATCTCCTGCTCTTACTTGTGATGCAGTTGCTTGCCCTTCACTGGTAGATGAGGTTCTACCACACCTTAAATAGTTTCCAAGGAAAAATGGCACTCATAAGAGAGATCTGTACATAAGGCTGAAGCAGGACTGGATACATGTAGGAATAGAGCTGCAGTTCTTCGTTTCTATTCCAATTCATTTGTCTCACAGCTGTTCCCCACAACAGGATTCTTAGCCAGTTCTCCATGGGGTATAATAGCTGTTCTTGGAGTAGCTATTTAATTACTAGAGTTCTGGAAACCAAGGTAAAATGTTTCTCTGTATGTTACTGAACTGTCTGTCACGTGACCAGTTTCTTTATTAATCTTATTTAACTGTTTTCTCTGTCTAATCTGTCTTCATTCTGCCTCTTTTTTCCCTTCTAACCTGCTTGCTGCCTGTACAGACCAACTCTACCAGCAACTTGAGCAAAACAGTCGCCTAACTAATGAACTAAAGCTGGCATTGAATGAGGATTAAACTTTAGTGTGACTATATTGTTAACTTATTTAAAAACACCTTCCAAATTTTCTTCAAGAATTAATCAGTAAATGTAGAAATAAGCAAGAAACATAGAAAAAAAAATTAACTGTTGATTCTGTGGTAAACTAATGGATGAAATTTTCGGTTTCTCTTGGGGAAAAGATAAAAATGCTTCTTCTGGATGAGGCTTTTCATTATGTGTCTGCACACCTAGTCTGGAGGAGCACTAATTTCTTTGGCTGTGTAGTAGCTTCTTTCCACGTCAGTAAACAGCATTTTGCAAACAGTATCCAAAAAAATAACAGCCTGAGTCAGGCATTCAGTTTACCTGACATCATGAATTGGCACTAAGATTTTACTGGCATGAAAAATACCAGGATTTATATTTCCGTATTTAAGAACGGACATAAAGAACACTTAGTTGTTTTGTTGTCTGGAGACATTGATGCCATAATTTTGC
The DNA here is from genome assembly GCA_013390025.1 of Pitta sordida. Taxonomy (NCBI): domain Eukaryota; kingdom Metazoa; phylum Chordata; class Aves; order Passeriformes; family Pittidae; genus Pitta; species Pitta sordida. The sequence continues at coordinate 578,877 of WEKX01001789.1, read as the reverse complement.
ATTACTGTGAGTTGGGCTTGTGTTTGACTTGACGGGATAAAAAAGCGTGGGAGCTCCACCTGATGAGTTCACAGGTACGCCTGCAGTAGTGTGAAGTCACTGTGCTGGATTCCAGTAGGATGCACCTCTAGAACATTATGCTCATTTATTGTATTAAATAAGTGTGTTGAATGACTGTCCTATAAAAGTGTGCATGCAACATAAAGCTACTAACTTCAATTTTATTTATTTTCTAGAAGAAATAAATTTTTTAAAGGTCACTTCATTGAAGAAGATAATAGTCTTAATTTTTTTTGTTCTTTGCATTTCTGAATTCTGTGGAATTTAAAAGTATGGCTCTGCAAAGAACTTGGATAACTTCTTTATTTCCTACTAAAAAAAATAGTAGAAAAAGCCATTTGCCATCCCACATTCTTATAAACAAAGAGCTTCCAGAACATGCAAGAATTGCATCTCTGGCAGTACATTTTCTTAACCAATGTGGCTGTAAACAGTTCTAAACTTGCATTACTTGCTGTTTGGTTTATTAATTTGAAATTTTCTCTGGTTGTGTTGTTTGGGAACATTGGTATTTATGAGCATGCACATTTCTTAACTTTCTAAACCCTCTGAAAGCAATGACGATTGCATGCCTTCATGTTCTGAGAATCAGTGCCTCCAAAGAACTGCTATTCATGTTTTAATTTTCTAATCCCACAACAGAGAAAGTGGCACATGCCAAAGAAGAAAACCTTAATATGCATCAGATGCTGGATCAAACTTTACTGGAGTTAAACAACATGTGAAAACCTTCTTAGCAGCAACCACATTATTTGTTTTATTATTTGTACACCTGCTTGCCGTGAAACCCCATAAACATGTCTTTATTTTTAGTTTCACCACAGTCACAAGAACATCTGCTAAATTACCAAGCAGGGGTCAGGGAAACACCAAAATGGGCAAGCCATATGCGGGTTAAGCTACATTACATTATGGTTTAAATGTGCCATTTCCCAACAAAAATGTTACCTACACTTTGTAGAGAGTTCATCAATTCAGTGTGTTTGGTCTTTGAAGAATCCTGGCTGTGGCAAAAAGTGTCCCACCTCAAGTGCCAACTACAGTTTTTACAACAAGAAGAATGATTCACATTCAAGAGAGATCAGATGGAAATGGTGCTATTTTGAACAAAAGGTTCTACTTACTGAACTGTTTTGTTTGATGTAAGTCAGGAGTTGTCCAGCACAGTAATTTATTTTTACCAGAATTTTACTGATCTGTGAGAATTTGGCCTTTCTGTGCCTTCTAATTCAGTAAAACAAAGGTGTGAAAGCGACAGAGACAAGTGAATGTTTCTGGAGGTTTTAAATTGTGTTCACGCAACTCAATACAGAAGTGTAGGTCGGCATTTCACCTTGAGTATTCATTCGATTGTATTTTTCATGTTGAAATGAAAGATTCAATAAATTCAGGACAAAACATTAATTTGGAAGAGATTGTTTTAAAATGTATTTTATTTGTGTGGATTTGGGGGAGGGGGAGGAATTTTTAAGCCGATATTCACCTCACTTTTCTTCACACTTTCTTTGAGCAGTTTTAAAACTATACCTGTATGTAAACATTGTATAATGATATGATATGAAATAAAATGCACATTTTAGGACATTTTTTTTAATTTTGCTCTCCTGTGATTTGTTTTTCATCACATCAGCTTTCCATGTAAGATATGCACGTGTGCAATGTCTCTCCTTGTGCTGCACCGTGAGCTCACTGGCTTCCAGTGTGTCCTGTGTTGTCAGGCTGTAAAAACAAAGAGAAATGCAGTGCTTTGGACAGATGTGGGTCTGCAGCTGCTAAGAGGGTGAGAGGGGCCCCTTGAGGGCTCTCACAGTGGCCTAGGTGGGTGCAGAATGCAGTTGTCCCCTGAGGGATGACAGAGCTTTCCAGAACTAGTCATTGTTGAGCAAACCTGGTTTTAGAGCTGTTGCAGAACTCCCATAACCCTCTGTGGGAGGAAACACTCCTCTGTATTTGTGTATCTTACCTGGTAATTGTGTGAATTTACTCAGATACAGTGTTAAACCTTCCAAAATCATGTGTTGCATGCATTCCTTTCACCTGACTTCTCGTTACTGGTTGCTAATTTCTACGTGTGCATGTGGTTTTGTTTGGATTGTGAGGTGTGTCAGTGAGCAACTTCAGAACTTGAAAAATAACCTTTATTCCTTCTTTTTCTGGAGTGTATTTGTGAAAGTTGATGCTGTCCATCCTTCTAGCAGCAAGGAGCTTGGTAGGAGACAGGTACAGATAACCTTCCAGATCACCAAAGAATTTCCAGTAGTGGAGCCTTAGGAAGCAATTGGAAGCAGGTGACTTTATCAGCCCCTGTGAGAAGGGGTAAATGTAAGTATTTTCAGGTTTGGTGGGAGTTGGAGAGGGAAAATGTACTGGTGTGAGTCTGGCTTTTTTTGATTGTGTTATAAAGGGAAGAACTGAGTAATGTTAAAAACTGCTGCCAAACCATCCTGAATGGAAAGGATGAAATCCCTGCCTTCATGTTTTGGACATGACAAGGCTCCTCCAGTGCCCTACTCTGGTACTGGAGTCTCAGTCTAAAGCTCCAAGTAACTGGTGCAGAGGTAAGTTACACTCATCTTCTCCTTCCTTGCTGAGCACAAGGCTGAAATGTCAGGTAATTGAGCTCCAGGATTCAAGTCCCCATGTGAGCGTGGCCTCAGCTGGTGCCTCTGGAGTCACTCGGGTCCTTTCGGTAAGGAAGTGCTGTGTTGGGTAGGAGTTTGTAGAGTAGGGCCCAAGGCCACCCAGAGAGTCAGAGGCTGTTGCTGGAGTTCTTGGCACTGGGCCACGAGTTTCACACAGCTGAGTGTGCTGCCAACTCCACTGAACTGCTTTTATGGTCCCCTGGAATGTGCTTGGGTCCTAAACAATGTGTCTGAGTGAGGTCAGACTCTTTGTGGTCTCCTGGAAAGCAAGCAAAAAACAAAGTGCTTTGTGATTTGGAGAATCTGAAGTCAGCCCTCAGTGTGTGCGGGGGTAAGGAGGAGGCTGTGGTTTTCATGGCTCTTAATGATACAGTGTCACCATAGTAGGGCACACGTGTGCAAGGAAGGAGATAAGAATTCATCTGGAAAAAAATTTGTTTGCAGAATAGACTTCCCCAAAATGCACTGCTGCAGATGGATCCATAAAGCTTTATAATAAGTAAATAAAAAGCTTTCCAGTTTCAAGGGGATCAGAAGGGAGCAGTGAACATCTGGTGAATCATACCAAGGGGCTTTTTTTGCTGACTAGCAAAAATAATGGATAGACATGAGGGTGTTCTTACTGGAGTGAGAAAATCTTTCTACCATAAGCCCTTATGGATTCTTTGCGTGCAATGTCCAATCAGACAATGGTCAGTGAAGCTAGAAAGCTCTGGCTTGTAAAAATAAATCAATTGAGCCTTGATTTAACCTCATTCCAAGCAAATGGGATTTTCTCCTTCTCACAGCTAGTTTGCCTAAAATGTAAACTCGAAAAATCTGTTAAATCACAGAACCCTGTATCATTCAGCATTCCTCAAGATGTCTGTACTGCTTTGAGAAGTTACTCAGTTTTTTAAAATGCAAAAACACATTTGGCAATTTTAAGTACACCATAATTCTTCAACCATGCTCTGTAATTGTCTGCTTGTTTCGTGAGTTGACCTCTCTCATTGAAATGAGTGGTTCTGAGAGCACAGAACTGGCAAAGCCTGCCTTCTTGCCGATTCCTGCCTTGTGGTTGGTTGTAAATTAGCAATGAATTATTTTCCAGATACTGAGGCATTTGTGATGGTCTCTCCTGAGATTTCTCTGATGACTAAAACTATGCAAGGCATGCTGCAGGGTGTGCTGCTCCTTCCATCAGGACCCTCATAGGCTTGCTCTCTGTATCTAATGGTTCCTTATAATATTTACAAAACTGCAGCATTGTAATTTATCTTTTGGGATTCTGTGTGGTCAAAGCTAGTCAATCAGTTTAATGAAGTGTTGTTGAATGGGGTGAGAGATAAGAAAGAAAGGGAACATACGTGAAGAAAGAAGGCTAAAGCAGTTGCCTGCACCTAGAGAGCACTACCTCTGAGGGTGGGCACCTGAGGGAGAGCTCTGAGTCTTTAAAGTGTTACACAGATTAACCAATTTCTGCTGTCATTGATGTTACTCAAAATCTGGGTTAAATTGTCACATTTCACTATACTGTTAATATTGTAGGAATATCTGTTACCCTGGGTGTCCTGGGTCAATTAAGATGAAGTATGAATTGAATTTAGAAATACTTGAATAATATGTATGGAGAGAAATAAGAACTTTACTAGGAGAAAGAAAAAAAAAATAATATAACAAATATATATATATGTTTGAACAACAACAATAACTATCAAAAAAAACCCCAATGGAACAATGACAACTGTAGATGAGTGGGAAATAAAGAAGCATGAGGGGGGTGCCTAGTTCAGGGGAAACCAGGGCACCTCCAGGATTCCAGGGGCAGGGCAATAGGGTTCAGGGCAGGTGAACCAGTGGAGTAACAGCCAATGATCCTTTCATGAAATGTCCAAGGGGCTGCAGGGAGATCCAGAGTTCAACAGAGGGAAGGTTGTACTGAGATGAGGAGTCAAAGGTCCACGTGGTCCTGGGCAAGAGGGCAGCAGTAGAGATCAGAGGAGAAAACGAGGCTTCCTCAGTCCAAAAGATCCACAAACCCCATTCTGTGAGGTCTGGCAACCATATTTATAGGGCCTTGGGCCCCTCCCATGTCACACGCCTTGTGGGCACGTCTTCACATGCCATTGGCCATCACTCAGCCTGCACTGGCCCTCAGTCCCCTCCCCGAGTCACAGGGTTGGCCAGGAAGAGAAGATGAGACACAGGGTCTTCCATTGTTTGCCCTTCCCCTGGTCACATTCCCTTCAGGGGAGGGAAGAGGAGATAAGAAGAGAAACCTATTGTCTGTTCCAGTAAAAAGGAGAAAAGTTTTGCAATAGAACAGAAGGGCTCTCCCCAGGACACTGGGCTGTCTATGCCTGCTGTAATGTTTGTTAGTGGCGGCAAGAGAAGCAATTAGCTAAGTAAATAAAACTGGGGGGGAGATACTTTTTATGTGACTCAGCACTTGGAAAAGTAGAATAATTTTTTTCCTCAGGTATTCTTTGGGGTGGAGGGGTTTTTTTTAATAACACAACAGGGCCATCAGTGAAAGATCAAGTAGTAACTGCAGCAAAAAGGTCAAAGCAGAGAAAATAAGGATGATGCTTTTTATCTTCATGGAGGGATGTTTTTGAAAATACAGGAGTAGCCTTTATGGTAGGGGGAAGCTGTGTAACTTACTCTTCAGTGGGTGTTGTGTTCTTTCCAAAGTACAGAAAATCTCTACAAGTTTATATAATCTGCTTGGCTTCAGTTGCAAACCCATCCAGTTTTCTGTAAGCCATAACCTTGCCAACTCTAAGCTGTTACTGAGAATTGCATAAACTCAGGATACCCCTCACAATGCCAGCAGCTTAGTGAGCAATCGAGATAGTCCACAGGGAAACAATGGGAGCCAGAAGCAGATAGAAGTCTTACAGATACATAAACCCCCCTTACTCCTTTCCATTTGTTATTTCCTGACTCATAATGCTCCAAAATGAAAGGACATTACACAGAATTTTGGATTTTAATATTGCGGCCTTTAAGGACTGCTCAGCACTGGCTTCCTCTCTCTTTGCTGGTTTGAGGAATAGCTGGATAAAGATTAAACAGCATCTTTTTCTTTAGAAAAATAGAGCAAGTCCTGCAGTCCTGAAAAAACCAAATTCTGCAGACTGTGCTGCACATGCTGTTACCATGTGTCATAACACACTAACAGGAAAAGTTGTGGGTGTGCAGCAAGAATATGGGAATAAAGAGTTGAAATACTTTTGGGGCAATGATCCTGCAAAGTATTTTGAATTCCTTCTTTCTATTCCAAGGCCTGGCCATGATCTGGATCTTGGGATTGTTTCTTTCATTATTATTATTTTCATTTTTTACCTGAGATTCAAACAGAAATGTTAATGAAGAGTCCATATGACCTGTCTCAGCCAAAGCTCTTGGCAAAACGGTGTTTCTTTGGCTAAAACCTGCCAAGTCCTAGCCCAGTGATAGTTGGCTGTGCCACTGAGTGAAATCATGCAGGTCTGGTGTTTCTACAGTAGAATTTGCGAAAGAATGATCAGTATGGTGGAACTGCAAAGTTCTGGTAAGTTGTTTTAACTTGGGACAGATTGGTATTGATAGTAATATGGGCATCTGTGGGAGTTTCCAGTTTAAAAATAGAGCATTTCTTTGAAGGTCCACCAAGAGTTGTCACATTTTTCTTGACAAGACTATTAGTTGGAGAAAGCCTGGGAAAATGTTTCAAACTCTTTCCTGGGTTAGGTTTTGCAGCCAGGAAGGAAGAGCCTGCCAGGCTTCTTTTCATTTAATCTGGATTGCTGTGCTACTTCCTTGTTTTTTTATTGCACAAATGTAGACTATGAAATAGGATAAAAGGGTGATGTAATTTGTGGAGTCTGTCCAAAAAAAAACCCCACAAAAAACTGTAAGATGAACTAGGTGAGAAAGTAGGAAGGGAAACAATGAGATAAATTGTCCATGGGGGCTGATCATCAGTCAGGAGGGTATAGACAACATGAAGGGATCTACAGATGAATGAGTCTCCCCCTCTAAATGACACCATGTAGTTGTGCCTTGTCTTGCTCCTGATAAAAATCCTTTCTCTCAGTGGTTCTTGCCACACTGGCAGAATTTGGGTTGAATTTCCCTGTACCACGATGTCAGTATCTATTACCTTAACCAGGAAATCACAGCACTTTAAAAAATAAAAATGCAAATCCACTATTTTTTGCTGCTTTTCAGCAGTTAGAAAACACGTAGCAAATGTGTGTGTTCTTTTAGGAAGGTTTATGGATACAAGAGACAGCCCAACAAACAACCCAAAGTGGTTGTTAGTCCGTGGGAGGTGCTCTGTGCCGAGTTACTGTCGTAAATCCAAATGTGTGTGTGTGTATTGTCATTTTGAGCAATTAAATTGACTCCTCCCTTTTCTTCCCCATCAGTGTATGTGCTGCTGGCATTAGGAACACTACAGCAAGCACAAGGACTGACAGAAAGGGTTTACTCTGTGAATCACATGCCATTAACAGTTTGGATTTAATTAAAGGAAATCAATAAAATGTGAGTTTAAATGGAGTGCAGATTGAATAGGGATTTGAGCCATTTTAGCTAAGTTCTTTTGCAGATTGTTTGACCAAACCATCCAGGTGGACGCACAGCTCTGGCCATGCACACATATGGAGTATATACAACTAAGTCCTGCCTGTTTGACTAAGCCTTACTCAAACAAACACTTCCATTACAGCAAAGTCTCAGTGTTGTAGAATCAAGCTTTAACAGTCTTTGCACAATGGAAAGTTCTCTTGTGTCAAAGCTGCTGTGCCTTTAGCTGCTGTGCCATTTGGTGTATAGATTTTAAAAACCAATGGACAGTGAGGAATGCAAGGCTTATATATCAGCTTCTAAAGAAAAAGATTGATGTTCAAAGGCACTAAGCAGTTCTTTGGGATCTGAGTGGGACACTTGCATATTGTATTAAAGGTGTGAGACTGCATAAATCCCTATTTAAACTACTGTAAACACAGAAATCTCAGAAATCTGTTTTCCCAGTTCCTGTTGCCTTTGTCTGCTTTGTCTTTGAAGCAATAATGAAGCTATTACTCTCTAATAGCAAAACATGTGACTCTGAGTTATGGACACATTTCTCAGACAACAGGGGGATTTCTCATGGCTTGTATTTTGTTTTACTGTTCGAGAATTTACAAGGGCACAAAAGTCCATGTAAGAAATGTGTTTTACTCACACCTGTTGTTGAAATTTGACAGGCACCGAGTCGAGCAGGAGCTTGTCGGCTTTCATTGCACCACTTGGAAAAAATGTCATCATCCATTAGTAGAGCAAAGCTTCTCCTGCAGCATCAGCACATCTTGAGCTTGATTCCCTCAGATACATCCTTATCTTGCTTACCTTCACCCTGCAAGATTGTTTTTATTGGAGGTAAAAGGATGGAAAGACCCCAAGCTGAGTGGCAGACACTGAGATGAGTATGCAGGGATTAAAACTGTCCTACTGGCTAATGTTATTCACACTGGAGCATAACTGTAAGATTGTGTACATGTGTATGTGTGTGTACCTGACACACTGCTATCCACCAGAAAGTAAATGGAGCATCTAAAACAAGGAAATGGTTTGGTTCAAGGTCAAAGAAATAAATGGTAATATTTTCAGCTTAAGCAGTTGATGGGTTATTCCAAGTCACAGACGAGATGAGCTGTCTCATCCTTCTGGCAGAAGTCGTTCATCCCAGGCAGTTGTCTTCCCTCAGTAGTGAAGTTTTTAAAAGTTCCTTAGTTGTTTCCCACAGCTCTGCTCGCAAAGGTGTGAAAGAAATGTGTACCCACTTTAGTTTTTGCGCTGATCCCACTGCACTGCAAATCTGTGTAAACGCCATTAACTTGATTTACCCTTTTTATGCGTATGGGAAGGGTATAGAGGAAAATCCTTTCTGACCAATTTGTGTAGCATATAGTAATTGTACACTTAGACACCTTTCGAGAGGCTCTTTTGAAACATGACCCAGCTTGGGAAGAATAAATGAAGCAAAGGAATGGACTCAGTCCCGTAAGAATACATGAGCCCAGTGCCAAATGCCTCCACCCAAATACCCGAGACATTATTAATTTGATAAGAGGCCTTTTCCTGTTTTGTACTGTGCAGTTTCTCAAGCTATCTGCAATCCCTTCTCACAAAGAGCAATTTTAGTGGCACAGAACGTGTCTGCAAAGCAAAATGAAGGTGTAATTGCAGCCCAGGTAGGTGAAAGGGTGCTAGAATGGGTAGTCACAGCAGTGAATGGTGGAAAAGGGGCTGGCAACCAGCCTGCACAGACAGCTGGGTGTTTGGCATGAGCTGGAGAGAGGTGTTTGCTTTTGACAGTAGTTACCAGTAAAAAGATGTGCTGGAGCTTCAAATGATGTTGAATGACTTGGAAAAATGGCTCAACTGGGTACTGAGCAGGATCTAGAGTCTTGTATCTGGATAAATACAGCAGGACTTTGTTCTTCACACAGAGGATGTGCCTAAAGAGTCACAGATTAAATCTGGAAACACATTTTCCCTCCTGCTGCTGTATTTGTGGAAGCAGATGTGCCTGTTGTTTCTGTTCCTGACCTGTAGGCACCTGCTGTGAGGTGGCACTGAACGCTGGCACTTCAGGATGACCCAGTGCAGATGCCTGGAACACTCCTCTCAAGGAATGTGGCTGTGAGGATGGTCTGGCACTCACGACTCACAGTTGTGTGGGACTTGTTCACTTCATTGAGTTGTTATTTTGGGGAGAAAGGGTGGAAAGAGAGGTGTTTGTCACCCAATTGTGAGGAGCATTTCAGAGCACACTGGAAAGCTTTCCTAAGTGCTGCCCATGGCAGTTGTATCTTTGGGCATATGAGCTTCACACATGTGGTTAATGTGTTTAATCTTTCAGGTGTTTGATACGTACCATGATTTGTTACTTAGTTTTGAAGCAACACACTTGAGTCTGAAAAGATACAATTGGTAAAGTCAAAGGCCCTGGTGCTGCCTAGTGCCTCTGTCATCGTTAGCAGTGGTAATTCATACCATTGCTTTCCATGGTATATTTTCTTTTCTGTGCTCAGTTTTCTACCAGAAATACCTGGAGAATAACTTCAGGAAAACATTAAAAAAATCTGCATATTCTTTTAATTTGGGGGGGAAGGGGGGAAAGGTGTATTTTTTTACCCTGATGTATTTTACAAATGTTCTTTCTCTACATACATTCAGCTAGTGACAATTATTTTTCCTCTGAGTCCCAGAAGGTTTCAAGCAGACCGTGAATTAAAACCATGAGGAAATCACCACTGCAAAACTGGAGTTTCAAAACTAACATTTTTGCAATGAGGAAAAATAAATGTGTATGCCCTCTGGCTGATCTGCAACTGCAGCACAATCTTCTCAGCATTCCTTTCCCTTAAATGCAAAATATTTCTCATACTCCGATCCTGTTTTTTCTAGGAACTGTCAGACTCCATGCAACTTCTGAAACTAAGGCAGTAGCAGTGTGGCACTATAAAACTCTTTCATATTCCATTTTATTGAAAGTATATAATGCTTATGTGACACATCCTGGGTGCACAGGGAAATGGACTAAACTAAGGAGATTTATGTTGATTTATAGCGCATGTGTTGGGCTCCACTGCAGTGCAGCCACTCCTTTTCCTAGCAGCTGGTTAAACTGGTAAGGTTTTTTACTGCCATCTGCTGTACAAATGCTTCAGGCCAGAGGGGAATAGAAATTCCGTCTCTTGGTTCTCAAGTAAATGAAATTGCTTCTAACAGCAGCAGTTTGATTTCTCTCTACATCTGACAGTACCTTTATTTGACTTATTTTCAAATTAAAAAAGAATTCGAGATTTTAAAATCTTCCCTGTGCTGAGAATAGAAACATCAGGTGTGATCAAGGGAATCATTATGCCTCCACTTTTTGAGTTTACCATCAGCATAAATGTCCCACATATCTCTGTATATAGATGGTATTTTTAATTTCTGCTTTTCTATTTTTCTTCATTTTATCTAGCACAAATATAAATTATAGTCCTTTTTGACAGCTTTAGCTTTTGTCTGTTAATTATATTCCATTAGATTCAGTATGTTTTAATCAAAATTATAGTCTTTAATTATTGGAATCTAGTTGGAATAATGTGAATCCCTTGGATTAATGGAACATTTCATTGTTTCACAATAAATCCAAGAAAAGGGAGCTTCATTACACTGCTTTTTCTCCATCTTTAAAAGCCACTTTGTACCCATCTACCCAACCACTCAACAACCTTCAGTTTGGTCTGTGGCAGTTACAAATGGTATTTACTGGGATGAAATAGCAGAATTGAGCTCATGATTTCAGAACTGACCAGCCCTTTATCAGGGGAATACTCATAATTTGTTTTCTGTCTTTCAAACCTTAGATGTTTTTTGCTGAAAACATCACCCATTTTCTCAATGGAAATGTTAAATTTAGGGGTGTGTCACTCTGGAGTTTGTCAGTGAACTAGAAAAGCAAATGAGATCATCACAGAAAAAAAATAACGTGATCAAAGTCCAGACCTGCAAGCAGGAACAGCCGTAATAACATCTGTTAAACGTTGCTGAGACAACAGGATCCACAAAAGCAACTGCAGAAAAGCAGAACTGATTAAAGTAATGAAGTTGCTTTCAAAATGCTTGGAAAAAACCTTATTTTCTTTTGAGAGTCATGTTTTAGGAAGTACCGATGAAGCCTCACAACTTGCAAATACCTGATGTTCCGCAACCATCAGCAGCAGACTGAGCATATTGCACCTTGTGCTCGTGGGCTGCACCACTGCAGAACAGCAAAGAGCTGCTGCTGACCTTGCTGTGCTTCCCCAGCTCACAGTCACAGCGCCATGAAAAAGCCCGTGAATGCTGGAGCACACAACTACAGAAGCAAAGAGGATCCACTTTAGTGCAGTGGTGACTGTCCCCCCCTCTCATGCAGGAGACCTGGGTTCGATTCCCGCCAGGAAGGCAGTGGTGCTGTTTAAGAGTTGGCCTCGATGATCCTTGTGGGTCCCTTCCACCTCAGAATATTCTGTGGTATAACATTAGCTGAGATTCCATCCTCACTTTCAGGTTTCAAAGTTGTTTGGAGGATAGTGGCAGAATTGAGGTTGAGGAAGGTACTTAAGCACTTTAAGTCTTGTGTTATTAAGCATTTGGTGTTTGTCTTAAAGGCCATAAAACCTTAAGGGGTTCTTTATGGTGAGACTCCAAATCTGGCCCATGTTGAGGTGAGCAAGCACAGCCCTGCTCTGCTGGGAGACCCATTGTGTCCCACCCTCCTTTTTCAGCTGAATAAGGCAGATCTCAAAACACAGGCTCTTCAAATCTGGCAAGTATAACTTGGCAAGGAGGCAGAGCAAGGTCAGCTGGTTCAGTGCTAAACCAACTATGTGGAGTTTTTTCCACCCTGCCAGAGGGGTCTCCAGATGGACTTTTCTGGCCGTGTTACATAAAGAAGATGGATTACAGCTGAGAATCTGTGCCTATGCTTCTGAGTGACTGATGGACAACAACAGAGGGAAAGCATCGCCTTTTTTAAACTAGAAGTGGATTAGCCTAGTGCTTACTGTCCTTATTTTCTATTGCTATCAGTGGGAGTAGAAAATTCTCAAAACCTCATAAGCCTGAGACCTCAACTCAAAGTTAGAAAACCCAGCGGAAGATACAACAAATAACTGCAGGCCATGTTGTACTACTGGATTTAACACAAAGCTCTTCATTAAGGCAATCAGAGAGAAATGGCAAGCTGTTTCTGGCCCATTCAAAAATGTGATGCCAAAGAGTGTTCCTGCAGAGCAGATTAATATAAGAACACAGAGAATCCTGCAGCAAAACACTTCCAGAGACAGTTTAAACTGTGACAGTGAAAATGAGCTACAAGAAAGTGAATACAGCACCTTGTACCAGTTGGTTATGAACTTGTACTGTGATAAGCAATGGAGTTTTATTGAGAAAATGCTAATGAGCAATAAATGCCTTCAGTGAAAAGGGTAACATCTGGTCTGCATTTGACTTCACACATGGAAGGTATTTGGCCTGACTTCTTGCCAAATCCTGCAATTTTTGAGATCATCATCAGATTAAAATCCCCAGGTTAACATCTCTAAACAGTGAGCCATACCCATAAGTAGAGGGGGCAGTCTGTCCTTTTTGAACTCTGCGTGGTTCTAGGCTGAAACTTGACACTAAAGCCAGCACTGGAAAATTCAACGTTTGCAAGTAATTCCTGACTAACCAAGAGCAAATATGCTCATCTTGCAGTTGGAAGGTTTGATCTGGGTGTTGGCCTAGCTTGCTCTGCTTTCCTTCTGCCTGGCGTACATTTAGCAGCAGGATTCTTTCATTGGATCCTGCGAGCGTTTGTTGTGCAGCGCAGAGCTGAGAAATTATATCGTGGCTTGAAATATCCTTCACCCTTTTCCTTAAGCATCAGTGCAATGAAAGTGTGGCTTAAAAATGGGTTGTTATGTCAGAGCCCCGCTGGTGCCTGCAGGAGCTACACCATCACCTTCCTGGGGAGGAGGAGTGGTGCTGAGCCAGCTGGTGGCTCTGGGCATTCCCGTTACCTGGCAGAGAGGAATTGTGCTTTAAAAACCTTTCTTTTCAAGGAGTAGGAGTTTGTGGAGAATTTACAGGGATTTGACTCACATGCGAAATACCGCCTGTAGCTGCATGTGGACCCACCGGTGGTTTCAGGGGCTAAATAAAGGAAATATAAATAAATCCCCTGTGTTGGGCACTGCTGAGGCCACACCGCGAGTGCTGTGCCCAGTTCTGGGCGCTTCAGTTCAGGAAGGACATTGAGGGGCTGGAGTGTGTCCAGAGAAGGGCAACAGAGCTGGGGAAGGGTCTGGAGCACAAGTGTGATGAGGGGCAGCTGAGGG
>WEKX01001789.1:516546-565279 GCA_013390025.1 Pitta sordida | reverse complement strand
GCTGGGACTCGCCGTGGGGGTCCGGGCGCCCCCCGCGGGCTGCGAGTCCGATGGCGAGCGGGAGGAGAAGCCGCCCCCCCCGAGGGGCTTTGGCGCGGCCGTGGAGCGGAGCAGGGACCTGCTGCGGAGAGTGAAGGTGCTGAGCGGGGGTCGCTGGGGCCGTCGGGGCTTGTGCGGATCAGGGCGGGGTGCTGTGAGAGTGTGGCACTGCTCAGGGCACTGAGAACCAGGAGGGTCTGAGAGGCCCTGGGAAGAAGAGGGAAGAGCCGTAGGAGGAGCGGCTGAGGGCGCTCAGTGCTTTCAGCTGGAGCAGAGAAGACCGAGGGGAGAGAGACATCATTGCAGTGCCCATCTCCTCGGGAGGGGCTNGGGCAACAGAGCTGGGGAAGGGTCTGGAGCACAAGTGTGATGAGGGGCAGCTGAGGGGGCTGAGGGTGTTTATTCTGGACAAAAGGAGCCTCAGGGGGGACAGTATTTGAGTTGGATTCCATGATCCTAAGAGGTTCTTTTCCAGCNGGCTCCCCAGGGCAGTGGGCACAGCCCCAAGGCTGCCAGAGCTCCAGGAGGGTTGGGATGAGCCTCTCACATCATGGGGTAATTCTTGGGGATGGGGCTGTGCAGGGCTGAGGGTTGGACTGGATGGTCCTTGTGTGTCCCTTCCTACTCAGCAGATTCTGTTTAAACAGCATGTTGTAGTTACTTTGAAAAATCTCACTGAAGCTCCTTTGCCAGTAAGTGATGCACTTGTTTGCATATTAACTCTGTCATGTTTTGTTTCTATTCAGTTTTGCTTGCGTGCCCTGCTTGCTAATTTAAGTGAATTGTTAAATAGATTATTTACGTTGTTATCGTTGTTAGGTATGGTTTTCCCCATTGGCTGGATTAAAATAACAGCTTTGCAAAAGCAGTTTGTACCAAGTCAGCCCAACTGGTACAGAGCAGAATTTCATCTGTCATGTGACAACAGTACACAGGTGCATTTTGAGAATTGCTTTTGCAGCTTTAGGGTGGTGGTTTTTAACAGTAAAGACCCTTCTAAACATCTACTGTCTTTTTTTGCTTTTTTTTTTTGACAGGATGAAGCAGGAATCCCGGGTATTATAGTTGCAGTCTCTGTAGATGGAAAGGAGGTCTGGTCAGAAGGTCAGTGTATGGGGGGAGTAATAGTAGTGCACGTTGTTGAGAACAGATGAAACAGTTTAAAAATTACCAATTCAGACACTTTAATCAATATTTGTCTGGTGGAACTGTATGCAGGAGTTAAAAAAATGTTCTCCCCACACAAATTTATATAATAGTCAAAGTAATATTGGTTCGCATTTGGTGAAGTGTCTCCTAACGTTGGGCTGGGGTGTAGATTTTTACTGGGGAGGTACTGGGATTTAACAGGTGTCATCCTTTCAGAAATTGCAAGTGATTTTTCTGGTTACACAGTTTCATTTTAAGTAGAATCTGTAAGTACTGCTCATATCATATAGACATTTGATGTTTAAAAATCGCATCAAAATGTGTTTTCAGAAACATTTTCATGTGTTTCAAAAAAAACAAATGTGTTTTGGGTTTTTGGTCAGCTTAAACAGTAGTAGTAAATGGCAATGTATTTATGTTTTGTAGAATTTGAAGAAAAAAATCTTTGTTAAGTAAGATTGCTGCTCACTTTCTTCTGACAGTCTGTTGTTGCATTAACTTTTACACATGTATGAAGCAATTGTGGGGTTTAATTTCTCTTCCATTGTGACAGAAGTGAACTTCTGGGACTTTTTGTAATGTGGCCTGATAAGAAAATTGTGCTAAAACTTACAAACTTTCTCAAATCAGAGCTTTTTCAAATTACCTAGCAATGAAAACAGAAGGTCTTTTAAGACTTCTGCAGAATCCCTTCCTTGACAAGCAGGAAAGTGCTTGAGGGAAGGAGTGCCAGGATTGTGGGTTATCACCAGGGCTGCCAGATCCAGGCAGCTCCAACTCCATGTGGAAGCATAAATCATGGCCAGGCTTCCTGTGCCCAGGTGCCCGTGGATATAGGGAACATTGCCATGATGGGGCAGTGGGAGGTGCTGTCACGGCTCTAGGAGAGTTCCAGGCCTTTTGGTTCTCCTTTTCTCTTCATCATGCGGGGGGAAATAGGAACAGGTGTAAGTTGCGTGTACCCTGAGGCCAGGGTACTAAACCTGCTTTCCTGCTGAACTGATGGGAACTGGGTGGGACGGGGAAGGTGTTTTCACTGAGGGGAGCAGCATCTGTGTTCGCAAGCACAGTGCAAGCACTTGAGTAGCAGCTATGTGAAAGAAAGGGCCTTGGGCAATTGGCAAGTCATCTGTTGTATTTCTTATACTTTAGCAAGGTTTGGGATTTTTGTTCCCTGAGTCGTTTGTTGTTAGACTACAGTTTTATAGAGACATACAAGCATTGATTGCTTCCAGGCCTTTCTTGTACTGCAAACTGCAAATATGTTATTACTGCATTTGGTTGCTTTTTATGCTGCAACATCACTTGCAGATTCGTCAAACCTGGCTCAGACTGAAGACTAATAAGACTAATGCCTTTGTAATTCCAAATCTTGCTGCTGGCCTTGTGGGCTGGCTACATAGAAAAACAGTTACAGAGCCTTTGAAGCTGTTTTTTAATTGAAGTCATGCTGAGTGATGCTCAAACATAATGTGTAACACGACCATTTTGTGAAGCCTTGGATCTTAGGTGATTGCTGTGAGTTTGTGAGTGATTTCCTTTTTCAATTTCTGTATCAATAAAATAAGGCCCTTTACTGCTTCAATAGTTCATAGTTATTAATTCAGAACAATAAAAGGAGTGTTTATGACTGTTGGTCAGTTATAAAACCTTTTGAGTTTCATACATTAAAATATTTCACCTCAGGAGTGTAAATTTTGGCTTAACCTCCCATTTGTCATTAGGTTTGTTGTAGTCTTAATCAGAAACTTGGGATACCACTGGCTAATACAATGGACTTGGATTAACTGCTCCTACTACAGGAAAATGTTATTAATTTGATTAAAGCAGGAGCTAGGGTAGTCCAATGCTTCATATCCCAGGTTAGCTAGAGGAAACACATTTAAGAGGCCAGTAAATATGACTCAGTGCAGGTAATTAATTCAGCATTGTTTTTCTCAAAGGTCTGGGCTATGCTGACGTAGAGAATCGTGTCATGTGTAAGCCAGAGACAATCATGAGAATTGCCAGTATCAGCAAGTGTCTTACAATGATGGCTGTTGCTAAATTGTGGGAAGAAGGGAAACTGGATTTGGATGCTCCAGTGCAGAAATATGTCCCTGAATTTCCAGAAAAAGTCTATGAAGGTGAAAAGGTATGTAATTGCTTATTGGTAACAGGGGGTTTTAAACTTTTGTTCTTGTCACTGCATAGGTGAACATCTGTGTACAGATGCCTGGCTCTTGACCTGTTCCTGTAAAACACTAAAAATAATTTAGGCAAGTACTGGTGTTTGCTGCTCAATGCTGAAAATTTGTGTCTTCAGTTTTACATCAAGTGTGTAGTGCGTGCATATACGTGTATATATTTTAACTGGGTTTAATATCAAACCTTTTACACCTCTGTCTGTCCTTGTCATGGTGAATTTTGCTTTTTTGGTGATTTTGGTGCATGATATCTTTGAATGCAGAGAGCTCACACTGTCCTGTGTACTTAGGTCACTATTACTACAAGACTGTTAGTGTCACACTTGAGTGGGATTCGTCACTATGAAAGAGATATTGCCAAAGTAAAGGAAGAAAAGGAAAAGGCAAACAGAGCACTGAGGCTGACAAAACCCCATCAGGAGAAAGAACAAAAAGAGATTGAAAAAACTGATTCTTTCAAACCAAAGAAAGAACATGACAGTGAGGCAAAAAGCCGAAACTCAAAACCTGGCAGGAGAGACAAGGAGTTTGAGCAGGAAGAGTATTATTTGAAGGAAAAATTTGAAAGTGTTATTGAATCACTGAAGATATTTAAGAATGATCCCTTATTCTTTAAACCAGGTGAGTTTCTAATCATTTAGACCAAAATATGCTCTTCTGATGAGATTTTTGTTTCAAAGAGTTTTACATGCAATGAGGATGGGAGAGTTCAGTGAAGAGTGTTTGTGTGGGGTTTGGTTTGTTCTGCTTCCCTCCCCTTTTTTCTTTTGTTAAAAGCTCAAAAGAGAAGTATTTCTAAACAAATCATCTGCTCATATGCATGTCATAGAACTGGTATAACTTTTGACGATTGAAATGACCACGATTTTATCAGTTCAGTTTCAGGTAACAGTTTTCTGTAGATATCTTTACCGATATACTGGTTTAGAGAATTATGCTTAGATAGAAACCTTCCAATATTGTGTCTGCACCATAATCCAGAGGGTTCAAAATGTGATCCAGCCAAGAATTAAAGGCAATAAGAGAGTCCCAGGTAAGGCAGGGGAGATGAGAAAGTGGAATTGATGTAGAAATAACACTTTTCTTCCAGGAGCAATAACTAATGCAGTAAGTGCAATAAAACATACCAGTTACTGTATTTATAAATGCTAAAGCAGATTATAGTTTTCCCTTTCCTATTGTGTTTCTTCAAGGCAGCCAGTTCTTGTACTCAACCTATGGCTTTACTCTCTTGAGTGCTGTTGTGGAGAGAGCTTCAGGACAAAAATTCACAGATTATATGATGAAAATGTTCCATGATTTGGATATGCTGTCGACTGTACTGGATGACAATGAAGCAATGATATATAACAGAGCAAGGTAAACAAGGAGGAAACTTGGGGTTTTTCCCCTAACAACTGTTGCTCTAACTTAATTAAGCAACTGAATTAAGAATGTGTGACTTTTTTTCCCCAGACTTTTAAAATGAAGTGTTGTATGTTATCTCAAAGTTAGTCCTGTAGCTGGTTCAATCCACAGCATGGGCTCTGTAATTAGCATGTAAAATTACAGAATAGGAAATAAATATTTTCTGTTTATAAGAGTAAATACAAGGGGAGTGGTAGAGGTGACTTAGAAGTTCACGCTTACTTTGGATACAAATAAGCCAATAGTGTAAATGGAGTTTGTTGGAATACATTGTTGCCTTGGTTTAATATACTAGCATTTACAATTCCATGGAATTGTAATAGTCTCACAGCAACACCAGGTTTTCATAAATAAAATTACCTTATCAAGCTTGACCAGAATTAACATTCTGTTTAACACAGAATATGCTTTACCAATTAAATTTTTATTACTATAACATATGAGATAAAAAGGGAACTTCATCCCCCCAAAACAACAAGCCAAACAACCATCCCCCCCCAAATTGAAATAAACTCCCCCTCATACAACAATAACTCCAAAAATTGATTATCTAGTCACATAAATTTCTTAGCAGTTCCAGAATATTCAATTGTTGTAGAATATGACAACTGTAATGAGGCAGTGGGGGGACATCAGTGCTCTGTGTCAGAGCAGTGACCCAAGACTTCAGTGTCTGATAACAACAGGGTAGTTTTAGGATTCCTCTTTATTTAAAACACTTCAAATCTAGTACAGGGATTTAAGGAAAACCCTGTGTTGGCTGATCTATTGATTTCTGTCACATGTGTATATTACCTTTGTTCTTAGTATATCCTAAGAGCAAGTAAAAGGATTAGTACTTTCATTGAAACTAAGCTTCTAACCTAAGAATTCAGCTCAGCTTTGTTTTCCTATCTGAATTTCTTGCTATGTTTTCTGCAATAAATGTACTTAAGAAAAATACACTTTCAAAAAAACTTCTTTGTGAGAGCAAGCTAATACATGCCTAGTTTGCTCCTTTAAGGTAGAGCTGGTTACAATAGTTGTGCACAGAATCTGAGAATGACAAGTTGAATTTTCTTGATTTGTAGGTGTTATGTTTACAACAAAAAGGGCCGGCTGGTCAATGCACCGTATGTGGACAACTCCTACAAATGGGCTGGTGGGGGCTTTCTGTCCTCAGTGGGTGACCTCCTGAAGTTTGGAAATGCCTTGTTGTACAGTTACCAAGCCAGCCAGTTTAAAAACAGTCGTGGCAAACTCCTCCCTGGGTACCTCAAACCAGACACAGTTGCAGTGATGTGGACCCCGGTGCCAAAAACTGAAGTGTCGTGGGACAGGGATGGTAAATACGCCATGGCTTGGGCTGTGGTGGAGAAAAACCAACAGTGTGGCTGCTGCAGGCAGCAGAGACACTATGCATCTCACACAGGGGGGGCAGTGGGGGCAAGTAGTGTCCTCCTCATCCTGCCTGAAGAGCTGGACTCTGCGGCTCTGGGTGCTCAGCCAGTGGCACCGCCCAGAGGAGTCATTGTCACCATCCTGTGTAACATGCAGTCGGTTTCACTCAACAGCACTGCCTTAAAGATTGCAAGGGAATTTGATAAAGAAAAATGGGCACAATGTGTAGACTGAAAAAACAAGAGATAAATGTAACAGAACTCACTGTACTGATACATGAGAAATAAAGGGAGAAGGATGTAATTGGACTCTGAGATCACTAAAATAAGTGAAGAAAAAGCATCAAAGTCATTAACCTCTGCTAATGGTGCTAAACTTGTGTGTAACTGGACTTCAACTCTCAGGGAAGTTCCTAACTTACAGAAAAGGAAAATGTAACAAATTTTACTTCCTAGTACATATGTAAATATTATTATACATATTAACAGGTTATTTTTATCAACTAGTGAAACACTTGACCAAGATTTAAAAAAATACAGCCTTGTTTTTTGTACTTAGAAGTACAAAAAATTATCTGCCTTGAATGTTAAACTTTTGAAAAATCTCATCATGATTTGAGCACATAAAGATGTTGTTCATTATTCTCACACTTCCAATCTGCCAAAACTGTTCAGTATTGCTTTTTAAAGAAAAATGGCTTTACTGTTGATTTTTGTTTTCACATACCCCCAGGGTTTCTCATTTGCTTAAAAAACCCAACAAAACCCAAACCTTGTTGCTACCTCCAGAGTGCAGATTTATACCAGCAGGCTTTTGTCAGAGCTGTGGATTGCTCTAGCTTCATTCTTTTCTAGCTCTCAACAATGTAAGTATAACTCTGTTTGTTATTTAGATGTTTTTCATCCATTTTTATTGGGCACAGGGAATGTGTGAGAATAGCTTACTGTGCAATAAGAATATTATTTCCACAGTCAAATACACTTTGTAGCACAATGTGGGGATCTGTCAAACTCCCATTGGATTTGAATGATTGTCCTGATGTCAATTAAGATGAAATATGAATTTAATTTAGAAATAATCAAATAATAGAGAGAGAAATAAAACTTTACTCTTAGCTCTTTCGAAATCTCCTTACTCAACCAGGGCAGCCGTCGACCCTTCTGGCCTGCCTTACAGCACACCAGGACAGCCTGCTCCTGGGCCTTGAAGCTCTCGTTCCTCAAGTACTCCCACCTATCCTGGGCCCCCTTGTCCTTTGGTTCCCCCTGAGCTTCCTTTTCTCCAGGATAAACACCCTCAGCTGCTCCTCACAGGACTCTTCCTTCAGACCCTTCACCAGCTTTGTTGCCCCTCTCTGGACAAGGTTCCAGTGCTTAATTTCCTGCATTATTTAGCAGTTCTGCTTCTCTGAATTTAGGCAGCAAGATGTGTTGGGTAACAGCTAGCAGAAGATAGCCCTACCTGCCTCTTTCTCAAACTAATGTTTTTAGTATTATCTTCACAGTTGTTACCTGCCCTGTGAAGAAACAGCCTGCTGCCATCTCTGCTCCCAGAGTTCCTGTGGTAACATTTAGGACTCAAGACTGACAAACCGGAAACTTTAGTGTTTTACCTACATTTTTAATTGAAGCTGCTATGACTGGTTTAGTATTTTCTTCATAATTATAGTCATGCTTGTGCCTTAAAACAGTAAAAGCTTATAGCTAAAATATTCCCTTGGAGTTTCTAGCCCCCTCACCAAAACTTCATTCTTTTGTTCATTAATAATATATTGTCTTTATCTCAAGAATATCCAATCAGTCAAGACAACAGAGAGAACCCTTCTGAATAAACTTTGATTGCTCAGGCAATAAATCAGCTCATCTTCCAGTGAAGTCTGACAGTTCCAATACAGAAGTACTGGAGGTGACCATCTTCTGCAATAGCAACTTTTTTTTTTCCTCCCAGCCCTGAGCATCCACATTCTGGGTAAACACGTAGCAGCAGAAGTCATTGCTGGTTTGACACAGGAAATAAAAAGTTCTGATTTGTTTTCACATTGAAGAACATGAGTAGAAATAGACCAAACACAATGGTTTAGAATTTTCAGAAGACCTGAAAAGTAACACTTCAGGATATACATCACATACGTGTGTGACACACCTGTTTGCAAAAACCATTTTGCATACGGGAGAGAAAACAAATTTCCCTCACTGACTGTTGTGTGTGGGTTTAGAAACAAAGATTCAGAATATGGAAGGTGAAGGTTTACCATTCTGCCTGTTTGCCTGTACGATCAAACACTAATAAATGTCATATCTGAAGTATGAAAGTGAGTAATGGTAAGAAATGAGGCATTTCTAGCACCAAGCGATTAATGACAGTGTCTCATTCCCCAGGGAAAATATGTTAAGCCCCCGATTCTTATGTGCATACCATGTTCTTTCTACAGCATCTCCTGTAACTTAAGGCCTTTGAAAAGCCTCTGTTGTTGCATATCCAGCACTGGAGGTGCATTTCATCTTCAGCACCTGGAACAAAATGGGTCACTGCCATTCTCTGCGATGGTATTGAATTAATCATGAGTTCTTACCTTTTAGGGTAGAGGAAGAGAAGAGATGGGGAACAGAAGGACTCAGTCTGGCCTTAGCACTTGTATTCAGGTCACAACTGAATTGATGTTGCTACTTTGATCTTTGTTCTAAAAGCAGTTATTTGATGGACTGGCATTACATGAGGGAAACTTGTCAAATTAGAGCAGATTTAATGATAAACTTACTTGTGAATTAACTTCTACTGTGAAAACATGGTACAGCACTGACAAAACTACTTTTCTTAAATGGCA
Source organism: Pitta sordida (assembly GCA_013390025.1). Lineage (NCBI taxonomy): Eukaryota > Metazoa > Chordata > Aves > Passeriformes > Pittidae > Pitta > Pitta sordida. The sequence continues at coordinate 556,294 of WEKX01001789.1, read as the reverse complement.
TGTATTCCATTGGTACATCTGTTTCTGTGTCAAAAACCTCCTTTTGGCATCAATTACAAGTGTTCACTGTTTGAAATAACGCAAATAAAACTTACCTTGCAAATGCAACAAATTGGAATATCAGGATTTTCTTTTGTATTGATGAGAAATGTACAAGTTTTAAAAATCATATAAAGAATCCTGGTTAAACAAATTCCCAGCAATAATTACCTCACTGAGACACCTGATACTTTAAAAGATACATTGATACATAACTTGAGCAAAATAAGACACAGGTAAGATTGTGTTTGAATGTTTTCTCATGGTTAAAAACAAACTCGATTTTAAAAGCCATTTAGAAAAGCATGGTTTCTAAAACTACAATTAAAACCCTGTCAGTATTTATTAGTGAGTAGTTCTGTGACTTACTGTTGCTTATATACGATATGCCTTCTCTATGTGACTGCTTTCAGTGTTTTGCAAAGGATTCCTTTATGTTTTTGCATATAGAAATCTCAGTGTAGAAGACCAAACTGGAGGAAGGGAAAATCCATTCATTCCAGAGAAACAGCTGAACAGAGGTAACTTCACATTTTTATTTATCACCATGTTACCCAACATGGTGAAAGGATTACAGCAACATTGAAAGCAAAAAGCCATTTTAAGTCTACCCAGCTTCTGCAACCCTTGCAGTTAGGGCAGCTGCAGTAATAAAATATACAAAATGCATTCTTAAAGCAGTTGCTGCCATTATATGCATTGCACTGCTGTAGACAATGATTAACAAGGGAAAGGATTCAGCAAGTCCAAGGCTTTTAACACTGTGTGGAATTAGAAAAATAGAGCTCAGTTGTCTGCAAACTTACAGGAAAAGCTTGCACTTCAAATCATTTATTGAAAAAGAGATTCTAGCAGATTAGCCAGCAGTAGCATATAATTTTTACAAAATCAATCATAATTGCATTGTTGTAGTAACAGGCATTTTAAAACTGGTAAGGCTTTCAGGAACACAGATCCAAAACCACGTGCTGAAGTGTTCAGTGTTGCTTTCTTCTAAATGAACAGCCTGTAAAGAAAACACATGAGTATGAATACAAACAGTCCTTAAATCTTTAGACTACCTTGAAAAGTTATCCATTTAATGCAAGTGGGAAAATCCATGCAGTAAATTCAAATTTCATGTACCACAAGAAGTGAAGATTTAGCACTGTAAGTCTTCTCTAGCTCAAACACAACGACATGGCTGTCCTATAATTCATCTCAAAAGCCTAAGGTGTCCTATTTCTCTTCTTCCAGATGCCTTTTAAAATTGCAGCCTACTGTTCCAATCCCAACTGAAACAGCTGCTGGGTGTGTGGCTGCCTTTCCAACTGCTCACGCCCTTACCTCAGGTATTCTGTTTTCATAATAGAAGTGTAGTAGCCCATGGCATAAGCAGTGCAATATATAATTTGTATATACGTTTACCTTTTGTTTTGTAAACAAGAAATTAATCAAATCTGGATTTAAGTCTTTTTAAACTCCAAAGAAAAAAAATCAAAATTCAGGGCTTATTTACAATGTTTTTACTGGCCAACTTTAAGACATTTGAGAAGTAAGTGTTCCAATAACAGTTTCCAAAATCAAAGCTAAAATATCTGCAGGCTATAAAATACATCTCAGCTGTCTAACATTGCCCCTTACCTTCTGTGAGCCTGGCTTTGCCCCCAGTAGGCTGACACAGGACAGTTGAGCATCCTACACACAGAACTACTGTCTGAGCATGGCTGAACACAGTGGTGATCTTGTAGCACCCTGGAAAAGAGCATTATTAAACATTCCATTGGTATTTCTAGCATGACTTTTTTTATTATAGTATATGTAATTGAATCAGATACTCTAAATACACTTGTCCAAAAAGGCATCTATTTTATACAACACACCAAGCAAAAGGAAACAAATCATTGTTGTGGTCTGAAGTACTTGCTTTTACCTACATGTGCATATGAAAATCAAACTGACAAACCCTCATTTGCCTGTGATATGTCCCTTGCAAAGAAGTGGGGCAGTTCTAGATTAGCCTTCTCTGCTGAACAGAAAACCACATCTAGATGAATATTTAACTTTGTAACAGTAGAACTCTGCTGTTGATAGAGTCTGGCAGCTGTGAGTATAAACATTTCTGTTCCCATCTGTGTTTGCTTTCTGTTTAATAATTGGTAGAGGTAGGGCAGGTGCCTGACTGCATTCTATAAAGCTGAGAAAATATTTAAATAAGACTTGCACAGAGTAACTTCACCAACTCCCTCTGCACTTTTAGATGGAAAACAATCTCTCAGAGCTCCTTAGAAATGTGGGTTACTAAGAAAAAATAAGATTATAAGAAAACCTAAGCATGTCAACAATCCCCTGCTTCTAGTCAGATCACTATGGGAAGTCAGTCCGTGCATTTTCTTACTGCTTATAATCTTACACTGCAGTTTCTAGAAAGTAAATTACCACCCTGGACAATTTTTGTGCCCTGCTACTGATGTAGCTGCACTGATCAAAGAAGCTGTTCACTGGTAGAAGACACTCCTGTAATGGTGCTAGAAAATCCCACGGTTTAGTTTATAAAACAGAAGTTGATCACACACATATCTCTGAGCCAAAGTCCTGGAAATGTGTGAAAAGCAGACAAAGGTAACATCTTAACCAACCCCTGAATAGGAGCTCGATGGCAGCTTAGTTCTTAACAGCAACATGCAAAAAGGGCAGTTGTGTATGTTTTACTCTCCACGTGTCTATGCAGTATCCCTGCACATTTCCTTGTCCTAAGTTTTTCCAGTTGCTCTTCCAGAATCACCTTACAAAATGAGGAAAACAATGTTGTCTTCTATTTGAAACTCGTGCCATGGATGCTTTAAAGCATCCGTTTCATCTCACTTTTTACACATGCAAATATAGGGAGGGTTTCTTTCCCCCCTTCTTGAAAAGGTTTCATAAAGACAAAAAAAAATACCCCAAACCCCCGCATGCCAGATCTCCAGAATACACGTAATAAAAAGCTGATTGCTTAACTTTCGAGAAAGGTGGAAAATATAAAACAAATTTTGCTCCTTCTGTAAGGTATAAGCATTTTAAAACCCTACCTGGACATTTCACATCCATGAAGTAGGAGTTCGGGCTCTGCACAAGGCGCTTCTTTTTGTGCTTTCTCCTCTCGTCCTCCAGGGAGGGATGCACGAGGTCCTTGGCCAGCTGGGTGAGGAGAGACAAGCACAGCGTTACCTGCCGCTCGGGGCCACAACCGCGCACGGCCCCGCTCGGCTCCCGGGGCCTTCAACAGGAGCCCGAGCGGCCCCGCGTCACCCTCCAACCTCCCGCCCCTAAGGCCCCGGGGGGGCTCTTGCGCCGCGGTGCTCCCGGGGACAGGCGGCCCAGGGCATGGCAGCAAGGAACCGCTAAAGAATCGGTAAAGAGCCGCTAAACACGCGGTAAACAACGCACCGGCATCGCCTCCGCGGAGCCGCCCGAGCGCCGCCCCTTCCCTTCCCTTCCCTTCCCCACGCGCTTCCGCCCGCCCGCCCCGGGGCCGCCCCGGCTGAGCCGCTCACGGAGCGCCCCGGGACACGGCGGCAGGGGAGGTGCCGGTGCTTCGGGGCTCTGTGCCGGCTAAAATACCGCTGCGGTGGCGCAGAATCACAGAATGGTTGGGGCTGGAAGGGGCCTCTGGAGAACATCCAGTGCAGCCTCTCTGCCAAGGCAGGGTCACCTGGAGCGGGTGACACAGGAATGTAACCAGCTGGGTTTGAATGTCTCCAGAGAGGGAGGCACCACGAGCTCCCTGGGCAGCCTGTTCCACTGCTCTGCACTCTCCATGTGAGAGTGATCCGGCATTGGAATGCGTTGCCCACAGAGGTGGTTGAATCGCCGTCCCTGGAGGTATTTAAAGGTGGACTGGAGGAGGTGTTGAGGATCGTGATATAAACGTNTCCCTTCCCTTCCCTTCCCTTCCCTTCCCTTCCCTTCCCCACGCGCTTCCGCCCGCCCCGCCCCGGGGCCGCCCCGGCAGAGCCGCTCACGGAGCGCCCCGGGACACGGCGGCAGGGGAGGTGCCGGTGCTTCGGGGCTCTGTGCCGGCTAAAATACCGCTGCGGTGGCGCAGAATCACAGAATGGTTGGGGCTGGAAGGGGCCTCTGGAGAACATCCAGTGCAGCCTCTCTGCCAAGGCAGGGTCACCTGGAGCGGGTGACACAGGAATGTAACCAGCTGGGTTTGAATGTCTCCAGAGAGGGAGGCACCACGAGCTCCCTGGGCAGCCTGTTCCACTGCTCTGCACTCTCCATGTGAGAGTGATCCGGCATTGGAATGCGTTGCCCACAGAGGTGGTTGAATCGCCGTCCCTGGAGGTATTTAAAGGTGGACTGGAGGAGGTGTTGAGGATCGTGATATAAACGTTATACAGTCGGTCCTCTTGCACTTCGTGCCCCCATATTGCAGCTTCAGATCTTAGCGGTGTGATTTTTTAGCCATGTAGGACACATGTTTCACAACTGTGCATGTGTGACCTGCCGCTGCGGCTGCTGGTGGAGATGGGGGGGATGGGGATCACGGAGTCTTGAATCATTCGGTACTGTCGGCAATGCACAATTGACGTGGTATGTACCATGCACGGCTCCCAAGATCTGACCCCAGAGACTGGAAGAGGCAGGATTCCTTATTACTGCCTGATCAATAGCTGGATCATGTGACAGGGATCCCAGATGCCTCATTTCTGCACCATCTAGCGTAACATCCTCTCCTGGCAAATCCCAAATTCGTACCATCCAAGTTAGTAGGGATTCATTGGGCTGTCGAGTGTGGTCTCTTCTTAAGATATGCAGGTCCTTTAAACTTATGGACTCAGTGATGGTTTCTGTAGCTGAGCCAGTTCCTCTTTTGGAGGACCCTTCATCTGCATCCCCATCTCTCTTCACCGGACTCTCAGTTATTTTGTCTTTCTTCCTTGTGACAAGAGCAGCTGTCAATAACTTAGTTTTGCTGTCTGATGTATCTGCAGGCTGAGGGGTTGTGGCATTTAATGGCTTAGGTCCACTGTCTGATGTACCTGCAGTCTGGGGAACTGTGGTACCTGCTCTGTTATCTCCCTGCCCTCCTGCCTTGATTTGTTGTGCTACGGTGTCTAACACAGTACGATTAGCAACAATAAAAGAGAACTTCTGAAGTGCCACCCTTCCTTCTTCACCTCTTCCTCTTGGCTTTTCCTTCTTAAATGTTTTTCCTGATAAGGAGCCTCTGGACCTTGAGGAAGACTTTAGAATCACATTAAAAATTAGTCTCTGTGAAAGGAGGGGCACACAGGATGATCTGAAAACAGGATGTGTTTTGGACACATTCCTCTGTTTGGTTCTCTATTTTGGTTTTGCTTGGAGATCCATTTCCTTTTTGTAACTGCTTGTAGTTCAGTGACCTGCTGAATGAGTCAGTTCTAACCCATTACCTTTTGTCTTACAATGGAAGCTTTTTTGAAGTGTACTCTTTAGAGAACACAAATGCAGCACTGAGTTTGAGTTGTGAGGGAACAAGAAGAGAAATGCTGTCTCTACAACAGTGGTGTGTGGCCTCATGAGACAGAGATTCAGGACTAAGAGAATTAATTCCTCTTTCCAGCCTTCTCCTAGTAAGCAAAGACTTCAGTCTTGTTTCAGAGAAAAGAGCAAGAAATGTTATTTGTCTGCTAGAATGACAACAGAAAAATTCCAAAAGCTGATCTGGAGATGTTTAAAAACAACATAGTGACAGTTGGGTTTTTCCTGCATTGTGAGTGTCGGTCTCTTGCTGTTTGGAAACTGAGCCTGTGTCTCTGGGGACGTGCATCATGCTGGGCTCCTCTGGGCTGTACAGCCTGAAACCCTCACTGCTGAGCACCTGCTGACCCCCAGAGCCACTGTGTTCTGCTCCATTTGTAACCTTCTGCAGCTCAGTGTGTGTGGGTCCTTAGGATTTACTGTCTGATGGTGTGAGAACACAGGATTTTGGAGATGGTTACTGCAAAACCTTGTATAAACTGACTGTGATCACTGAGGAAATGTGTAGTGACTGATTAAAAAAAATAAAATCAACCTAATAATGCTTGGTTGTTGTAACAGGTTTTACCCTGGCTGGGTGTCAGGGGCCCGAACAGTTGCTCAGTCCCAATAATAAGATGATATACAGGGTGGTTTGGAATAAGGCAGTTTAATATGAGCACAAATAAAGCAAAGCAAAAGCCTGCGCAGAAGCAAAGCAAAAGAACTAATCTCTGCTTCCCATCAGCAGGTGTCCATCCACATCCAGGGAAGTAGGGCTCCTATGCATCTTAGAAGGCAGTCATCAAGAACAATGAATGCCCCACCCCCCCGTCCTTGCTCCCTTCCTCAGCTTTTATATCTGAACTGATGTCATATGGCCTGGAATATCCCTCTGGTCAGTCTGGGTCAGCTGGCCTGCCCGTGTGCCCTCCCAGATTCTCGTCCTCAGTTAGGGGGAAGGGACAGTGTGCCCAGCTGTATTCAAAGCACCTGTGTGATATCAACACCCTTCTAAAGCACAGCATTGCGAGGACTGCAGTGGGCTCAGACAGACCCAATACAGTGGCCTAGAATACTAAAAGGTCGATGGGTGTCTCTGCTGTGCTTTCATTGACCATTTAGATTTCCATACTCTAACCACCTCTAAACAGCACTAAAAAATAAGTAGGTTCACTTTGAGTGGTCTGTTTGATCCAGAATGCAACCTGCCTGTGGTTTTGCCTGTACTGCAAAATTAAGAATTATAATTTTGATGATAAACTAAAGGTGTAAACTATAGCATGGAATTACTTAGTTTAAATATGGTTATGCTGAGATGGTTTAGATTAACACTGAAACTTGAAGAAGGTCCACTTTTATCACTACCCTAATAGCAAACCTTGAAATTAATATATTTTACAGATAAGAGCCTTAGAGTGCTTTTTCTTTCTGGAATTGAATCATACATACTTTACGTAATTTCTTTTCCCAATAATGACTTCATTTAACCTCCTCTGTATGAAGTTCTGCAGTACATGTACATATGGAAAATTCATACACTTAGATCACTAAAGGAGAATACTGTTCTTTGCATATTAAACCAAGGCACAGATCTTAAAACCAGGACTGAAAAGCAGGACATATCAACATATCAAATGCAGAAAGACAAAGTATAGAATGAGCACAGAAGTAGCTGCCTGCAATGAAAGTATTTACTGGAACTGGTGACTAAGGGCCAGTTTTTTAAAGGAGTGTCACATGATGGTCATCAAAGAGTAATGAACTGCAGAGGCACCTGCCAAAGTCAGAGTTGTTATAGATATGCATCAGAAATATGATGATATTCGCTAGCAGAGTCCAAAAGCTAAGGAGCAAAGCTCATGTTAATGATTTGTGGCCAGGTGGCATTCAGGGCAAGACGGCATCATAAGATTATTTTGTACAACTTGGACCTGCTGATTCCAGTTAGTGCCAAAATAACGCGATCTTAGTTCTACCAACATGTTTTAAACTCTTACTGGTTTTTTTTAAACTGAAACAATCAAGGTGCAGAACTTCCTACAATTTTCTACACATTGAATAGAAGAATTTGATTGAAGACAAGATCTTGATGCAATTCTGATTTTACTTAACCAGTCTCACCTTTGAACTAAGCAGGGAAAAAGGATTTTTGAAATCTAGAAATAATGATGTCTGTCATTTGAGAAAGTGAAAATGAGACTAGGAATAAAATAGCAATGTAATATGGTTTTTTTCTTAGAAATGTAGGTGTTGGTAAACAAGTATATTCTGTGGTTTTTAACATGTATGTAAAGCTTTTGAAAGTATTGATATGAAGAGGGACTAATTACATTTTGCGATTCATATTAATTCCTTTCTTAAACTGAGGGCTTTAACAGATGTACTTCACATACACCTTAGTGACTAATGGAATTCTGCCATATCTTAGTTAGGACTCAGCTGTTCATTGGATGAATTTGAACTGTGGTATTGATCTTTTATGATCAGATGACTCACCTATGGGTGAGGGAAAGGCTGTTTAGTCTACCTGAACTTCAGTAAAGCCTTTGGTCGTTGTCTCCCACACCATTCTCCTGGAGAAGCTGCAGCCCACAGCTCAGGTGCACTCTTGGCTGGGTTAAAAACTAGCTGGATGGGCAGGATTAGAGAGTGGTGAGGAATGGTGCCACATTCAGTTGGTACCACTCACTAGTGGTGTTTCCCCAGGGCTCAGTATTTAGCTCAGTCCTGTCGAATATTTTTATTGATGAGGGGATCGAGTGAACCTTCAGTTAGTTCACGGACAACACTAATAACTTGGTCAGGAGTGTTGATCTGTTGATCTTGTTGATCTGTCCCCCGTGTTGGGCACTGCTGAGGCCACACCTCCAGTGCTGTGTCCAGTTCTGGGCCCTTCAGTTCAGGAAAGACACTGAAGCCCTCAAGCGTGTCCAGAGAAGGGCAACAGAGCTGGGGAAGGGTCTGGAGCACAAGTGTGATGAGGAGCAGCTGAGGGAGCTGGGGGTGTTTATTCTGGAGAAAAAGAGGCTCAGGGGGGACAGTATCACTCTACAACCCCCTGACAGGAGAGTGGAGCTGGGGGCAGATCGGGCTCTGCTCCCAGGCAACCAGCAACAGGCCAAAGGACATGGCCTCAGGCTGTGCCGGGGCAGGTTCAGGTTGGAGATCAGGAAGAATTTCTTCACAGAAAAGGTGATTAGACCTTGGAATGGGCTGCTCAGGGAGGTGTTGGAGTCACTGTCCCTGGAGATGTTCAGGAAATGACTGGATGTGGCTCTCAGTGTCTAGCTGTCAAAGTGGTGATCACTCAAAGGTTGGACTTGATCATCTTGAAGGTTTTTCCAAGCCTTAATGATTGTAGGATTCTGTTCAGAGTTTTGTAAAGGGTTTTAAAATTCTGCTTTTTTGAAATGTACAGAACAGCATCAAACTGTTACAGTCCCACCTGCTTTTACATAGTGACAACAGGTGAACCATAGTTTCAAACATTTCCTGTTTCCTACATCTTCAGTGGTTCTCCCACAGGAGAAAAAAAAGGTGAATTGTTGATCTACTTGATTGTAAAGCAATATAAAGCAAATGCTAACTTTTCCAATTTGACGCACTAACAAAGGCTGGGCTCCAAAGTATTTTAATGGAAGAGGTATCATAGCAGTGCAGTTATTGAACCTTAACAGCTTTGATAGTACTCCTCAAAGTTTTACCAACATATCACAAGATATGCAATTTACAATTATCATTTTTCCATGTTCCAGAAAATAAAAAAATGCATAACTGTTAATTTTAACATCACGTTTTTAAAGTTCATGATTAAGTAAACATCTGGCCCCTGAATCTGGTAAACTGGCACATCTTCAAATCAGAACAGAACGTGATATTGCAAAGCACCAGTGTGACTGAAGAGGGAAGTAATTTGCATTATTTTCCTACAAAAATACTCTTGAGTAACAGATGGTGATCACAAACATATTGCTCTAGAGACATGTGGAAGCCTATGTGTTCCATAAAACTCCAGTGAATATTAACCCCAACATTTCTCTCCTCAAAGCTGAAATATGTTTGCATAGTAATCTTCAGCATGGCCGTAACTACAGTACACGGCAGCTTACGGCTCTGAAAGTGCAGCTGCAGGGAGGTATTTCAGAGATCAGTTTTTCATTTGCAGTTTCCTATAATCCAATTATTCATGTTAGACAAAAATAATTAACCAATTTGTTTAGACTGCTTCAGTGCCAGGCTGCCATTATAATTTATAAACTCAATTCTTGTAATAAATATTGTAACAACTCATGTTTACATCTAAACAGCCCAATTGCTAGTTATACAGAACAAATGCATGAAAATGGACCAAGCAGCATTATTTCCAAATTCTGGCCCGAACTGAGCAGAGGCCCTCAAGTGAGTAAAAAAAGGAAAGCTTTGCAGATTTGATTCTCCTCTATCAGATGATATCCTGGTCTCCCAAAGGTTTCAATTAAATAAAAAGTGTTTTTTTTTTTAACTTGTATACACCATATAACGTATAAATATAAAATATATAAAATATATTTTTATGTCTTATATATATTATATATCTATAAAATATATATAAATATAAAATTAGATTTTGAACAATTAACTGGAAGATAGTTCAGCATTCATGACAAGCTCATACTGAATTCACCTTGTACAAAGATTTACGTCACATTTGTCATTGGATTTGTGATGACTTGCTACCTCAAACATATATTGGACAGGAATATGTACCACCAAAGTGAAACCCTTAACAGGGAAGGTCTGGGATCATAGTAACAAGGAGCAGAACAGCTTTAGCTTTTTGAAGGTTTGTGATGGCTGAGGCTGTTTGTTTGGAGTGATTCCTCAGAATCTCTTGCACAATTGCAGCCGTAGCCTGGCATTAGTGAAGTTTAACCCTATTTCACCCTGGAGACTTGCAGGAGGTGCCTGGTCAGAATGTGCCACAGGGCCATTCCTGCACAGAGGCCAGGGGAAACCTGGAGTAACCTGGAAATGAAGCCTTGCAGGATGACAGTCCTTTAATGAATGATTGGGAGAAAATGTCTCTTTTTCTTTTGTTTTCCTAAGAAGGAACTGAGAACTGTTGTATTGATTTATAGTGTCAGAGAGTTCTGTTTATGGCGTGTCTAATGGCTACAATTTTTAAATTAAATTAAAGCAGTAGCTCTTTGTTGTCATTTTAAATTGTTTCAGTAGCGCTATTTATTTTTATGGTGCCTTGTGACATCCTGTGGGGAACACAGCACAATGAATGCATTAGGATGCTGCCTCACACCAAGAGATAATTATTAGTGTGCGGAGGGGGGGGAATGGGAAAAGTGTTTATTGAACCGCTCTAAAGTAGACACCTTGTTGTGAAACACCCACCTTTCCAGTGCTGCTCGAGATTGTGTGAAAACCATCTTTCTGTTGGGTGTCAAACAGCTCCCTCCCGATGTGACACGGCCAAGGCAACGTGTGAACATTTGAGGTCACACGCTCGTTCGTGGCGTGCACTATTGATGCCATTATCTGATGTGCTCTTTACAAGCCCCGGTATCTTCCCCCGAGAACTCAGCCCGGGGCAAACCCCGCCGGGGCTCCGGGCGCCACCCAACGCCGCCGCCTCGGGACCACAATCCCCGGCGGGCCCCGCGCTCCGTGACCCGGCCCTCCTTCCCTTCCCTTCCCCTCCCTCCCGNCCTGCCCTGCCCTGCCCTGGCCCTGCCCGGCCCGGCGGGTTCGTGCGGCCGCTGCCGCCGCTGCTCCACAGTTGTGTGAGCGGGGCCTGCGCCGCTTCCGGGGCCCAGCGCAGCCCCGAGCGCGGCTCTGCCCGAGGGGGGACGCGTTTCGTGCCCTGCCCTTATCCGGCGCCCCGTGTCTGGGGGCAGATCTTGGGAAAGCGAGAGAGGGCTGGGGGTGCTCGGGCTCGCTGTGGCTCCATCCGAGCTGCGCAGTGACAGCGGCTGAGCAGCGAGTTTAGCTCTGTCCCCTTCCCTCGGCTGCTCCGGGAGCGGGTGGGGTGTCGCTCGTGGTCACGGAGATCCCGGTGATGCCGGTGTCGGGATCTGGAGGAGCCCCGTTCCAGCTCCTTGGGCGACCTGACTTAGAAGCTCCTTAGTAACCAGGTGGAGGAACCTCCTCGGCAGAACTTGAGTTATGTACCTGAGTAAATTTGGTTCACTAACCTCTTTTAATGACCGTGAGATGTGATAGATCGAAACGGCCTGTTCTGTGCGACTTGGATGTCTGTAATGTTTGTCAGTTTTAAAATACTTTCTGCTGAAGTAAACGTAAGCAAAATTGTGCAGGCGGCCACTCCGACATTGTTGGATTGAAATCTCAGCCCGGCAGGATTTGGGGTTTATGGTGAGTTGTATCTGAAGTCACTTCTGAAGTGAAATATTTACATTGGTTTTGAGATGAAGGGGGAAACTGCAGTATCTGTGAGGGCAAAACTAACGCTGGCTTTGAAAAACAACACTGAGTAGACTTCTCATTGAAAGGAAATTGATTTCAGGGTGAAGTGGAATAGCGTGTGACTTGTTTTACGTTATTCTAATGCCGTTATTGTCAGACATTTTACTGTGCTGAACTTGGTGCACAGGAAAGAAATGATTTTTATTTAGGCGGATGTGATTGACTGAATGAGGTATGGCTGGTGTGCCCAATGCTTTAAGAGCAGTTTTTCTGCGTTTTTCTGGCACATTTCTTCCTGCAACTGTTTTCAAAATGCTGTATCAGTAACACCAGCTAATTAAGGCCTGCGTAGCATTTTACCATAACAGGTATTTTGGCTCTACCTGTGGTAGAATAAAAGGCTTAGTAAACATTTATAAATGCTGTATCATCTAAAAAAACCCTACATTGGTGTTGAGCTAAATAGAAGAAACCTCTTTATACTTCTAAAGTGATAGCTCACTTAAATGGGTGTGTCTGTCTTCCGACCATTTTCTGTATATTTCTTGAACTGCTTAGCACCTTGATCGCTCTTTTTCTCACTTATTCACTTTGAAGTCTTGAGGTTTGTGAATATGATGCGGGTTTTTTCCTACCTTATTCAGTAAATATAGAATTTGCTCTCATTTCCTTCCTTCGTATTTGCTTTCATGAGGCTCTTCTTTTCAAAATGAATCAGCTTGAAGAAATTTACTGATAACTGAGGCAAACTTCTAATTCCATAGGTAGTATTTGTGCTTTCACATCTTCCTTATTTTAATTTGTTTCCTCCAGTCCCTTTTAATTTTTTTAGCAGAGGAGTTTCCAGCAGGAGAGTCAACAATGTAGGAAATAGTGAAACTGTTCATAAAGTGCTGACGTGTGCTTGAATGAAAATACTTTTTCAGTTTCTCCCATGTATTGCATGTGTTACTTTTAGGTCAATCATGTGGCTTTAACCTGTTTGCTCTTGAAGATGCAAACTCACATTCCCTTCCTGCCTCTGTCGTTCAGTGAGTGCGTGGAGAGTTCTCAGCACTGCTTGGGTTTACAGTCGGGACTGGCCTATCTGATAAGCTTGGGGGAATTCCAGTTTTAACAATTCTGCCTTTTTTTGCCTTGACTGGTGGAGCTGATGACCGTGGTGTGGAGGGACTCAGTGCTTTCCCCAGACAGGCTTCCCTGCCAGTTTAGGGTCCCCGGGTCAGCATTCCTCAGTCCATTGTGTCTTCCTGGAGTAGAAGCTGGCAGGCTGTTTGGTTTGCATGTTCTCCATAAAGTAGATTCTGAAATATGATGGTACTTACGATAAGTGTTCAATGAACAATGATTTTAATTAGCATGGGTGATGTTGTGTGCCTTCTTTCTCCTCTGGTCTCTCTGCTGGCAAGATCAGACTTGGTTTAACTGTAAAAGTCTGAGAAGGTGTGTGATTGAGATGTGTTGACATCAAATTTTATCATTTAATCATATGTACTTACATGCTGTTTGTGAGGTGAGTCATTTAGAGGGTTTTTTAAACTGTGTTAAGTTGTTGACTGTTTCAATTTTTTTCTTAAGTTTCTACATCCAGAAATTAAAACAAGCTTTGTTGACACGATGAAAGGGCCCACCTCATCTCCAAAAGTACCAGATAACTTTCTTAGAATTTACCACTCCTCTTATTCTTCAGTAGTTTAACCAGGGTTAAGCTACAACACTTGGGTTAGTAGAGCAGTGGAAACACTTTCCGTGAGGAAAAAAGTAAGGTAGGAGAGAGGTATGGAGATAACTTTTATTTTACTTAGCCTCAGTGTTCATATTATAAACATAAGCCAATAATGAATTGTTGTTACTTTGTCATTGGCATGAGATCCTTGTGTGGTACTTCGCAGATTCCTTTCTCTTCTGCTGTTATGCAGAGCATGCCTGTAAGGCTCCATGCTTGGAGATTGCTTGGAAGTTGGGAAATGCTTCTTTGACTTTTCTCCTCAAGACTTTGCTCATGCTCTAATCAACGTTGCACTGATTCATACAGAAGGGACTTCCAGCCTGGTGTCCTGTGGCCAACAGTTGCATGAGAAGTAGGATAAAAGTGCAGTGCCCATGTATTTATAATTCATTAGAGGTTTTTTATTCTTTTTTTGAGTGACTGTTGGTGCAAGACTTTTTCTGTCTTTGTCTTGACTGCCTGGTGTAGCTAATACCTGCAGCAAACTTTGCTGGCCATTGTGAGAAGTGAACCAGCAATCTTTCTCTCAGATGATCCTTTCAGATATTCCAAGTGATATGTTTTCCACCTGTGAAAGCACAGATTGGTCTTAAGCAACTTTAGACACCAACAAGTCCTTGGCCTTCAGCAACTTTAACATTTTTATCCAGGGCTCTGTAGCCCTGTTTGGAAAATTTCTGAAAGAACTGACAAGTCATAACACTGCTGTGGTGCCTGGTGAGGATCAGCTTTTCGCTGTGAACATGGGATCAGACTCTCTCTATGGAAGTGTGTTGGGTAAGGGGGTGTTGTTTGTTTGCTTCCTGAGTGGAAACTTCTGCTTTTGCGCAGCTCTGCATGGAAAGTAAAATGCAGTTGAGTCAGCTCATTTTCATACTTAACAGCTCCTAAAGCAAAACTTATCTTGGAGTATCTCATGTGCATTTTGCTGGTAGTTTCAGGATGATATACAGGAATAGGAAGCATTAATTTAGCAGTCTCTGAGTATCTTAACTTGTTGTTCAAGTAGTGCAGTCTGGTAGAACTGGATTTGGTTTATCATTTGAAATAATAAGGTTTATTCTTTGCATTCCTTTCAACTTTTTGGTTTCTATGAGAGTAAAGTCGAATCTTTTTAGCTGATAGCATTCCTGACTCCATACAAAGGCTTGCTGACTGAAACAAAATTTGTCATATTTATTTTTTTAATCCAAGATGATATCAGCAATTGGCAGGAAGCTGCCCATGAGATAGTACTGTATCTGAGAGCTGGAACCATTTGTTGACTTTTACAGAAGTAACTTTTCCTTAGCCTACATCTTTCAAAATAGGACACTACTCTGGGCAGGCAAGCACGTGTGAGCTGACCTTTGAACACTTGGATGAAAATCCTTTGTCAAGCAGAATTATGAACTTCCCTTTTGCAGTGAAATTTCCATGTCTGTAATGCGTAATGGAAATTGTTTTAGTGTATTCAAGTTAAATGATGCCTCATTAAATATTTCTACTCTTCTTCCCCGTGGTTACTTATTTGTATGATGGACAAAGGATTGGTTGTTGTTTTGTTGTTTTGTTGAGGGGTTATTTTTTTCCTATCCTCCCATTAAGCTTCAGCGTTCCCTCTCCTCATTCAATCAATTTCTTTTGGGCTTCCCCAGATGGTTGGAGCTGTAGGAGAAAACACATCAATGATAGATGAGCAAAGGGAGGGAAGCAGCAGGAAAGCCTTGTCAGTAGTACTTTATTAATGGTCGTTAGCACAAACGACTTGTCAGTGAGGCTTTGAAGTGCCTGAGATGAGTTTAAGTGCCTCAGGTGGCACCATTATACAAATGTATGGAATGGAAGCGCTTGTCCAAGGCTTGTAGGATGTGGGACTGGGGAATCGCTTCAGTGCAGTGTGAGGAGGAGGTCACAGGTTCAGGTGGAATAGGGGCAGAGAGTATTATGGAGGTAAATACCAAATATGCAGAGCGATTGTGTGCTCAAGGTCTGTGGTGAGTGGTCAGCAGGGTGCTGTCCTGATGTTGTAGTTGAAGACATTGCAGCTTAAAAACATTGAAGTTTGTGTCTCTTGTGACCTGAAATGTGATACTTACACCTAGCTGGTAACAAAGGACATCTTAGACTTTGATTTTCATCAGCTGATGAGGTTATCTTATCCTGCTGTATTCTGCAACAAGCCAACAAGGGAAGTGAAATTGTTCGGCTTTTATTAAAAATGCTACTGCAGCTTTCTTGTTGCATGTTACCCTGAAACAGTGTGACAGATGTCTGACTGTTGGTGCCTGTTCCTAATTGGCAGATGGAGGTCTGTCCTGGTTATGTGTTACTGGTTATTTGAGTGACAGGAGGGCAGCTTAGAACTGGTTTTGGTACTTGGTTTGAATGCAAAGTTAGGAACCCAGACTAACAGTGAGTAAGTAGGAACAGATGTATTGGTTGAAGACATACAGCTTCTGCTTCAGTATTTTTTAATGTGCTTTTAATGAAGGATTCCCTAGTTCTCCTGCAATAGGGTGTCCTTGTAGTAGAAATACATCTTGAAATGTCTTATTTCAGAATTTAACTAAGATTCATAATAGTAATATGTTATAGTGATGCTTGATTTCATATTTTCTGGTAGAAGGTACATGTTTTTTATTCAAAGGTTATTATATTGCTTTTTATGTTTAATTCAATGTTATGGTAGCTTCAATGCCAAGTCACCAGGCTGACTAGGTATACAAAGTAGATCTGATGCTTTTCTAATGTGAATAAACTATGAATAATAGTGATATTAACAAAGTTGCACTGTGTGAGACTCTTGCACAGAGTTAGAACTACAGAATCATAGAATATCCCGAGTTGGGAGGGACCCACAAGGATCTTCAAGTGCAGCTCCTGGACCTGCACAGGGCAGCCCAAGAGTCACACCATGTGCTCGAGAGCGTTGTTCAAAAGGCTATCAGGTGAGCTACAGTCGGCCCTCTTGCACTTCGCACCCCCATATTGCGGCTTCAGATCTTAGCAGCGTGATATTTTAGGGATGTAGGAGACCCGTTTCACAACTGCGCATGCGCAACCTGCCATGGAAGTTGGGCTACGCGGGTCCCAATTAAGACTTCAGGTCTGCATTGTAGGAGACCCGAGTGTATCCCCACTGCCCTGGGGAGCCTGTTCCAGTGCCCAACCACCCTCTGGGTGAAGAACCTTTTCCTGCAGAATCCTCCTTTCTTTTATCTGCCAGAGAGATGTAGCTTTCCTTTAGTGAGTCAAAGTATCTTGTCTGTATGGTGTGAGTTCTAACCGGACTGAAGATGAGCTGAAGTGTCTGTGTCAACCCAAGCATGGAAGGAAGGAGGGAGATACCCTGGAAATAACTGCCTGGGAGACTTCCCTGGGAGAACTTCTCTGGCTTAGCAGAAGTGTAGAGAGGAGTACTTGGAATATGCAGTGCAAGAAAAGGAGATGAAGAAGTTAAGGAATTAATTAAAATTAATTCACTAAAAGAATTTTACATGCTGTAGGAAAAGAAAACTGTTATGGGCCAGAAAAACAAGTATAGCCTATGTTAATGTTGTGCGGTTTGGCCTGATAATATAAGTAGTAAAAACCCTTCCAAAAGGCCTTTTGATCATTCATATAAGAAGTTAAACAAAACAGCCCTTCTTCCTTCATGTCCTTTGCTTCCCAAACAAACAAACAGGCACCAAACCAAAACCCCTACACGCTCACTTACCTCATGTGAAGACATGGGTTTTAAAAAACCTCAGAGAAAAAAATATGTTCTTGGACTGTTGGGAGTGCATTCTATAAAAATAACTTCAGTTGTTTTGGCCTTCTTTGGCCTGATTTTGCTGCCTCACTAGGTGCCTTCCACACTTTCTTCTAAAGCAAGTCTGTATTTCAGGCTCTAACTAAAATTCCTTGATGAGATTATTTATCTTAACAAAGATAATTCTTACTAGATGAGACATTTTGATTCTCACAGATAACCAAGATGCTTTTGGACAGAGTATCAGGTTACAGCTAAGAACTGTCTTACTGCCATTGTTGATGTGTGCTGGCATTTTCATTTGTTGCATTTTTATTCCTGTTAATGTTCCTGGTAATACCCATATTCTCTCTGCTTTTACTTCCAGTCTTAGCAGGTCTATGCCCTCTAAAGTCTCATTCCTATAAAACCTGATATAAATTAAACACTTGTATCTTTACAGGGCTCATGAGTAATTTTTCCCTGCTCTAAGGTGATCCAATTTAACTTGTTATCTCTGAGACTATTGAGGTTTCCCTGAACCTCTCAAGGAGGTGCTTGTTGGGCTGTAGCAGAGTTTCCCTGTACCCACCAGCTCTTCCCAACTGTTCCATACCTGTTCAAACCTGCAGCACATGAGGTTTGTCTGCAGTGCCTGTCACTGGGATGGAAGGTACAAAGTGCATTGTGTGCACTGTGTGAGGATATTTTATCTCTAAGTGGTCAGACTTGCCAGCTCTTGCTTTGCTTTGTGACTCCTGAGACACTCTGTGTCCAGGGACACACTTTTTGTGTAGCAGTTCTTCTGCTTTAAACAGACAATGTTCTTGCCCCTCAAAGTCTGTTTCTTCACTCTGAATATCCAGATCAAGTGGGAGCCTTGATACTTTTAAGAGGCTTTGAAAAGTAGAAGTAGCTTCTCTCTTACTGAACACACATACAAGTTCTTCAGAACCAAAAATTAAAGAAAAAACCAAACCTGACGGACTGAGTTATGAATAGTAAACAATGAACTTTAAATCATGATAGTCAGACAGTATTGACTGCATAGGATTTTTTTAATGAGTAATTTTTTCGACCTTTTAGATGCTTAAGATGTTAATCTTGGATGAGGTCATTTTTTCATTTATTATTTTCCCTGATGGCAGTATTCAGTTAGAGTCATTTTGGTTAAATGCAGCATTTCCTGTGTTTTCTACATCCACAAACATACCTGGTTTACGGGCAGGAGATTCAGGATCATTTTTTTTCAGTTCTTGGGGTTCTACTTTGGGTTTGTGGTTTGTGTTTTGGTTTTTTTGTTTGTTTGTCTTGCCTGTTAAATGATGCTTTTGATAAGGAGCAATCCCATGTTAAGCAGTGGGGTTCTGAAAAAAGAACCAAATATTTGTATTCATAAACCACCTTCTAAATGGAGAAATCTGGTGTCCTTGCTCACTAAAGGATGTAACAGGTTTTTTTCATGTGGCTGAAATCCATACACAGCATATCCCAGAGACCTGAGAGAAAGAAGAGCTTCAGAGTAGGTGACAGATGGACAGATCTCCCACAGCTGCCTTACAGGTGGGGTTGGGTCCTTGGGAAATCTCTACAGCCATTCCTCTTCCATACCTGACTATAGCTGGAGTGTGGAACCCAGAGCAATTCCTGCTTCAGCCTGGAGCTGCAGCTGCTCAGCTGATGCCCTCGTGTGGGATCTCTACCAGAGCTGCTTGCAGGGTACTTGCAGGCTGCCTTTTGGTCTGTGTTAAGTCGGGCTTTAATGTCATGCTCGGTTCAGTGGAGTCCATGCTTTGCTACTCAGAGGAGGAGAGATGCGATCATGTACCTGTGCTCACAAGTTTTGCCATCAGTTGTTGTTCTGGATGATGGTAAACTGAATTATGGAACTCATAGAGGTGAAAACTGACCTGTTCAAAAGAGGAAGGGATTTGGTCACGACTCTTGGCCGTGGCAGTGCCTGCCCCAGCTGCAGGTAGCTGTGAAGCTGTAGCCTCAACCCAGGTCTGTTGGCCAGTTATAATGTTTGCTTCTCTCCAATTGCACATTGGCTTGAAAGAAGTATGTTCTCTAAGCAGCTAAATTAATACGACCCTCTTAGAGACAGGCAGCCTATAAATAATCCTTAAAATAAACAAACTTTGCTGTCTGTATCAGTAGTGCAGTTTTAACCTATTTAAAAATTATATTAGATGAAACTAAGTTACCACCAACCAACTGTAACTTACGTGCAAAGGGAATGAGAGGCAGACCATAAGTTAATTTCTGTGCACTTCCATAGAGCTCTAGTATCTAGACTGTAAGCTCTAAAACACCTTTTGCAGGGACTCGGCTCCTTTAAAGTTGGGTTGTTGAGGCAGCTGATAACTTCACTTGTGTCTCGCAGTATTAGGTTTCTACTATTGTGTTGGTTTATAGTCTTGAATTTTGTATTGAGTATTTTGGTGTTTAACATCATGTATCTCAAAGGCTACTCAAAGCAAAGGTCTTGGGAGCAAGAAGCTGCCTTATATTTTAAATACACACATGGCACCTTCATTTAGTGCCTGACCTGCTCTAGCCATTTGTGTATATTTGTTTTGCCAGTATCTAAACTTTAAGGATCTTGTTATATTAGTAACTTCCAAGGTGCAGGACAGTGCTCTGTGTCTCACTGTGTGGGACACTGGTATTAGATTCTCTGTGTGGGTGAAGAAAGGCCAGTTAACCTGAAGGAGCCTATTCAGCCCACTCGAGTTTACCAGTGTGTTGTGGATTCTTAGGGGCTGTCCAGAAGGAATAGAGTACAGTTGGTCTGTTTAAGTTGTGAAACAACAGCTAAAGCTGGTTACACTTGTGTTTAATTCTGAAGTAAATTGTTGACCTTCACCCTGGTGTGTTACTTTGTGTTAATCTGCTGTATTTCTGAATAAGTGCAATAAAAGACTACAATAAAAGACTCTTTAATTTACACAGTGATACAAGACATTGCTGAGATCATCTGAAAATTCCTTGCAGATGTTACTAGGGACCAGCCTGGATGAGTAAGGAAATTCTGAAAGAACTGAGAGAGAAAAAGAAGGCATGTCACCTTCGGAAAAAGTGTGAGTTCAATAAGGTTACGTTCCAACGTATTGTTGTGTCGTGTAGGAGGAAAATTAGAGAGGAAAAAGCCCAGCTTGGACTCAAGCTGGCCAATTCTGTGAAGGACAATAAGAAGAGTTTTACAAATTCAGTATATTGGTGGCAAAAAGAAGGGTAGCAGTAACCTCCACTCCTTACTGGATATGGAGGGAAATTTAGTAACTAAAGATGAGGATAATGCAGAGGTACTTAGTGCCTCCTTTGCCTCCGTGTANCTGGAGGTGTTCAAGGGTAGACTGGATGAGGTGCTGAGTGTCACGATTTAGATGTTAGGTTTCAGTTGGATTATAGGTTGGACTGGATGATCTTCAAGGTCTTTTCCAACCTTATCAATACTATGATACTATAATGCTATGACTAAAGCCAAGTGTTCAAGTTCAAAATGATCAGACTTTGTTCTTTTGTATGAGGCTGTATAACACACTGGTGTGTTGCAAATGTTCCCCACCCTGACTTGTACATTTACCTTGAGTCCTACTTCAAAAGTTTTGGTTTTTACTGTAATTCTTCTAGAAAAACCTAATATAAAAGCAAATTTCTGCAGCTTCATTTATCTACCTTTACAGAATGAGACAGTATCCTAATGTAGCACAAGAAAATACTCCCTTAAAAACCACTTAAAAAAATAGTTGTATATTTAATCCCAACAAGTGCAGTCACCTGCTGTTCACAAGATGCACAGCCTGTTGAGAGGACTAGTTTTGAAGTAATTCCCAGGACTCAACAGACTGAAGGTAAAGCACATTGATTTTCAGTTATCTGCCGCTTCTCACGTCCCTTTTTTGAAGGTAAATTACAAACCTGCTTGCTCGGTTTGAGGTTGCTTTTAATTCAGCCTTAACTGCGAGTGACTGCAGAGAATGTTTTCATTTCCTTTTGTGTATCTCGAAGTCTCTTGTATGTCTTGCAGTAAAGAAGCTGCAAGATGTTCTCGTTTTCCAGCCCATCCTGCTGAAAAAAACTGAAAACTCCACAACCCCACATATAAACACAGTAGGATAAGAAGGACCAATGCTGTGAGGTTGGATGTATAAATGCTGGTTGCTCTGAGGCTTTATACCTTGACTTCTTCCCCCCTTGCTTTTTGTTATGATCTATATCCAGTCGTGGTGGTGGTGAGTGCCACAAAGTTTGTGTTTATCAGGGAATCCCATTTAAAAAGTATTTTGTTCCCATTTAAGAGGGTGAGGTTTTTATTATGTGCAGGTCATGCGAAACAGATCCCTTTTAATTTGAATGAACTGTGATTCATGTCTCATGTTCTTTGGTAGGTAGGACTAAAATGAGACTTCTAGCAAGCAAATCAGGTATTAAGTTTTCACAGCTCCATTGCCAATATTTGTGTTCAATCACTTTGAAATTCTTTTGGTTTATACAGTTGGCCCTCTTCCACTTCGTGCCCCCCATAGTGCAGCTTCACATCTTAGCAATGTGATTTCTGAGCGATGAAGGAGGAATCTTTTCGCAACTGCGCATGCGTGACCTGGCATGCATGAATATTCAATTAGTCAGTCATGAATATGCAAATTAACCCTCACAGCCACCACAGTAGCTCTGCTCCCAGTGGAGTGGGTGCAATGGTGGCCCCTCGGCTCCTGGTCCGGCCGGGGCCGTGGCAGCCCCTTGGCTCTCATCGAGGCGAGCGGGGTGGGCGCGGTGGCGGCTCCGCTCCAGGCACAGCCGGGCGCCTGCCCCACTCCAAAAGAGGAGACTTCGTGCAGTTATGGAAGATTTACACACTCTCAGGTCAGATGTACTGTCTGAGACTTTCTCAAATGACTCTGAGATGTACTCATTTACCCTGAGTATGGAGAGACCACGTCTACCCACCCGGAGAGACACCGGCACAGCCGCACAGGTGGCTCCCCCAGACCCGTGTCCCCGGCCGAGCGGAAAAGGGATTTTTCCCGGCGTGGGGTGGCCGTGGGCGCTGGGAAACACCGACACAAACACCGACACACAGCAGGGCAGTGCCAAAACAGCACTGGGGGGCGTGTAAGGGTGCGGGGAAAATTTGCATATTAATGAGCTGCCAATCAACGCAGAAGGCGGCTTCGCACAGAGGGGGGAAGACCCGCGCTACCCTGGTATAGGAGACCCGACTGTATATTTAAAAAAGGCACAACTAAACAATTTTAAAAGCTTGTACATTGAGTACTTGTGTGTGTTTTGCTTTTTTAAATGAAGTATTGCCTTGCCAGAGATGAAGAAATACTCTGCTGTGGTGGATATACAGGCTAGGGTACACTATCAGAGACTGATGTTTATTTGCATCCTAAAAGGTGTTGATTTGCTGGCTGGTTTCTTGCTGACTTGCTCTGGCCGGAATTCTTGGGTTTGGTTTCTTTGTGCTGTGGCATTTTCTGCAACAGCAATTTTGTTGAAAAGAAGAAACAAAACAATCTGTTAATCCCAACTGTGGTTCTTCCTGTGTAGGGAAAAGTTGTAGTGGAGTCCTGTGTGCAGTGGATACTGTAGCACTGGAAAAGCTGAGAGACTGGCCCCAATGCTACAGGGTTAAAATCGGTGTGAGGGCGGAACAAGAGAGTAACAGTGATGCCCTGAGCAAGCTACTGTTCTGAAAACTAAAGTAACAAACCAAACTGCTCAGTTTGTCCTTGCACTCCTGTAAGAATTGTGTCAGCCTAGTTTTGTTGAGGCGCATGATGGGAAACCATTGGTACTGGAGCTGGGAAAGGAACCTTTCAAAATGTCCTGTGTGTTTAGTATTGTAGGATCGTGAGCTCTTTGCAGCATTTCACAATGTCTAAAATGGTTGCATTGCAGCTTAATTTGGGGTAAAATCTACCCAGGTGGGTTGGAATAAGAAGGAATTTGTATCTAAGGAGTGGAGTGGTGGCAGAAGAGTTTTCAGAGTACGAGATGGACGTGACTTCTTGGCTTGAACCCGAAGAGTTTAGTGAGGCCTCTGGTATTTGGCTGTGTGACACTGAACAGTGGCATGTCCTCACACTGCTGTGTTCCTGCCTCTCACCCAGGAGTCTGGGGTTCGATTCCCCAGGGAGGAGGCAGTGGTGCCGTTTAAGAGTTGGACACAATGATCCTTGTGGGTCCCTTCCAACTCAAAATATTCTGTGATTCTGTGAACTTTCTTAGCTTTGCATAGCAATGCAAAGTAAACACAGCAATGTGCAGCTCCTGTGGTTTTCTGTGGCAGTTTTTGTGTGGCACTAATGACACTGACTTTTTCTAAGTGTGCAGATTTCTCTGCCCAGAGTATTCTTTGGCAGAGTTGTGTTGGAAGCCCTGGAAGCAAATACCTTCAGTGAAGTGAGGAGAGAGGCTGCATCCCTGGCCTCTAGTTGGCAAGGATTTTGAAGAGCAATAAGCCCTCAGCTACTTTTACCCTGTGCTCCAAGGGAAATGCAAGCAATTGCAGTCTTAACTAATGCACAGTTCAAATTGCAACTTGAACTTGCAGATTGCAGGTTTGTGATTCCTGTATCACTCCGATCCTCTATGTACTGACCAGCTGGGTGGGTGCCCATGTGTCAGACTTTTGTGTGGCAATTTTTTTGTGTGGACTCTGTTGTACTCGGAATTATTCTCTGTGTTTTCTGGAAGTCTCTAAAACTTGACTTCAGGTTAAGTTTTATCCAGATGTTTCTGGGCTCTTTCTGCCTCCTGGAAGAACGGCATTGCACGTTGCATTTTAACGCTGCAAACTGTGATCCTTTGCAGTGAAACTTCCTGATTCACAAATGGCTTCTCTTTATTAGACCTGAGTAACTTTTCAGACATTTTATCCCAGTGTGTGACTGTGCAAAAGAACAACTCCTCGACAGAGGGATTTTTCTGTCAAGAATTACTTTTGAAATGCTGAAGTGTTTTATACAATTTAACACAGCTGTAACCATACTGTGGCTCACTTGGCCATGCAAGTGCACTTGGCAGGAAGTGGTAGCTCATGTCGCCAGAGTTGCTCTACAAATGTGTGTCGCTCACCACTTCCTGACACCCAACTGGAGAACAAAAGAAACATCAGTTTCTAGTTCGTTTTAGCCTCTAAAAAGTTGCTTGTGTGTCAACAGTGTCATAGTATCCACAGAGGTGCTCACGGCCTTCCTCTTTATATTCTTCTTTTAGCTTTGGAATTCACCTTTGAGGGTTTTGGTGAAGTTCGTACTAGAGATCTTAAGTTCTGAGAAGGTACTCTCGGTGCAGATTCTGAGTTTTCGAAGTGAGGAGAGGAATGGCTGTATAAATGATTTTGGCAGTGCAAGGGAAATGACTAACCACGAGAAACCAGTCTGTGCAAGACGTGGGCTGGTGCACACGGGGAGCTCACGCTGCAGCTGAGAGTCTCCTCAGAAAACCATCCCTACAGGAGCCTTTCGCTGTTTGTGCTGATGTGTCTGAGCTTCAGGAGTTCACGGTACAGGCAGAATTGTCTTCAAACCACGGCAGTCTCCAAACCTGGTTTTCCTGATCGTTGATGTACTAAAGCTTCAGGCCTAGACACAAACGAGCTTTTAAAACTGATTTAATTTGCTGTTGCCATGATACAATACTCTTTTCAGAGAAATCCTGTTCGTGCTTTATAACCTTTGAGGCCAAAACAAAACCTATTTGGAGCAAAGGTTATTTGTTTTCAGGCCTGAATACAATTACCTGTGCCTTCAGCAGCTGTGATTGCAGCCAGTTAGGAGAAAAACCTTTATAACAAGGGAGGCAAAATCCTGTCCAGTGTAAAATGGACTTGCCAAACTCCTGTTACATAAAATAGAGATTTTTTTAGAAGTACACACAATCCTCGTGTCATTTTTAGAAGAGTGTGAAATAATGAATTAATGCCTGTAAATCTCCTAGTGAATCTTGAGAAATTGCAATGGTAGCAGTAGTTAACAGCATTTCAAATTAATGCAGTTAATTTCACATGCTGTTAAAGTGCTGGTGTGATACTTATTTCTTCTCATAAATTGTATTCTAACTCATGAGCTGAACTGTGTGTCCATGGTACATTAAGATTAAGTGGCTGAAACTTGGTATTTTCAGTATATTAAAGTAGCAATATTGCATGTGAGAAGTATGAAACCCAAATATCTAATGAATGTCAGTGTTTCATATTCACATTCTACTGTGATATATGTATATCCCATAGTTTCCTGTTTAAGTAATGAATGAATTCTTAAAGCTAGAAACAGCATTTTTCTAATTAAGATACTCTTGATAATTGTCAGGTAAATTACATCTTGAGAAAGAAGAAATTAAATAAACTAAATAACTTACCTGTACCCCCGTATTTCACAAGTAAAAAGACTTCTAGAACTAAATATCAAGAAACTGTTTAAGATTCAGGAAAGAAAAAAAATGGGCTCTTAGTTTCCAAACAGATAAATCTGGGGAGTCCATGGGGTGCCTGTCCCATCAGGCAGTGATGTAGTGAGGCCTGAGCAGTCTCAATCTGACCTTGTTACCGTAGTTAGGAAAGGGCTAATCTGTTTGGAAACCTTGGATTTGATTGAGAAATCCATTTCACCCCTCTAAACCTTTAAAATATGTATCAAACCTTTCTGATTTTTTTTTAATTATCCATGGCTTAAAATCTGTCTCCAAATCAATCTGAGAACTGATGTGGTACCATGGTACCATGTGGAAGTGTAAGAGAGAAAAAGAGAAGTGTCTCTTGATACCCTTTGGAGCTTCCTAGAAAATCCAGGTGGTTCCTAAAACAGTGTTCTTGGAAAAGTCTAATTTGTGATGTACTTCAGCCACCTTCAGTACCTGTGAGACTTGTCTGCTCTGCTGTTTTACCGTTTACTGGGGTTAGGCTGCATGAAACATCAGCTTTCCAAAGTAGGTGCTGGCTTTGAAAAGGAACTAAGTGGTCACATTATGTGTCTGTAACTCTGAGCCAGTACGAGAGAATTCACTTGAACTGCAGAGACTGGGCAAAAGTTCAGGAAAACTGGTGAACTTTTTGGTGTAAAACAGAAGGATTTTGAGATCAAGTCTTCTCTATTAATCTTGACTAGCAGTGAGTCTTAGTTTGATCCGTTTTTATTGTGCAGAATGATTTATCCTCGATGTGTTGGATGCAGCTGTGAAAACCTTTGTGCATTCTCAGCACTTCCTAGTGTGTGGCAGAAATGACAAATTCAGAATAATGAATTTGATTAAGTTTGCTCTTACCAAATTGCCAAAAGGAAACTGAGCACTTCCTTTTTGTTAACTGCAAAACTTAAAGGTGTCTCTTTCTCTGGCAGGAATTGACTTTAAGATCAGAACAATAGAATTAGATGGAAAGAAAATCAAGCTACAAATATGGTAAGTATTCCAAAGTAATTTAAGTTTTCAGTGAATATCAAGTTAACTTTGAGAGGAATACTTACTAGCTCTTGAGCTTCAGAGTACCAGGAGTTTCATACCTTTTATTCACTGACTGTCCATAAGGTTTACATTCTCTTCTGTTTGGCTCTTGGCTGGTTGTGCCTCAGGAGCTCAGGAAACAAGAGCCTGTTCCCATGCAAACACGGCAGCAACTTCCCATGTTATCAAGGGCTGTCCTCTTTTGGCTTCTCCATGTGGAGTAGGAAAATGAACTCCACAGCTGTAAACTACAATGTATTCTGCTCTGATAGTCTGATATCCCACACCTTGGCCTCGGGGAGTACAAGTGGGTAACGCTGCCATTCCCTGCTGGGGGGGGAGGAGAAACAGCCTCCTGGGAGCAGCAGAGGAGTATTTTGGGAGTAGCATTGCCACACCAAAGAGCAAAAGAGCATGTTTTTCTTAAGGAGCAATTAGCAATGTGTTGTGTCTCTGTTTATAAAGGCATCTCTAAGTCCAGATCAGTGTAAAAGAACTACTTTTCCCCCCTGGGTTTTAGGGATACAGCAGGCCAGGAGAGATTCCGCACCATCACAACGGCTTACTACAGAGGAGCTATGGTGAGTGTCCCACCTGAGAACAGCTGAATACAACTGGTGTAACTGGTTTGCTCTTCTTAAGGTTGTATCGTGTGAGCCTTCAGCTGCAGCACTGGGTAATTGTGGCTGGAGAGGTGGGGAATAAAGTCTGTGCTTTTTTTTTATTTGTCTTTCCTTTCTTTAACCAGCTGGTACTTTGCCTAGGCCTGTTTTTGTGACGAAACATCAAGGCCTATGGTCTTTTTAAATACAATTAACATTTCAGCAGATTATAATAAAAAGTTGCCAAGCTTCAATCACACAGGTTGGGTTTTGTGTTTTTTTTTAAATGCAGCAAACCCCTATGCATGCTATTACATATTCTTATTAATTTGTATGAACAGGGGCAAAAACCATTAAATATTAATATTTTGGTTGAATTCCCAGCCATGGTATAATGCCATGAGAAAGGATTATAGATAAATAAGTCTTATTCACTTGAATTAAACCTACAGCACACATCAAAAGC
This sequence comes from Pitta sordida, assembly GCA_013390025.1. Lineage (NCBI taxonomy): Eukaryota > Metazoa > Chordata > Aves > Passeriformes > Pittidae > Pitta > Pitta sordida. The sequence goes on along the minus strand of WEKX01001789.1, from coordinate 528,401 downwards.
CAAGCAGTACTGCCTCATCTAACTTAAGATTTGTCCTAATTTTATTTAGGGAATTATGCTGGTCTATGACATCACAAATGAAAAGTCCTTTGACAACATAAAAAACTGGATAAGAAACATAGAGGAGGTAAGTGCTTTGTTCCATCTTAGGATTCCCGTGGGACAAATATTTAGGTGATGGAATGTTACTGTTTATTTTCCATAAGCATAAAATTCATGGGCTTTTCATTAGTGTTATTCTTTGCCTCTTAAAATTCTTCTATTAGTGACCAATTTCATCTCATAGTGACTGGGCTAAAAAAAGTTCCTTTGTTGCAGTTCTCTTGCTGAAGTGATTATTACTTTAAAAATTATTTTAATAATAACCTGTTTTAAAAATGTAAAGTACAGTTACATTTCCAGAGTAGCCAAATGCCTGTGTGCAACCTGGTACAGAGCTCATGGCACAGAATTGATCTATTTATTCCAATCAATTTTAATATTTTAATTGCTTGTTTCAAAAGTCAGTCTCCCTCAGCAGTGCCTTGACATTAGGCAATTTCTTTTAAATAAAGTAGGTATGGGTAAGTTTGACACCTAAGTTCCTTTTAAACAGTGGGGCACTTGTTTTCTGAGAGATTCCTTTTTCTTCTTCCAGCATGCCTCTTCTGATGTAGAAAGAATGATCCTGGGTAACAAATGTGACATGAATGAAAAAAGACAAGTCTCAAAAGAAAAAGGAGAGAAGGTGAGATTTGGTGACTCACCCTGTTTGGAAACCTACTCCTCTTAGGATTTTAGCTCCTGGAAGTTTGGTGTGTTTTAAGCATGGGAGAGATAATGGGTCTCCAATCTCTTGTTTCAGAGTGTCAGATCTCTTGTTTTATTTGTGTAGGATGCCAGGTTTGGGCATTTTGTTTTTAAATAGCACTTGGCTGTGTTCAGGTTTGAATAAACTTAATGGTAATGTTGTCTTGAGGACAGGATCTTGTAAACAATATTGACCTTTGCTATACCATGAAGTATTTTAGGTCTTTATGTAAATTTTTGTATGCAGTCAATTCACCATGGTGATTACTTACTCTTGGCATAAGTGCTGTTATTAAAGCTTAAGGAATTAGTTGTTCTGCAGAACAAACAAGTGAGTGTCTGACAAGGAGTGAGAATCCCATAAAATACATCGTGTGTGCAGCTAAAGCAGTGCAGTGCTGCTGACAGAGCTTGTGAGATGAGTGTATGGAGTTATCTGCTCCAGAAATCCGTATTAACAAAGGATCTACCTTAATGTTCTTTTAGAGCCTAAATAAGTTTTTTTTTAAAATAAATTAATGGGGGGTTTTGATTGTTTGTTTGTTTTGACTTTATATGACTTTATATGAGGCCTCTTAATGACTTTATGTGTCTGACCTCTTAGTATTTTGTATAATTGTCCAGTAACTTCAATGTGATTGCAAGAGAAAGAAGTGAAGTTTGCTTGGTTTTAAAACTTGCTGCAGCATCTGTTCTGTTATGAACTTACATAAACCATTCCTTTTACAAAGGAGCTTCAAAATCACTGAAAAACTTCAATCTCTCTTCCAGTTAGCAATTGATTATGGAATCAAATTTTTGGAGACAAGTGCAAAATCCAGCATAAATGTGGAAGAGGTAAGAGATGGGTGTTGCACTGAGGTGTTCCTTGAATTCCTGCTGTGTAATTCCTTGTAGTTCCTTGAAATGCTGTTTGATCATCTGCTGGGCCTTCTGGTCTGATCTGAGACCTGAAGTCCCAGCTCTGCTCCTGGGTCACCAGGCTCCTGAAATATAAGAGCTGCTGTTACAATCCAACTGTTTCCTGCTTTTTGGTAATGTCTGGAATTGTTTCTTAAATCAGTGGTAACAGAATGGTTTACTGCTACTGGAACAAACAGTTGCTTTAGGTGTCTGTGCCTTGCTACTTAAATTAAGTCCTTTTGGACAGGGAATAGTTGTAATTTTAGAACTGAGCTTTGTGCAGGAAATTGGATTCAAGATTCTTTACTTTCAGGGTAACAGAGCCTTTGGGGAACTCCTAAATATGTGCTCTGGGGAGGAGACTGAAAATGTATGGATGTTAACCTGGAACACCAGGACATAAGCTGATGTTGGAGGAGGAAGAACACTTACAATACATACTGTCTAGAGATCTGTGATTTGTTTTCCTGCAAGTAAATTTTGTGCTGAAAACACAAGATCCCTATTTACAAGAGCACATGGAAATGGAATCAGAAGGAAGAGTGACTCAGGTCCAGTCCATCTTACCATAAATCACTCACAACATCTCGAGGAGGACCTTAATTGTATGACAAGCGTGGACAAAAACTAGTTGTATTCAAAGGCAGTTACATTAAGAGTCATTCATCCAAGAGGGTAAACTTGTTCTGAAGTGTTGTCCCTGTACCTGATCATTTAAAAGCCTTTCTATGGGATACCCTTTAAAAGTCCTCCAGTACTTCATACAGGTCATGCATCTGCCAAATGAACTAGGAACTAAGCCATTGTTACTTTAAAAAAACATGACTTCGTTGTGTTATTGTTGTGTGTTATGGCAAGTCCTTGGATTGTTGGGGTCTCCAGAGAAGTTAAAGTCTTGTTTTCCCTGCGTCTGGAGAACTGCAGAATTTTTCTGCTACAGTTTCTTTGCTCCTTCATACCTACATCATACATTGAGGTCTGGAATGCTGAGATTTGCCAGAGTAATTATTTATGGGGTTTTTTTTTTGTTGTTTTGTTTAGGGTTTGTTGTTGTTGTTTGGGGTTTGGGTGGTGATGGTGGTGGTTTGGGGTTTTTTTTAATAGGGGCATGTTGGAAGCTTAAATAACTTTATAAATAGCCCAGGAACAAAGCTTTTACAGGACAGAAAACAAGCTGACCTTACTGTGAATTCCCAGGCATTTCCCCCCTCAAACTGGTCTGGGTTCCGAGTTGTGATGCCCAGTTCAATTTGGCAGGGGGAGATTAAAACAGTGTTGGTATGTGCAGCCTTCTCTTCAGTTGGTTTTTCTTTCTCCCAGTCTGTTCGTTTGCTTCAAAGACTGGTGAGATGGAAACTAGAACAGATTTTTTTTCTAAAGCATGTTTATTGAAATTTTAAGTTACAGATACTGTCCATAGAGTGGCAACTCAAAGTGCTGTTATTGGTTTACACAACACTGTACTGTTAATGTGTCTGGCTATTCCAAATCTGTCATGACCTTAATGTGTCTTGTGACTAACTCCTGTTTGTTTTTTCTTTATTTCCACTCCTTGCCAGGCGTTTTTCACACTTGCACGGGACATTATGACAAAGCTCAACAGAAAAATGGTTTGTATTTCCAATGAGCATCCGAACTTACAGACAGTGAGAGCACAACCAGAATCATTGGCTGAGTAGGAGCCTGCCAGAATCTCCTGGGGGTTACAGTAGTTGCCAGATCAAATTTGAGCAGAGTGATGTATTCCACTTTATTTCCTATCAGTGCATAACTCTGCTTTATTTCACATGAACATTAACATTGGGCAGCCTAGAACTGTGTGTTCTTCCAAAATGTAATAGTCTGATTCTTGCTTTAGGATATATTCTCTTCTCCAGATAACACTTGGGATCTGGTTTGTTTGGTTTGTTTGGTAAATGCTGACTTTTAAAACAGGCAGTTTGATCGAGCAATTAACAGTCTGGAATATTGAGGGGCTCAAGAAACCTCTCCTCTGGTTATTACTTTGCAAAGGGGGAAAATGAGGAGGGAAACTAGGAAAGCTGGACATGTTTTCCTCTGCATTTTATGACGCTGAAACTCTTTTCTCTTTCAGAATGACAACAGTTCACCGGGGGCAGGTGGGCCAGTAAAAATAACAGAAAATCGGTCTAAGAAGAGCAGCTTCTTTCGATGCACGCTACTTTGATGAACTTCTAATGATAGACTGCAGCACACTTAGAACCTTTTCTGCTTCTTTGAAAGCACAGGGTCACAAAGCCTCAGAAATAATACCACCAAGCTGCTGCTGAGAGCTCCATTGAACGTAGACTGCGATACACAAAATACCAAGTGGATTTTGCTCACTAAGCCTATTGACCTGTCAGGCTCTTCTTTCTCAGATATGGAAGCTATGAAGTGGAGACACAAATGCAAGAGTTAACTTGTTTTCCTTTTTTACTTTCTTTTATTGCCTGTTGCAAAAGCTGCTATGTTTCTTTTAACTTTGCACATCCATATTGGCCTCTTACTGCCTGTTACAGCACAATCTTACATTTATATTTGCACAGTTTGACTTCTAAGTAAGATTCTCAACAGATTTGTGCAAGGTTTTCTTTCTCTTTTTAAACAAATTTATTTTCAAGCAGAAGAGCCAGGGGGGAAATTAAGTCTGACTTCCATTGTTTTCTCTGCTGTATACCTGTGGCCATGCAGTATGGATGTTGTAGCTCTAGTATGAGAATTACTGGAATAATTGGCATTTAACAATTTATATGGATTTTGTTCTCTTAGGTGCACAAATCTGTTCATGTAGAAGCTGTGGCTTCTCTTCTGAATGTAGTGCATTGCTTGTCTTTCTTTACCAGACTTAGCAAAGTTATGTTCTGAATTGCCAGTCACTGTCTGATTCACAGATGCACCTTTCAGTTATTTGAATAAACACAGTGTCTTTCCTCATTTAATTTCCCTTTGTCAGCTCAAACTGTGCACCTTTTTTCGTTTCTGATGAGGAATTACACTCTGGAGTTGAAACCATGGTCACAGATTGGCCTCCTCACTATCACTTAAGTGGCTTGTGGAAGCTGAATGCATGAGTCTTGAGTAACCCCTTTTGGATTCACTGGTTCAGAAATGACTGCTCCTACAGGTGACTTCCATTCCTGCTGTTATTGTGAGGGGTAGTTCCTTAACGTCTGTCGTCATCGACCGTTCATAACAGAGGTGTCCAAAACCAGCTGCCTGGGCAGTTGCTGAAGCTGACGGGGCTTTGGCACTAAGGAAGCCATGGCATTAGGGCTATAATGTACTCCTGGCTCTGCAGTTAAAGCTGAATGTGTGTCTGGTCTGCTCAAGCAGTTATTTTTTCATCACTGGTACAGTGACCTAGACTGTTAGAAGCAGAGGTGAAACATAGTTGCCTTTTTACTCAGCATTGTATAACCCAGTCTTTGTTCTACGACTTTTTTACTGTCTTCTGAAGAAATTTCCTCGAGGAGCAATTGAAACAGGTGCTTTAGTTCTGTTGGTGTGCCAAACGTGGACCATTGTAAGCTTTAACTGCGAGTTTGTGTCCAGCCTGTTTGCTGTTGGGGGATAGGTGTCGTTCTGTCACTGTCAAATTCATGTCTGCTTTTGCTTCACTTTGTTGTCTGGAGTTGTAAACAGTGAGTTGCTTCTTACCACAGATAAACAGTTCATTTTGTTGTGTCAGATCCTGAATTTCTCATCTCTGTGCCTGTTCTAAATATTTTGAAAGTTAACAGGCTGATAGTTTTAGATTTAAGGCTTTTTAATTTTAAAAGGTTTAACGTTAGGAGCTGGTTCCATAAAGTTTTAAGTGGTTATTGACCTGTCCCCACACACAGTTTAACAGAGGTGGTTAACTAGTGACGAGTGTAAGGAGAGGTGGATCTCATAAACTGCTGTTGCTGCACTAGAACAGAGAAAACCTTCATGGCAACAAGGTTTAGTGAAGAAACAAAGCAACCCTAACTGCTCTGCTGTCTGCCCTTGATGTTCTTCTTGGACAGGCTAAGGCAGTTATGTTTTCTGTATGGTAAAAAAAAGTGCTTCTATACAGAAAGTGTTGTGACACCAATTACGAATGTTGTTTATTTTCAGTAATTTACCTCTGACTTATTTGGTGTCGTAATACTTTGATTTTTATCTCAGGGGTTGTCTGCAAACCAAAACTGACATGTTCTGTGTTTGGCACTGTTTACAGAATGCTTTGTGTTGTTTTTTCCTGTCTTGGCTGTGTGGTTAAATGTTCGTCCAGTTATTAGTCTCCATGAACTTCCCTTTAAAAGAGCCTGTAAGTAGTAGAGTCTATGAAGTGCTTCTTGAAGCAGCAGCAAATTGGGGTATCTGCTCTGTATGGGGGAGGGGGGGAGGGAGAAAAAAACCTTGCTATTTTCTTACATTTAGCTGTGCTAAACTGTACATAGATGTGAGGTAAGACCATAGGAAATTCACTTTATGCATGAGAAAGTACTGCAGTAAATATTTCACTTTGCTTATTGTTCATGTACAGTTCATCTTTTTCTATTTGTAGAAGAATTTAATGCAATTTTGTTGTCATCTGCTGAAACTGAAGAATTCTAATTTCATGTGGTCTATATGGATAAGGTAAAATGCAGATTTGTTTCTTTGTTGTTTTGCCCTCACCCCACTTCTCCAGCAGTATTAAATGGCTGAGTGGCTGCACTTTTCCAGCGTGCTCACCTTGGGTCAGTGTAGACCTTTGTGTGTCCCGTCTGCCCTGTCAGATGGGGAGGGACGTGCTGTGTGTTTCCTGGGCTATTTTACCTGTTTTCCCTTAGACAAGCGGGTTGATAATGGGATGTTCTGCCTGGGCATCAGATGCTGGGTGTGACAGATTTCTCTGATACCATTAGGATTGTTCTGTGCAGTCTCTCTTGCTACTTTGCTCAAGACTGTATAATCTTAAGTTTTGAAGGACTCTTAACTATACCTCAGTTAGTGCTCTAATGCCCGTTAGAATGCAAGTCATACAATTATTATTCGTTAAGCAGCAAATGTATTTCTGTTTTGTTCCAGAAATTGCCATTAACCTTTCAGAAAAGCAGAAATTCTTTGGTGGATTTCAATAAAACAAAAATGCTGCTTGTGCTTGGAGTCTTAGGAAACCTTTCCCTCCGCCCCATGTCTGTGCACTATATCTTGACCAATATTTTTCTAAATGGTTTTTAAAACAGCCAAGTGGAAAACAGGCTGGTCTCAGTGCTTTGCAATTTTAGCTTTCAGTCTGTGCTCAGCAAAACGTGCACAAGAAGTTTTTGTTGGGTGTGGAATATTTTATTTACCTACTGTCTGGGAGTTCTATTATTGCGAGAGCTTAAACCACTCATGAAACTTAATGCAGCTCCTTTTTCTGTGTGGGGGACACTCTCAAAAATGCTGATGGACTGTTCAGACCTGGAGTTCTTTTTACAGAAAGTTCATATTTCCCACTGTAAGTACCTTTCCCATCCTTGTCTGCTGAAGTCAAGTGAATGACGTGGATCATTTTCACAAGTGAATAAAGGAGTCTTGAATGTACATATCACATTAAAATATTGTGAACGCATCCTGATTTGACAGTACATGAATAATATGTAAAATGCCTAAATGTGTTATTTGTGAAAATGCATCTGTTGTTTGGTTATCTGTTAATGTGATGGAACTTTTGCAATGTTAACCTTGTTAAGGACTGGTCTGTAGGTGATAATAGGTCTTTTTTCTCCTCCATTCACTGAACTGCTTATACCATACTCATTCTTAGAAATAAAACTTGTATTTCTTTCTTCCAAAAAAGCAGGACTTACCTTGATTTTCCGTGTTTCTGGTGAATTGAACTATTTTAGTGCATTCCTATGGCCTTACAGACATTTTTGCAAATAAAACTGCAATTACTGTTATTTTAATGCTATATAGTCACTAAATTCAGAATAAAAAGTATAGTCCTTGAGAAAATGCTTAATTTTGAAATAGAAGTGTTCTGCTGTGTGTTTCTAAGCACATTTTACCTCTGGTATAAAGGTGTAATGTGAAAAGTTCCTGCAGATAAAAGTGAACTTGTCATGTGGTTAACTTGTAAAGCCTAACCATTAATTGTGTATTGATGTATAGACAAAAATCCAAACCCAACCCTTACAAAAAGCCTTCGTAGTCCAATAGTTTTATTATTTCATGTGAACTTTTTTACAATGTGTGTCTCAAATAAAAGTTACATAATGAAAAGCATTTGGAGCATTTTGTATGAAATACTCCGCCAGTTTTTGTACAGTTGGCGTTTCCACTCTGCTTTTGATACATTTTTTGTGGAAAGGTGTCCAGCTGAGTTCATCTGTGAAGCTCAGCTTAACTAGTGCTAAACCACAGCGGGGTTTGTGTGGCTTTGCTTGTTCCCAAACTTGGCTGTCCTTTAGAGTTGCCCTGAAAAATCCTTTATTCCTGTAGTGATTGCCTGAATCTGTGATTTTGATGACCTTCAGTTTCATAAGAAACTGACATTTTTGCAGACATGGACTGTCATGAAATGCCCTGTCAGAGCAACTTCTGAGCAATGACCATGAAAGGAATGAGACACAAACTCCAGTGTGATTAAGAATTATCTACCCACTTCAGCTGTTCATGTTTTCTTGTTTGTATGTAGTTGTTTTAGATCAGCTTTATGTGAAAGGTGTGACTCTGGAGTGACCTGAAGCACAGATATCATGAATCAATACAGCAAATATTGTTCTTCCAGCTTCCTCCAGCACTGAATATTGAGGGATTTAACAAATGCCTCTTAGTTGTTACTCAAGGTGCTGTGGTTTGGCAGGAGCTCACAGCTGGTAGGAAAGCTGGCAAAGCTCAGGACAGAAGGGTTTTGTCTGCTCAAGGGAAAGGAGATTAACAGTTGAAACATCCAGGTGGGCTCATAAGGAATAAATGGGGAACACACGGATAACAGAGAGCTGCTGCAGTGTGTTCCTACGTGTTCCTTGGGATGGATGTGTTGTCCCTTTAAGCAACAGAAAGCCAGAGTTAAGTTCTTGTTACACCTTACTATATATAATTTCTTGCTTTTGGTTGGGTTTGTTTTCAGACTGCTTCTGGCACTTCAGGAGCAGTTGTTTAAACATTATCTTGCATATCCTACCGCTCTGAAGTGGGTTTAGCTGCTCAGCAGTCCTCAGGTTCTCACAGGAGTCAGTGACTTCACATTTGCATTCTGCAGTTGTTAAAAGGAAACAGCAGCCATACTCACACTACATACAGATGGTGATTTATTACAGTTCCTGCATCTATTTTTGGTTACAGTTCTGGTACAAATACTGCACACTTGGAGATCAGAGACAAGTTGCTGGCACACATGTAGAATGTATCCAGCTTTTTTACTCTGGTAAATTGTCTTTTTCTTAAATAACTCTCTTTCCAGCTAAGTTAACTAGTGCCTCTTCAGCATTCCTGAGCTATACCAAAGTCATCAATATAATACAAGATTTTAGGTAATTTTTCTTTAGAAAGATTCTAATCTTCAAGAGATACATAAATGAAGCTTTTATGTTCGTAATACTATTCTTGCCATCTGGGAGTTTAAATAAAGGGCATGACATGGAATGCAAAACACACCGAATGTTGTCGTGCTCATGGATGTGTTGTAGTTGTTTTGAAGTTTTTTTCTCTGCCTTCAGCAGAGCATATCAGCAGTAAATTGCTGGTGTGAACAAATGCTACACAAATTCCCCTGAGCACACATTCAGTATGTATTGTTTATTTCACAAATTGAATTAAGTACAATTTTAGCAGGATATGCTCATTTTCCCCATCTGAGGAATTAACAGGTTAAGTGAATTGGGGAAAGTGTGCCCAGCTTAGATTCTCCTGAATTGTACATTGTACAGCCTTCAGAGTGACCAGTAACACTGTAAACATCCACTGGGTGTTGGAAATTTCACTTTTAGTCTTAAATACTTTCCTTGAGTAGATGACCAGATGAGTTGCTGCAGTTGTGGCTTTTTGTGTTTGTGGCATCACCCCAAAGGCATGACCAGGACACGCAGCCCTGACTGGTCTCCCCAGGCCGTTGTTCGTGGTCTCTCAGGTGGATGGACCTGTTTCAGAATGGAATTTGATCTCCCAGAGAGAGTTACCCTTATGCTCACTGACCTTTCTGACTTGGTTTAGCCCCTCTGCAGAACAACATAAAGGGATGATGCCTCTGAGACACACCTTGGGCCGAAAGCTGTCAGGCTGCAGGGCTGCATCCTCACTCCAGTGCTTCCTCACCCACAGACATGTGCAGTGTGCTCATCCACAGAGTAACCTGCAGACTTCACTTACCCACCTAACCACAAGCGAAATGCAAATCATGTGAATTTATTTACGTGGGGTTTTTTTAAGAAAAGTTGAATATTTATTTTCCTGCTATTCACAAATCCTTATTAAACTCTTTTTTTTCTTCCTTTTTTTCCAGGCAACATAGGAAGTCACTAGCTCTGGTATGTATTCTAGCTGAAGGACAGAACTTCTCCGGGAAGGCTGAACAAGTTGTGTCACTGTGATCAATGTTTAATGCTGCCAAATGCTGCTTTTGAGCTTCCTCACCCAAAATGCAGTGACTATGAACCTCACGTTTATGCTCTGAACCAATAAAACACAGGGGACGAGGAAACCACGTGTGTCTTAAATACTGTTTGTAATTAATTTCCTGGAATATCACTGGTAATTGAAATTAGGATATGGCTGAGCAGCCCCTTGTGCTAAGCGTGGGGATGGGCAGGCCTTTAGAAACGGGTTTTGTTCTTTGAAAGCCACGTCCTGTCCAAGCAGACACTGCTGCCTCACCCTGCGGCTGCTGTTGGAGGGCAGGCGGGGCACAAACCTGCTGCTACACGAAGCAGATCTGCCCTTTCCCTTTTCCCTGTGTCCCAGCAGGTATTGCCAAGAACTAAACCTGTGGTAGAAAACTCACTTTACCAGAAGTCTTTTTAGAGGTGTATTTTCTTACACGGTGTTATGAGGTGGGTAGTCCTTCCTCTTTCACTTGTAATGTAGTTTGCATAAATGGGGAGAGTTATTTAACTGGTTTTTAACCACCACGTCCATGTCAGAGGTGAAATTGCTAGTTTAAATTTATCTTAAAATTAAAAAATAGTTTATTGTCATGGGAAATGCACTCTTCTTTAGCATATCCATATTTCTTTTGTGGTGGTTGCTCTGTAACTCTAACCAATTTATTTGCCTCATGAAGTTCCTTAGTAGAAATTTCAAGTACTAGTGGAAAATGCAGTATGAATAACAGTTCTTAGAGGGTTTTTTTCCCTCCTCTTTGATCCAAGGGCTTTCATCTGGCTGGTCTCCCTGCAGAGGAACAGAATAAATAAATAAATGAGGAAGTCCTTTATGGCAATGACTAATCAGAAAGGGAAGCTGATAGGTGGCCAAATGAGCCCTGAGGGCCAGTCATGAATTCATGACAACAGCAGCTGACTGAATTCAATCCTTGCATCCTAAAAGGAAAAAAAGATCACCCCAAAAAAAGTGCCTTCTGCTATCCCATCTCCTTTACTGTTTGCTTTGTCAGAGTCTGAGGAGATGACAATCAGTCACAACACAGAACTGAGTAAGAAAATTACCGGCTGCCTCAGCCAACGCACCACGGCACACAGTTGTCAAACTCTTGCAAATTTTGTCGTTAAGTCTCAGAGCAAAGATTCCTGTGATTTCTAAAGAAGGCCAGAAGAACTCCCTCTCATTGCCTTGCTGCAGCCCCCTGTGCTGTGACCCAGCCCCTGCTCCAGCACCGCGCCAGGTCTGAAAGGACAACTCACCCTGGAGGAGCCGCAGAAGAGCGCAGGAAGCACACTGCAAACGGTAACTCATCGCTGCGGTGGTGATTGGCCTCGGCCAGTGAGTGCTGTGCTGGACACAGGCCTTGAGAGGGGCTCTGGTGTGAGGCAGGGCAGAGCAGCTGCGGGACCGCTCTGCCTGGGCACAGGGGAAAAACAACACAGACCCACACGGGTGTCGGGACACACCGAACAGAGTGAGGAGGGACCCAGGGGACAGGAGGGGCAGCAGCACCAAGCACACAGGAGGGTGCAGGGGCTATGCCTCAGCACAGCGCTGCTGAGGGCGCCAGCACCACGGCAGGGCCCACCCTGGGCTCCTCGCCATAGCGGCCCGGGCCCGGC
>WEKX01001789.1:402557-515074 GCA_013390025.1 Pitta sordida | reverse complement strand
GTGTGAGTGTGAGTGTGTGAGTGAGTGTGTAGATGGGGTGGGGGGTTGGGGGTGTGGAGATGGGATAAGGGTGTGGAGGGACCTGTGCATGGGTCAGGATGTACCTGGGCTGTACAAGTGAGACCCCACCTGCAGAGCTGCTCCAGCCCTGGGAACAACAGCAGCAGCACCTGGAGCTGCTGGAGAGAGTCCAGAGGAGGCCATGGNTGCAAACGGTAACTCATCGCTGCGGTGGTGATTGGCCTCGGCCAGTGAGTGCTGTGCTGGACACAGGCCTTGAGAGGGGCTCTGGTGTGAGGCAGGGCAGAGCAGCTGCGGGACCGCTCTGCCTGGGCACAGGGGAAAAACAACACAGACCCACACGGGTGTCGGGACACACCGAACAGAGTGAGGAGGGACCCAGGGGACAGGAGGGGCAGCAGCACCAAGCACACAGGAGGGTGCAGGGGCTATGCCTCAGCACAGCGCTGCTGAGGGTGCAGGGCCCACCCTGGGCTCCTCGCCATAGCGGCCCGGGCCCGGCGATGCCGTGAGGGAGCCGCTGTCCCCCCATTTCCCCTCACGACACGCTGCGTCACCCGCAGCCCCAGCGCTCCTCACGGACCGACACACGGAGGGTGCGCGGGGCCGGCGGGGGCGGAGCGCTCCTGAGGCGGCGAAGGGGAGGCCCGGNTGGGAACAACAGCAGCAGCACCTGGAGCTGCTGGAGAGAGTCCAGAGGAGGCCATGGACATTCTCCAAGGGCTGGAGCCCCTCTGCTCTGGAGCCAGGCTGGGAGAGCTGGGGGTGTTCACCTGGAGAGGAGAAGGCTCCAGGGAGACCTGAGAGCTCCTTCCAGAGTGTAAAGGGGGAATGGCTTCCCACTGCCAGAGGGCAGGGATAGATGGGAAGGAATTGTTGGGTGTGAGGGTGGTGAGGCCCTGGCACAGGTTCCCAGAGAAGCTTTGGCTGCCCTGTCCATGGAAGTGTCCGAGGCCGGGTCGGACGGGGCTTGAAGCAACCTGGGATAGTGGAAGGTGTCCCTGTCCATGGCAGGGGATGGAATGAGATGAGCTTTAAGGTCCCTCCCAGCCCAAACCATTCCTTGGTTTCCTCCAAAGAGCCAGCAGTGAGTGCAGCTCCTCCCCACAGCGCTGCTCTGTCAGAGCTGGACCTGGGACGAGGGGTGAATGATCCAGAACACTCATGGGCTGGGGATTTATGTGTGCCATGGGGGTCAGGCCCTGGTGGCAGCCTGTCTCCCCTGTTGAACACATATCTGGAGTCAGGGACCACCTCCTGGCCCATCCAGCACAGGCTGGCAATAAATAAGTACTGGGGACGAGTTTAGGAGGTGAAGAAGGGAGCAAAGCCTTCACCACCAGGGAGAGGTTACAGAGTCCAGGCAGAGCTGGAGAGGAGAGAGGTGAGGAGGGAAGGGAGAGGAGAAGGTACCTGTGTGTGCACAGGGAATTCCAATATCCTTTCTCTATTAAAAGTGGAAAGAGAACAAGGGGAAAGTTCAAGATATCACGTTGATCTTAAATGCTGGTTTTAAGTCTAACCATTAATCCAGATGTTATATATAGCACTTGACTCACTCCCTTTGGACATGGCAGAATAACGTGACTGGGACTGGAAGATTTGGCCTTGAAGCATTGGAAGGAGTTTTCCACCTCCATGGCTGTGGAGCTGTATGTTAGCAGAGGAATGTGGCTTGGTTTCATCCCCTTGGATCTTAATGCTCCATTAAACCATAAAACTGGGGCTAAGATGCTGCATGAGATCCTCATTTCTTTTTCATGCTGTGCGAGGGGTTTCTCTCTCCTCACAGAGGATTTCTGGGCTGGTTACCTTGTGACCTGGAAAGCCTAAAGATTTTTCATGTCCTTTTTTTTGTGTGATGCAGCTTTTGTGTGTGGTGACCCAAATCTCCCCTTGTGAGGTGTCTGCCAAGGAGGAATGCTGGATGCTGAGCACTCCACTGGCCTTTGGAGTGTAGGGGGAGACACACAGAAAGACAGAAATCCTGCCGAAGTTTTGGGAGTGCTGGGGCAGGAATAGAAATGGCACTTGATAGCAGATCTAGAAGATGCTTAAAGAATTGCTGTTGTGATCTCAGGAAATATTTGATATGTGTTGGTTTCTCTCTGAAACCACAGAGAGAAACAAGTTGTCTTCGTGGGGGCCTGGTCTGCAGCCTGAGAGAGACTGTGCTTAAATGGATAAGAAATGGGGACTGGAAGTTGGACTTTCCCTAAAGCCTGGATCTGCTGAAATGGTTCTTATCCCTCCCTAACTATTGCAGGCTTTGCCTCCTGCTTCCCCTGTGTGGTATTTCTGAAAGTTTGGGATAGTCCTTTAGAAATAGCAGCTTTCAAATATTTCAGCTGACAAACTGCCCTCTTGACTTCTTGTAAACAGAACCAGGCTGTGTGGGAAGTTTATATGTGGGTTTGGGTATTACATATTAGGAGCAGTTGAAACTCAAGAGGCTGATCTAGCAGACTTAAATACTTTAGTTTCGTTTTTAACAGTTTTGAATCACATGCACATCTTAAACCTAATATATATATATATATATATTTTAAAGCTGCTAAGAATTTAAAATTAAAAATGCCATTCCTGCTGTGCCTGTTCTTTTGAGTGGGCCTAAGGCAGGAAAAGAGGCAAACCTGGACCATGAACTTCCTTGTTTTAATTCAGCAGAAAGTTAGGAATCCCTCTCTCCTCTGCAGTGCAATCAAAGCAAGTCAAATGGAGAAGATTTTAGGAGAGTTTCAGGAAATTCCTCTGGCATTTGTGAGGTGGTGCTTTTTCGCATTTGGTTGGTTGTTCTCCCCCTAAACAGCCATCACTGCCTAGGATGTGATCTCAGTGTATTGTCTCACAGGATTGAGACAGAGTGTTCCAAGCTGGAAGGGACCCTCAAGGACCATTGAGCCCAACTCTTGAATGGTCTCTATGGAAAACAAGCCCATGACGTTGGCTTTATTAGCCCCATGCTCGTCTCAGGTCCGTGTGGCTTTCTCAAGACGCCTTTTCCGTGTCTCTTGTAGCGTCAACGCCTGCGTGGATGTGGTTCTGTCGGGCGTGAAGCTGCTGGAGGCGCTGGGCCTGGAGCCAGGGGATGGGAAGAACCACGCGGTGCTGAGCTCCGGGCAGGACCTGCGAGAGGCCTTTACACACTTCATGGAGCGAGGGGCGGCTGCCGAGCGGTTCTTCAGTGACGCGGCAGCGTTCCAGGACATTGCCCAGACCGCATCGGAGCACCCCGCAGCACAGGTAGCGTTGGGAGCGTGGGCCTTACTCAGTTATCACTGCTGCCTTTCATCTTCACTCCAGGGGCAGCAGTGGCGCGGGGTTTGGGCTGCGAGCACACGCGGTTGCAGCAGCCACTCAGAAACGGTTCCCTTTGCTCCCCTGTGCTGAGAGAGCCCGTGGGGAGGAGTGGAAAAGTGCCGGGAGGTGGAGCAATGGGCATGGCCTTCATGCATATTACTGACCTGAGTGTCTTTGCGAGTTTGACATTCTGTGAGAGCCCTGGCATGACCCGTTCCTCGCAAATGTGGGGGTATAACTGTAATTGATCTTACAGGGCTGTTACCTGAAGATGAATATTTAGATTAAAAATAGCGATACTCAGCTTATTGATGTCTCAGAGAATTGTGAAGGTGTTTTGCCTTCAACCCATATAAGCCATGGTAACTTGGGTGCTGATGGGCCCCATTATAAAAAGCCAAAATCTCCAGTCCGTGCTGAATACTAAACATGCAGAAGAGTCCCAAAGCAAGAGGACCCACCCTCTCCCTGGTTTTTTTCCAGCTCTACGTGGGAGGAAATGCTGCTCTCATCGGGCAGAGGCTTGCGACAAACCCAGACCTGAAGGTACAGACACGCCCCAGGAACAACTTCTCCCTGCTTGTCTTCTTTCATTTGCTGGTTTCACGTTATTTCCCCGTAGATTTTGGGGATCTGGCAGTTAGTTCTCAGGTTATGGTGGGCCACAGGGTTGGCCTTCCAAGTTGAAACCATTGCTGATTTTTAAAATCAAACTTTTTAAAAATTGTCTAGGTGATGCTTAAATTTTAGCAAGGGACATAACAAGAAAACCGTAATTGTTTTTTCGTGTTTTCTAGATCCTCCTTTGTGGCCCAGTTGGTCCCAAACTCCATGAGCTGCTTGATGACAACGTGGTCGTGCCACCTGAATCCATGCAGGAGAAAGATGAATTCCATCTTATCCTGGAGTATCAAGCAGGTACCTTGTCAAAGGCTGAGCGTTAGATGGGAACACCCCTGAGATTGATGCACAGACCTGATGGGTGTCATTCCACAGCTCCACAAGCACTAAAATGGCCCCTGAAAGCACAAAGGTACCAATGAACCACATGCAGATGAAATGGGATAACCTCCATGGAGGGCTGAAACAAATCTGTGCATTTTCTTGCTGCTGCTGGAGTCCCTTTAATTTGTGCCCTCACCCAGGAACAGCTGACAACTCCTTGCCTGTGTCTGCCCCCCCAGGTGAGCAGTGGGGCCGAGTGACAGCACCTGCTGCCAACCGCTTCATCTTCTCCCATGACCTGTCCAATGGTGCCTTGAACATGTTGGAAGTGTTCGTGTCCAGCCTGGATGAATTCCAGCCAGACCTTGTGGTACTTTCAGGACTTCACATGATGGAAGGGCAGAGCAAGGAGATGCGACAGAGACGCCTGATGGAGGTGAGATATTGGAATACAAGGAATCTCCTTGATTTCCGCTCCCAACAAGTGCTTCGTGGCAAGGCCTTGTATTCCCAGGTTGGAAGGTATAGGTGGGCTGTGCCTTCAACTCTTCCACAAATCCCAGTATTGCCTGCTAAAAGGAGACTGGGAACTGCAGGATGGCAAAAGTCTAATCCTTTAACACTGACTTTTCTTACATGCAGTGGGTTGTCTGAGGAAGAAGGGCTGGAGAGTGTTAACCTGGTTACTGGGCTTGTCTGTTGGCTAAACTGCACCTTTTCTATCCCAGATGCCAAGATTATGCAGGTTATAATCAACACTTGCATTCCTTAAGCAGCATCTGGCTTACACCATCTGTTTTACAGCTGAGGGCTCTCCCAGCAGAAAGGCACTGCCCTTTTTCTGTTTTAGGATCAGTTCCTTCAGATTTGTGAGGGTTTGGAATTAGTCCATTAGAAAGGTGCTGAGGTGAGTGCAGATTAGGGTTGGATACAGTTTTCCTGCTCTGGAACTCTGAAAACCAGAAGTTGTTTTTATTTCCTTCCTTTAGCAGTACCTCCACTCGTCAGACATCTCATTTGGAATTGTGTTTAAATCCATACACAGGGAGATTAAAGGATGTGTATTTTTCCTTCTGTTTCTTAATAAATACATGTTTTAGTGGATTTTTTTCTATTTTCCTGTAGGCTGTGGCCTCAATCTCTGATATCCCAACTGACATTCCCATTCACCTGGAGCTGGCCAGTATGACTGATCAGGATTTTATGAGCAACATTATGCATCAGGTAAGGAAAATGAAAGGACATTCTCCTTTAGCAGGGGCAGTATCACTG
Organism: Pitta sordida; assembly: GCA_013390025.1. Classification (NCBI taxonomy): domain Eukaryota; kingdom Metazoa; phylum Chordata; class Aves; order Passeriformes; family Pittidae; genus Pitta; species Pitta sordida. Next base: position 509,536 of record WEKX01001789.1, on the reverse strand, counting down.
TGCACACAGTGCAGTAGAGAAATGGAAAGTTAAAATTAGGGCTATCCATTCAAGGATTGAATTTGAGCTGAGTTCATAATTCAAAAAACCCCCTTGGTTTCTTTGCAGAATTTCTTTCTTGGAGATCCTGGTGGCTCCCTGTTTAGTTTGGCACAGCTCTGATCTCAGTACTGTGTTTCATGTGCAGTTGATGTGTTGTTACTCTTTGCTGTCAAAGTGTGTGACTGGAAAATTAATTGCCCCAGATGCAGTGTTTCCCTGCAATTCCTAGTTAAGTCTTGCCAGCTTGGAGAAGTGCAGTGACTTTGGGCAACATCTCTCTTGGAAGGATGTGTCAGACCTGCAGGAGGAACACCCCAAACCCAACCAACCCCTGAAGGCAAACTGTGGTTCCTGTGTTTCTGTTAGCAGGTCTTTCCCCTGGTGAACTCCATTGGGCTGAATGAGCAGGAGCTGCTGTTCCTCACACAGGCTGCCTCAGGCCCCCATGCCTCCCTGGCCTCCTGGAGCGGCGTTCCTGACATTGGGGTGGTCAGCGACATCCTCTTCTGGATCCTGAAGGAGCATGGGAGGTCAGCGGAGCGGGAATCTGACCTCACGCGGATCCACTTCCACACGCTGGCCTACCACATCCTGGCCACTGTGGAGGGGCACTGGGGCAACCAGGCGGCGGCGGTGGCGGCCGGGGCGAGGGCCGCGGGCACCCAGGCCTGTGCCACCGACACCATTGACACCAGCAGGGTCCTGCTTAAAGCCCCCCTCGAGTTCCTCACCTCCCACACAGAGACACCGGTCAAAATCTCCCTGAACCCCGATGAGCCGGTGGTGCAGTGGCACAGGGGAGGCATCTCTTTCCACTTCACCCCCGTGCTGGTGTGCAAAGACCCCGTGCGGACCGTGGGACTGGGGGACGCCATTTCGGCTGAGGGACTGCTCTACTCCGAGGTGTATCCGCAGTAGGACACTGGGACACTCCTCCTTGTCCAGCACCGTGCGGGGTCTGAGGACCCCCGTACTGGGATTTGAGGCAGTGGTGGCATAGGAACAGAGTCAGGGTGTGGTGGGTTTTCTGGTTATAGCTGACAAAGAGCCAAAGATAATTCCAGGGATGAACTATTGGCTACATTCCAGTCACTGGGCAGTGACTTGAACACTTCATGGGCAGGTGCAGATGTTTTAGTATTTAATGTGAAAACTGTCTGTTTCTTAAGCAGGGGGCAGGACACAAAGACCAAAATCCCTGGCTGGTGTAGGTTTGCTATGTAGCTCAGAATGGATCTTGCCTGGCAGCGCTGGGAATGCAGCAGCAGCAGAATTTCCTGCCTGTGGGTCCCAGGGAGTGCCCAGCTCTGCCCTGCCATGCCTATGGTAAATTCCAGATAAAAGGCTGGTGGTTTATCTCCTCCCACCATACCACAAACCTTCTGCTTGCCTGGGGTGATGATGGAGTTGTTGCCTGGTGATGTGTCCCCAGCCCTGAGGGGAGCCACAGTCCCAAAATGTGATGCAGGTGGTTCTGGGTATCTGTGACAAAAGGTGTTCAACTGAGCCCCAGCAGCCTGTGCTTAGTTTTTGGGAAAACAGGAGTGAAAATAATCAAGGTTTTATTTGGGGGAGAGCTCTGTTTCCCTGCATTTTCTGAGTTTGCTGTACACTCAATGCCTTCTTTGCTGACAGCAGGGGCTTCCAGCTGGTGTGTTACAGAAATGCTCTTGAGTGCTGGAGACTCGGTTTTGGTTGGTTGAGGATGGTTGCCTCCCCGCCCTCTCCATTCAGAAGGGTTAATGCATATGAGGGAAGGTCCCTCTGGAAGCTCAGAAGCTGTAACAGCACTTTCCAGGTAAGACTCAACTGAGGAGGCCTTTTTAGATGGTGGGGTTTTTTCAAGTAGGTCACTGATAGTGTCTTTGCTCTGGCCTTTGAAATTAAAAAAGCAGAACCATGTGTCCTTGTTAAACACTTTGCTTCTATGTTGTTTTACCTCTTGTCACACACTCTGAACTGCAGAGCACCAGCCTGGGTTTTGTCTCTGGCCATTTCAGGAGCTCCAGGTGTACGTGCACGGACATTCTCAGAGAACTGGATGAAATTCCATCAGCATGTCTGGGCAAGCCTGTGTCTCACTGTAGGTCAGTCCATGTGTGGGAATGGAGGGGAGGAGAGTCTGTGTCACCCAGGGTGGGGTGCTCTGTGTCAGTAACTGCCACGCTGCTGGCAGTGATGTTCTGTTGGAAACCCATCCTGAATGCTCTGCAGGGATAAAAGCTGGCAGCTGTTGTACTTGTCCTGACTTAGCACGGTGCTGTCAGTTTGTTCAGCTTACCCTCCAAGCAAAGTACAGAGCAGAAACACAGGGTTGTGTTTTCCTGCAGCTCATCCCATCCTGAGCTTCCCTTGAGTCTCAGCATTTTATCTTGGTGCAGGATCTTCTTTAGACTGGAAGTATTTCTATCCAGATTTTTTTTTTTTATTTATTGATACTGTAGCACAGGATTTGGTGTTCTGGTTTAGTGTTCCTAAATTAAAAATAAATTAAAACCCCTCTCCTTTCAGCTATTTCAGAGGTCCAAGGCCATTGGCAAGGTTATTTTGTAGCCTGTCATGGTGGCTATGGATCTTCCAGCTGGGTCCTGCCTTCTTGACATTGGGCCAAGCTGTGGCTTCCTGGGTTGGAAACTAAACTAAACATACACAAGGTGCCACCAGCAGTGACCCTGCTGCTGTAATTCACTTTTTTCTTCCAAAAACCTTCAGGGATGTGGGGCTGGCATTCCCTGTGGCCACTTAAAACCACGGGCCTGCACTTCCAAACCCTGTCTGAGGGTAAAGTTGTGCTTGTTTTGAAGAGGAATGTGACAGGCTTAAATCACCTCCTTTTTTAAGTTCCTTGAAAAAATAAATACTGTAAACAATTACAAAAAACAATTCATTGCTTAGAAAGCACCTGGGCCTAAAAGCTAAACCCTAACTGTTAATTCCTCCTTGCTGGTGCTCCTGTTCTTTGTCCCCAGGTACCATTTCTCCCGTGGATGCCCTGGGAGTACCTGGCACTCTGGGTAGTCAGGGTGCTCTCTGCCCAGATGTGCTTTATCTGGCACACAGAGCTCATGTGCCACCAAACTCTCCAGAGCTGGAGGACTCCAACGTCAGCCAGCCTCACATTCCCAAATCAGGGTGTCCACTGGACACGTTTATTCACAGATTTTGCTGGAGGTGCAGCAGATGAGCTCAGCATTGTGACATCTCTCCGTGACAAAACCTGGGCTCTTTGGTATTTCCACTCCTGTCTCCCTGCAGCCACCTTGGTTTGGTTTATTTTGTCTTACCCGTGATTCAGAATGAGCATTGTTCCCATCTTTTCCTGAAGGTCGAGTGGTGGATTACTTGAGAGGCGTGACTCACAGGAGGCTGGCAGAGTCCCAAAGGACATGTTCCTCTGCTGTGCCCTTGCTGCCCTGCCATGGAAAAACCAATCCCAAATCAAACTCTTTCCAGTTTAAAGGCTTTTTACCTTTTGTTTTTCTCACAGCATTGCTAAGGATTTACTTGATTCTTTTTACTGCTGTGTTTGCTGGTTATCTCCTGTTGGGATACATAAACTCTGGATTAGTTTGCTCTTCCCTCCCAAATTCCTTTTTACACAACTGGTGCTCCAAAGTTCTTCCTCAGCCTTTGGCAAAGGCCTCAGCAGCTGTTCTGACCCATGTTAGATGTTGCTTAGAGCTCAGCTCCACTCAGCCACTGGAATCCAAAGCCTGGATAGCAGTAGAGTGCCAGATCTATTCCAAACCCCCATGGAAAACCATCAGCACGTGTGCTTGGCTTTTTTTAATGCCTTATTCTGTAGGATACACTGAATTACCAGGAATTGCGTACCACAAGGTGACCTTTCCAGCCATGTCCTGGGACAGTTTTGTGAGTCCAGTACAACAGAACTCAACTTCCAGTTAATCTAAAGGTCGGTTTGGGCTCTTTCTGTCACCTCGAGCTCAAGTGAAAGGTGAGGGTTTCCAGGGAGTGACCAGCTGGTGTCTCTGGTTAACACCTGGTGCTGCCTTGCTGTTCCTGGGCTAAGGAAACTCAAAGGATTTTGGAGGAAAACAGGAAGACACTGGATCTGATTAAACTCCGCAGTAAAACTTGTATCTTGGAGGCAGGAAAGGTGGTTCTGTCTGTTGGGAGACATCAGGGGAAGGTCTCCATAGCAGATGGAGCAGTGCCTGTGTCACGTGTCAGGTGGATCCAGGCTGGATTCTCAGGGAGTGGTTGGAGGATGTTCCCTCGGCAAAGAGAAGGTGCAGGTTGGAAATGCCACACGTGGCCATTCCCATCTGTGCCAGGAACTGTTCCCAGCAGCCTCTGAGCAGATCTCACAGCTCAGGAATACAAATGCTGACAGGAATGATCCCATTAAAGTGCAAAACATACCCTGAAAACCTCCCCTGTGCTTTTCTTGGGAAAGCTGCTCCTTGGTGTAGCCTGGGTGAAACTGGCTTCAGGGCTCACCTCCATCTCCCGTTAAAAACAGGGATGTTTTGGAGCAGTTTGATAAAGCTTTCATTGCAGCAGAACTGGGTTTTCTTGGCAGATGAAGCCCGTGTTGCAACACATGCTCTCCTCGAGTGCATTTATATGTGGAACTGATTATTTTAGTAAAGTTTTACCTCACTGAGCCCTGGGGCTTGTCTGTCTCTGTAGAATAGGCTTTGCCAACTGAAACCCACTTCCCAGCTGGGAAATCAGAATTTTTAACATCTTGAAGGCCCCTGTGTCCTTGCTCAGGCACAACTGAGCAAACATCAAGTGCAGGAGCCTGGCAGGTACCAAACAAACCTGCCTGTGCCATAATCAGCATCCACTTGTCTCAGGGATCTCAAAACCAGATTGTTTGGGTTGAAAACATGTTGCTGGATGGATAAATTATTACTCTTGGCTGACACAAGGTCTTGCTGCCCAGGCCCTGATGTTTGAAGCTAAGCTGCAAACCCTGTGAGCTCTGTGATTTACCCTGACTCCTCAGAGACATTCTCCTAAAAAGAACAAGAAAAGTCCTAAAGCAGATGGTTTCTGCTTCCCTAGAAATTAAGCTCATTATTGTTTTGCATCTCAAATTTTCCATTACAGGGGGACAAGAGAAAATTAGAATTATGGCTGATGCCAGAAACAGGTTTTGGAGTAGAAGGTGTGACTTACAAAATCCCTAAATGCCTCAGTGCATTCCTTCTGAAGAGTCCCTTGTTAATTCCAGCTGAAATAACAGTCCAGCCTCATCACCATTAGCACAATTAGCTCTCCAGAAAGATCCTAGGAATTTACTGTATGCAAATGCCATCATCACCACAGCCAGGGGAGGAGAGGGGACAGGACCAGGAACTGCAGTTCTATTTATTATCCAACTGGAATTACATGTTTAAAAATGCTTCCTTTAGACATGAAGTTCCCAGGAATTAAGAAGGTGCTACTGCTTCATTTCACAGAAGAACTGGTTGAGTATCTGTGTAACATTTTCACCAAAATATATATTTAAAATAAATCACAGATTCCTTCAAGTGCCGTACGTGCTCCCTGTGTGACATTTACCCTATCAAAGCATCCCAGGGCAAAAAAAAATCTGTCTTAAAGTTTTGGGGGTGAGGTAAAGAATTCCCCACCCCTGCAATCCTCACCTCTTCCTCCCAGGACTCTGTTGTGCTGCAGGAACTTCCAGAATCAGGAGTTTAATGTGAATAAAGATCTCTGCACTGTACCTGATTTACTGATCCTTGGCTGATTTGTTTCAGTTTGCCACTGTCCCACAGAAAATCCTGTTTTCTTCAAGTCCTGGCAGGAGGGAATCCCTCCAGGAATGCTGCCCCGGAGCTGTACTGACACAAAACCCAGCAGAAGGGACAACTGGGGGGAGAAAAAGCCACACTTAAGATCAGAAGGTCGTTTGGGCCAGTAAAACAGAGGGGAAAGTCAGGGTTTCCTCTTTGGTGCTCTCCAGGGAGCAGGAGAGCACTTCAGTTCCTGGCGGGGCTGTACTAAAGATGTGTTAATGTCATCCTGGATAAGGGCAGGAAACACAAAGCACAGGTGAAGGCCCTGGTCATGCTGCTTTAATGCTGTCGCCTCACAAAAGTTTCCATGACTAACCTTCCTCTCCTGGCCTGCTGATTATGGAAAGATATAACCCAACAGTGCAGAACTAAAAGCAGGAAATACATTTTCAAACAGCTGGGGAGCTCTACCATCAAACACAGAGCCCTGAAGTTTCCCTTTTGGTTCTTCATGACAAATCAGCTGCTCACCAGTTCAGGGCTTGGTCCTCCCCAGGGTCCAGGATCCTAAGTCCTGTTGGCTCTGCTAAATGTGCTGGATGCCTCAGGATCCTTCTGGAGGTCTCACACCTGACCTGGGAGAGCTGCACCCCATCCCCCAGTCTCTTGCAGTGACTACATTAAGAGCAGCTACACACAAACCTCCTGTGGTCACTGCCAGGACTCCTTGGGACAAGGCAGAGCCCTGGTGCTAAAATCACTGACACAAAGCAGCTGCCCCCAAGGCTGACAGTGGGGTGGGGACAGGGTAGGGCCTTTTCCGAAGTCTGAGCAGCTCCAGAGGTGCCCAGAGCCCATCCTACTCTGCTGCCTGACGGCTCTGGCCTTTCTCCTTCCTCTGCTCCTCATCTCCTGTGGGTGCTGAGGTCTCCTCAGGGCTTGTTTCCGAGTCCTGTTCTGGTTCCAAAGGCAGGGAGGGAGGCTTTGCTGGCAGAGCTGGTGTTCCAGCACCTGGGGAGAGAGCACAGGTAGGGCTTTGTAACCACATGTGTTTCAGCCATTCTTTTTGCCCTTCCCAGCAGCACAGAGATGCAGAACAATCACAGCTAATAATTAGTCTCTGATTCCTTGAAAAGGAGTTATCCAGCCAGGGATCTCACAACCCAAAGCCCTGCTGCAAGGAAGCTCAGGTGCAGTATCTCACTCAGCTGTGAGAAGTCAACACAAACTTAGGAATTAGGGAAAATGGTTCCTAGAATCACGGAATCCCATAAAAGTCTGGGTTGGAGGGACCTTAAAGACCATCTTGTTTCACCCCCTGCCATGAGGGTCACCTTCCACTATCCCAGGCTGCTCCAAGCCCCATCCAACCCGGCCTTGGACACTTCCAGGGATGGAGGAGCCACAGCTTCTCTGGGAACCCGTGCCAAGGCCTCCCCACCCTCACAGAGCAGCATCACTTTCAGTTCCACTGCAGCTGTTTTGTGCTCAAGCTGGAGCCAAACCCAAGCTCTGTGTTCAGCTCCCAGCTTCAGCACATTCCAGCAGCATTTCCAGGCAGCTGAAGTAGCTACTTACAGAATTAGATCAAAACAGGACAGAAGTTGTTTCTACACTAAATTTAGGCTGACAACTGATGTTATGAACCACCTCCCTTCCCTGATAAGGGTAATGAAGTCCTTCAAGTAAACCCTAAACTCTGGGTGGGTTTTACTTTTCTGATGTTCTGGCTTAGTCTTCCCTGCATGGTTTATTCAACGTGTGAGAAATGGAACAGGTCCTTAGGGATGCCAAAGAAAGAGACCTGGATTACACAACCTCTCTCCTGCTTCAGTCCACAGGCAACAAGAGCAAGAGTAACAGAAAATCACCACAATGAGCAGCATCTCTGGCACATTCCTACACGGAAGCCAAGGGGTGAGAGTTGGTCAGGCTGGGAATGGTGGCTCAGGAGATGCCCCTACCCAGCTCTGTGCTGATTGAGTCTTGCCCATCACAGCTCAGACTGGAAGGGAAACTTTCCTGGCTTCCCACAGCCCTGCAAAAGCAGGAGAACATAATGCACCACAGGGAGCATCTTCCTTAACTCAGAAATCTGGAGCAGTTATCACCAAATATTGACCTCATTGACTGGTAAGCCAGTCAATCCCTTTCTGAACACAGGACGTAACTGTAACCAAGGGAGGAGAGATTTCTGTTCTCCCCTCCCACAGCTCTGCTGGGCAGGGAAGCAGAGGAGATATACCTGAGGGAGGCTGCATGGACTTCCCATATTCTGCAGCAGAGGACATGGCCCGCCCCAGGGCCTGGTTGGAGCCCAAAGGCTGCTGGGTGCTGGAGGCTTTCCCTGACACAGCAGCTCTCTGCTTGGATTTGGACTCCTTGGAAGGCTTAGCCCAGACCAGGCTCTCCCCAACCTGCAGGGCAGCTCCCATCTTCTGGGCCACCTCCACCATCTGCTCAAGAAGCAAACAGAGAAGAGCACTGTAAGCAGGAACCCTCCATGAAGTCAACAGCACCATAAAAACCACCAAAAAATGAGAGTTCTGCAGAGCTGGCTCCAGCCTCAGTGCTCAGGGGAAACATCTCCGCTAATTCATTCCCTTAATTAAGAGGGACTCGTCTTGCTGTGTGTTGATTGAATAGCTGGGCTTCAAACAGCAGAGCAGGAGCGAGCTGAGCAGGACCCTGCTCTGCTCAGAAATACCCAGGAGCAGAATTTCCTCCTCCTCGCCTGTTGCCAGCCTTGGCGTGGCTCCTGAGCTCCTGCAAATGGGAAGGACCTACCTCAGGGTCAAAGTCGGGAGCGCTGCCCTCCTTGGCCGCACTGACCCTCCTCTCCATCTCCTGGTACTGGCTCAGGGCACCCTCCTTGTTGCCCTGGTTGTAGAGCAGGACAGCGTAGTTCAGGTTGATGAGGGGGTTGCACCTGCAGCAGACACACACAGGATGCACCACATTCCCTGAGGGAACACCTATCCCAGCTGGAATAATGCTTAGGTGTGTCCCAGCAGCAGAGCTGGAGACAGTTCCGTGTCTGGCAGAGAGACTCTGGCTGCAGAGCCAGAATTTGGGAACACGGTGAGTCCCTCCCGTGCCTGGGCCCAGCAACACCTCCCCGTGTGGATGACAATGCAAATGCCTCCCCTCTGAACAGTCCTGGGGGAACCATCCCAGGGCTGCTCCTGCTCTCCCAGCCCCCTGCTCCTGGGACAGGCAGAGCTGGGACACACTGTGAAAGCTGATTATTCTCTGATTTCCCTCAGACTCTCCCAGCATTCCCAAACTGCAGCTTGGCATGTGGAACCGATTCTGCTTTATTGGTTTATTTTACAACCTAACACGCTGCAGACGTGTGCTGTTACTTCAATTGCTCACCTCCTCCCTCCTTCCCCCAGTAAAACACACACAGCTGCGGGCACTGGCACAGAGGTGCCAGGTCCCAGCTGTCACAAAGGCCCTGAAGAGCAGACCCTCCCCACGAGTAACACAGGCACCTGCACATTCCTGCCTCCCTTCCTCAATGACTTCCCAAGGCACAGCTGCTCCCTATGCTCTCGTTTTCCACAGTGTCCGTTTTCTTCACCAGGATACATTACCCCCGACAGCACTTCCCCCTCTAGCCCAGCCAGGGTGGGGGACAGCTCTGGCAGCCCCTTCATGGATCCCACCGGAGCATCCCCGCACACGGCTTGGGCAGGGATACCACCTGCTCTGACAATACATGTGAGCGAGGGACTGGTGCCCTCTCCTGGAGTGTGACTGGGATAACTGGAGCCATCCATGGGCTCAGCACCCACTCTGGGGAGAGGAACAAGTGCAGAAGGGAAGGATCCCGCTGGCACTGGGCAATAAATAAAGTGTCACCTGTAGGCCCTGACTGGGTGATGGGAAGGCAGCTCTCAGAACAAATCTGACTGCATTTACAGCCACGGCTCTTGCCTTAACTGGGTTAATGGAATGCTGAGCCCCCCACAGAACAAACCCTCCTCCCTCTCTTTGCCATGACAGTCCTGGGAACAGCCCATTTTAAAATTAATTGAGCCCTACAGAGCTATTTCACCTTAGAGAAGCAACATGACAGTCAGAGAAAAATCAATAGCTCAATACCCCCAGGAAGGACAGTTATGAGTGAGAACCAGGACTGAGAACACCTTTTCTAAAGGCTATTCCAAGATGTTTTCCGTTGTATGGCACCCAGGCCACTATAAAAGCATTCTTGGTGAAAGAAACCAACACCACAACCTTCATCCCAGCCAAAGGTCCAGAATGTGCCACCAAAGGAAGAGTGTGGGGACACAGATCCTAAAACACATGGGGTGTCAGCTGACCCAGGATATTCCTCCCAGCAGCTGGAATTCCTTTTTGCTTTGATGAGGGTTTATCTTCCCTGTCAGTCCCAAGAGCTGGAGCACCACAAGACTGCCAAATACTTGGGCAAATTTTAGGGCCAAATTTCTACTTCTTCTCTTTGAGCAAAGCACACAAGTCCATGGCAGAGGAGTCTGTGCATTTTTTAAGGTCCTGTCCTGCCTTGCTAGGCAGGGAAGGCTGACTGGGAATAGAATCATGGAATGGTTTGGATTGGAAGGGACTTCAAAGCCCATCCAGATCCACCCCTGTCATGGGCAGGGACACCTTCCACTATCCCAGGTGGCTCCAAGCTCCGTCCAACCTGGCCTTGGACACTTCCATGGACAGGGCAGCCACAGCTTCTCTGGGCAGCCTGTGCCAGGGCCTCACCACCCTCACAGGGAAGGATTTCTCTGATCTATCACCACCCAGAGTGGCTCCTGCAGATGGAAAGTGCTTTTGGCACCTCCCTGTCATCAGCCCAGACTGTGCTCAGGGGTGTTGGCTGCTCTGAGCATGCAAACAGTCATGGTGACCTGGGGACAGAGACAAAACTGTTAATGAGTCTGATTTTGCTGCCTGAAATGCTGAAATACTGTGAGGTTCTTGCTGAACATTTCTGAAAACCAAATGCCCTGATTTTAAGACCAGAGTGCAAACACAGATGTTGACAAATGAAGGAGCAAAGATTACCCTGCTGCCCTTTTATTTCTTTTATACAAACTCTTGCAGCTAAAATCTCCCCTCTGCACAAATCAGAACAACCTTTATCCAAGCATCTCACTGCTCTGGACAGTGCCCAAACTTTGGGTTACAAAATATGTTTCCTTCTATTGAATCTACTCCACTGTGTATAAACATTCAGTGAAAGGAGGGCTGGTGTTCAGAGTCATCACCACTGACTCACTACCCAAACAGCAAAACAAAAACCAGCTTTGGGTTGGTCCGAAATAAAATCCCTGTTCATTTTGCAGAGCTGACTTGATTTTTTTTAAACAGTGTTTTTAACACTGTCACTTGCACAGGAATAAAAGTGTTTCCCCACTGCAAAGCAGAGCAAGGGGCAAAGGGAATCAGGTGCAGGGAGGCAAAGCCATGAGACCAAACCTGATAAAGACTTACTTGTCCAGGGCCGCAGCCTGTTCATAGGAACACTTGGCATTCTCAATGTCTTCCAGGTGGGTCAGAGCAACTGCACCAAAGCAAAATCAACACACAGAAGTCGCAGTTTCACAAGGAGTTCATTTTTAGGACAATGCTGAATGCCATTCAGTCATAATATAGGTGCCAGCAGGGTTGTCTGGACTGCTGCCAGGACTAATCCTGCTGATCACAGACTCAGGGAATGGCCTGGGCTGGGAGGACTTCAAAGCTCATCCAGTTCCACCCCCTGCCATGGGCAGGGACACCTCCCACTATCCCAGGTGGCTCCAAGCCCCATTCAACCTAGTTTGGAACACTTCCAGTGATGGGGCAGCCACAGCTTCTCTGGGTAACCTGTGCCAGGGCCTCACCACCCTCTGAGTAAATAATTACGTATTTCCTAATCTCTAATCTAAACCTGTTCTCAGTCCACTGCTGACATGTTTGTCTCATTTCATCCCAAAAATGTCCAGTGCTGGAAATCTACACTCACTCCTTAAGCAATCCAGCCCCAAACTCCTTCACTTCATGTCAGTGCAGCCTTCATCCACTGTGTCTTTACTTCAGCCCACACTTCTTGTCTCTGTGATGTTGCATCCTCCAGGATGGATCCCTGCTGGAGCTGGACCATCACATACCTGCCAGGAGCATGTAGAGTTCTCCCATCCTGGGCTGGAAGCTGATGGCAGCACTCAGGAAGTGGAAGGCTGAGGCATATTGCTGCATGGTGAGGTGCACCAGGCCCAGATTGTACAGGATCTTCCAGTCAAAGGGAGCCAGGTAGTTTGCCCTCTTCAGGCAACTGATAGCCTGCAAAAATAAGGGTAAATCTCAGAATACGCCAAGTGGGAAGGGACCCACAAGGATCATGAAGTTCAACTCCTGTCCCTGCACAGGACCATCCCCAACAGTCACACCCTGTTCCTGAGAGGATCATTCCAACCCTCCTGGAGCTCTGGCAGCCTTGGGGCTGTGCCCAACCACCCTCTGGGGGAACAACCTTTACCTGAGATCCAACCTCACCCTGCCCTGACACAGCTCCAGGCCATTCCCTGGCTCCTGTCCCTGGTCCCCCCAGAGCAGAGATCAGGGCCTGCACAGAGTTCCCTCAACCAGAGGAACCTTGTGCTTGCAAAAAGTTTGACACAGATGGGAAAAAAAATGGAAACCTGATCCTTACTGCTACATATTTCTTCTTCCCGAAGAAGCACATTCCGATGTTGTTCCAGAGCAGGGGGCTCTCAGGAACAGCGCTGGCCACCACTTTGTACTTGGAGAGGGCAACATCAAAATCCCCATGGGTCTGCATCATGCTGCCAGCAGCCAGGGTGGCCTGGAGGGACACAAGATTGGCTCTCTTAGCCCAGACACAGCAAGAACACAAGGAGGCAAAACGACTGAAGTAAAGCCACGCCAAGAGCAACTGTTCAACTGGAAGGGTTGCCCAGAGCAACAGTGAGGAGCAAGTGGGGACTCAAATTCCCACCACAGAGCAGAACGCAGGGAGAAGGGACCCGAATCTGCTTCTTCCTGCACTACTTTGACCATAACTGCCTCAGAAATGAGAGAGTTTGCCCAGAGAAGCTGTGTTCCCATCCCTGGAAGTGTCCAAGGCCAGGTTGGACAGGGCTTGGAGCAACCTGGGATAGTGGAAGGTGTCCCTGCCCATGGCAGCAGGTGGGACTGGATGGGCTTTAAGGTCCATTCCAACCCAAACCAGTCTGTGATTCTAAAAATATTGCAACATGATAATTTTTAGGGCATTTTTGGGGGTGAAAGAAGCATTTTTCAAGTCTGAGTCTGTGAGTCTATGCACTAATATGTAGTATTACAAGCGCAGACAGAAATAGCCCTGGTACAAGTGAAGTGAGGAGCAAAACATACTCAAACAAGACATATGCAGCAAAGCTCTCCTGCTCCTCACTGACTGGCTGATCCTGCCAATTAATGGGAATAGGCATGAGGGGAAAAAAAGGAAGTGAGTACAGCACACTATATTTAAAACACACCAGTTAAGTCTTTTATAAGGTTCACAGTGACAAGTCAGATTTGTAAGTGTAAAGGTGTTTTCACAACAATGTGCGTTTGTCAACCACACGTTTCAATACTCTGCACTATCAACAGGAGAAAAAGGAGAGAAATTAAGTAACACCCCTAAAAAGGGAAGCAGTTCCACAGTCAGGAATGAATTCAGATGCCAGGCTCAGCTTTCCAGGCCAGAGCCAAGGGAACACGGACAGCAGCTGGGAGCACAGACAGGGAGATGGGAGAATAATATAATACAGGATCACTTGGAGCTGTGCTCCCTGCCCAGGAGTCACACGGACCCAGAAGAGCTCTTGGGATTTCGGAAACAATGTCTAGAAGATTCTCCTTCCAAAGTAAATTCCATCTGGTGTGGGTGCAACTTCAGATTAAACCCCAAAGGCATCAGTTTAACATCCTCCCCTTTTCCCCACCTCCACACACATCCAACTTCCCACCCAGGGAAATGTCCCAGAAATTCAGTTCAGAAAAAGCTTTCTGGACATGATCCTTCCCAGCCTCTCCGGGCCTGGATAGCCATGGCAGAGCTCTGAGGCTGGAATTAGCTTTAGGAGGTGCCCCAGCACGGTTCAGTTCATTCCCACTCCTCACAATACCTTGTAGTTCCCTGGGTCATATGTAAGTGCATTTCCAAGGTGTTCAAAAGCCTTCTGGTAATCCCCAGCCTGAGAAAAGACGTAAATACACCTCAGAAATTCAGGAATAAGAGGGGGTAAGAAGGAGAATATGTGCTTTGTGAGCACCAGCACTTCTGTTCTAGTTGTATAATCAGAAAAGTCAATTTTGCAGTGCACCCATCACACATACATGTTCCTTTTTGATAATTCACAGAACAGATTCTAAAAAATTATTTTATTGGGCTGGATTAACTGTTCCAACCCAAGCAAAGGTTTCTGTAGTGGGCTTTAAGGTCCATCCATACAAGAGTGAGCTCTGGGTTGATGGTTATCTGCTCCTTTATCCCAGAAAAAAAGGGTACAAACTGCTCCTCGATTCCCTCACAATTCCCTCCCGCCCCAGGGCTCCTCTGTCCAGGTGAGGAACCCACACCCTGCCTTCTTGGGAACTGCAAGTGGCAGGGGGCCTGACTGTGGCCATATATGAGCACTTGACAGGTTGGAATCCCTGAAACCCTATGGATTAGAACCAGATGAGCTCCAAGGATCCTTCCAAACCAAACCACCCTGTGATTCTATGGTTTCAAATGGTTTCACCTAAAGCTCACCCAATTCCACTCCCTGCCACAGACAGGGACACCTTCCACTATCCCAAGTTGCTTCAAGCTCTGTCCAACCTGGCCTTGGACACTTCCAGGGACGGGGCAGCCACAGCTCCTCTGGCCAACCTGTGCCAGGGCCTCCCCACCCCCACAGCCAACAATTCCTTCCCAATATCCCATCCAACCCTGCCCTCTGGCAGTGGGAAGTCATTCCCCCTTGGCCTGTCCCTCCATCCCTTGTCCCAAGTCATCTCCAGGTTTTGGACCCTCTGGAAAGGGCATTGGAAGGGGCTCCAAGGTCTCCCTGGATCCTTCTCCCCTCCAGGTGAACACCCCCAGCTCTCCCAGCCTGGCTCCAGAGCAGAGGGGCTTCAGCCTCTCCTTCCAGGCACTGCTGCCTGTTCTTCTTTGCTTGACCACTCTTTGGGAAGCTTAATTCTGGAACAATCCACTGGCCCTTCCCATCCATCTCCCAGACCCCAGGATAAGCAAGCCTTTGTTACTTACGTCAATTCCTATTCCCTCTCCTCACAATTTCATTGCAGCTTTTGTAGGATAACTTGCAAGACAGACTCCCACTCCAGAAACAAGGTAATGACTAGTCATGCTTTGTTATACAGTACTTGGAGGATTTATAACAGAATTAGGGCCGTTGCCAAACAGAATTTCTGCTCTGGCTCTGGTCCAGAGAATCAAACTGCTTTTAGTAGCAACAAGAAGATACAGAAAAGCAAGCTCTGTCCTGGTAAGGAGCCTTTAGAGAAACATACGCAAGTCATGGAGAGGTGGATAGAAATTAACTCTCTAAAAAACCCAACATCGTTATTCTCAAAACACAGTCGGCCCTCTTGCACTTGGCGCCCCCCACACTGAGGCTTCAGATCTCAGCAGGGTGAGTTTTTAGCCATGTAGGAGACCCGTTTCAAACTGGGCATGTGTGACCGGCCACGGCGGCGGCTCAGGCGCTGGAACGGGTGGCAGTGGTGGCTCGGGCAGCAGCGAGGGGGACGGTGGCAGGGGTTGGCAGGGCCGGGGGCAGCCGCGGGGGGGGCACAGGCAGCAGCACAGCCACCATTCAACACAGATGTCGGGGCTATGCGGGTCCCAGTTAAGACGGCGGGTGCGCGGTGTAGGGGACCCGACTGTAGTTCATGGAATAGGTTAAAGGCCTTCAGTACCTGCAGGTATAGCAAGCCCAGGGCTGTGAGGAGGTCTGTGTTTTCTGGAGAAAACCTGGAACACAAAAGCCAGAGGGCTGGGTTTGCTTCTCTGCCCTTCCAGAACCAGGCGAAAGCAACATGGAATTATGAGGCGATACCACATTGGATCACTCCAGGAAATTAATCCCTCTGTTATTATTACACATAAATATTAGAACCATTGCCAACATGGGGGACTTCCTTTGAACAACACAACACCTCAGCTTCCCAAATATCTCCTGGATATCCACGGAGAGGCAACAAGGCAATAGATCTGGACCCATAATAAGATAACGTGGTTTTGTTAAGCCACAAAGTGAGTCTGCATCAGTGACCTGGAAATGCAAAATGGGATTTTCTATCATCCCCCATAAACCACCCTGTAAATCCATCCATCTCTAAGACTCTCGGGCCACGTAGGACAGGCAATGCTCAGCATTTCTGATGGATCCTACACACACTTTTAATTCACCCTGTAAAAAGATTACAAATAAAGAGGATGGACAAAACAACCAAAAAGAAAAAGCAGAGAGAGAGAGAGACTTATCTGTTGCCTCACCACAACAGACGTCAGTTTTCAATTCCCTGCTGCCAAGATTTAGGAAATCTGATCTGCACACTCTCATTGGCACCTTTAAACCTCAACCAGAACAGAACTGCCTATGCCTGATGCTACACTAACATGGAATAACATTATCCTGGAGCTGCAAACAGCAAGAAAAATCTAATAGGCCGATGAGAACAAAAAGAAAAAGGAACAAAACCAGGAGTGAGGAAGAAAGGAGGGCAGGGGAGCACTGGGATAAGATATACAAACACGGTAAGATGCTTGGCAAGGATTATTTACATAATAATTGTAGATTAGTGCAAATGTCCACCCCCTCAAGCCACCGTCACAAAGCCCAGGGCACATGTAGGAGCACATACTGTGAAGCTTCTCCAGTGGCTCCCAACATGCTCCTGCTTTTTCTTAGTGTTGGCCTCCACCACAAAGCCTCATTTTATTGCACTGGTCCCTCAGATGCTCAGGAATGCCCTGAGCCAGGAGAGATGCGGAGCATTGATGGGGTGGAATAAACTCCCATCCACTCACAGCTTCCAAACACAAACTGCTCTCGGGGAAAGCAGCGTGTGAGCCCCAGCCATTGATTCTGGACAGGTGTCATGGGATTATGGGTTAATACATGGTTTTATTTTTTAATGTTTTCCATTTTCTCCCGGTGCAGCGCTCCCAGCACTGCCCGGCCCCGCCGCTGCCGGGATGGGAACTGGGGGCAGCTGAGCGGAGCAGAGGGGCGCGGTGGATGGTCCCGGGCTACCATGGCCATAACCCGACCACTGGCTCTTCCAATTAGCGGAAAGACAGCCAAGATTGACGGCTTGGAGCTACACCCCGTTGGGCAGAAATGAAACGATGGGGGAGGGACAGTGGAGGCTTTTAAAAGTTACAGCGCCGAGAAATTCGCCCCTTCCTGCTCGGACCAGCTCCAGAGAGGGAGGCTGTCTTAAAGATAAACCATAACCATCTTCTATAAATGAAGACAACAGACAAATCAGGGTTAGATCGCTGTGGTAGATAAACCTTTGGGATTGATGAAGTCAGTTTGCTCCCAGGCATCTCCATCAATTTGTTATTCCACTTTTTTTGGCAGCCCTTCTAACAGCTCCCTCCTTCCTTGTCACACTGTCAGCGGGAGCAAGACCACAGCTGAGAACAGAGACAGCTGAAGAGCTTGGAAGTGCCAGCTTTGCTCAGAGAGTCTATAATTACCATTAGCTTTTTAATCATGGCCTCAATTCAGATCTGGGACACCAATCAATTTTATCCTGGCACAGGATGGGAATGGGCAGATGGGGGGGAAAAAGGTATTTCTTACTCTACAGCTTTCTTATAGACTTCAATGGCTTTATCCATCTCCCCCTCCAAGAGGTGGATTTTGCCCAGCATCATGTAAGTCAGGTCGTGTCTGTTGAGCTCCAAGGCATTGTTGAGCTGGTCTTTTGCCTAAAGACACAACCAGAGAGAATAAAAAAAAAAAATCAGAAGTGATTACAGAGCCCTCAGTGCAGCAGCAGCCCAAGAACAGCCCCCAGCAGCCCGGGAAGAACAGCCAACAAACATCCCCCAAGCCCGGAGAACACAAATCTCAGCCCAGCTAATTGTGGGAACAAGGTCTGCAGCAGCAGCTACAGGATTTTAGGGGCAGGAAAAGGCAACAGGATATGCTCCAGGCCAAGCAAGAGGCAATGGCCTTCCAAGGAGGAGAGAGCACAAGCCTGTTTCTGGGTTTGACTTGGTTTGGTTTGAGGGAAGCTCTGGATGTGTCAGATGAACAGGCACTCCACAGCTTGTTCTTCCCTAAAAGGCTTATTCCAGCAGTGGGCTTGGATTGCCAGAGAAAATCCCAGAGAAATGAACAGGTCCCAGTTTGGAAGGTGTCAGTGCAGACAAAAAATACCAGTGTGAACTATTTTCCAGAGCTTCCTGCTTTACAGGGATGTCTCACACAGGCAATGCAGCTCGGGATTGCTGCAGGGATCACAGCACCCCAGGAAGAGCAACAGGGCCAAATTTGGAACAAAAAGGTTCTAAATGCTGCCTTCTCCCTTACAAACTGGATCAGAGGCAGCCCAGTGCTCACCACCAGCACTCAAGGGGTGGGTGAGTGAGGAGCTGGGACTGTCACGCTCACACCTGGGAATAAAACTTCACCTTCCAAGAAGTCCTTCATTAGCTCCAAAGCTAATACAGTTAGTGCTGTCCATACTGCAGTTCTGCTCTCCTGTGAATTCTGCTCCTGGCTTGGGGCAAAAGGAGCTTCAGACACAAGAGCAAAACCCCTCCATAGAAGAAAAAAGTGCCTACTGCACCTCCAGAAAACCAAGCCCAAACCCCTTCCCTCTGAACCCAGACCCAGGGGCAACAGGTTTCTTTCAGGAACAATCTGCATGAGGTGCAGCAGTTTGAGCTGAGGAAGTGGTTTGGGGCCTTCTCATCACACTCCTCTTGTTTAAAGAGGGTGGATCTGGATTGCTGCTCCCACACAGCCAGCAGTGTTCCTGGGTCTGGCTTTGAAAGGCTCAGAGACAGAAGCAGGTCTTGTTGGAGCACAGCTGGTGTTCTGTCCAGTTTGAGGTCTCTCAAACAATCTCTAAATATCAGAAAAAGCTTCCTGCCCTGCCACAAGCTCCCTTTATCCACCCTCACTGACATGCAGCTGACTCAAAGCCATCTAGCACACAAATGCAAACAGAGACAGCCCTCAAGCCTTTGATCCCAGAAACAAACACTGAGGTAAAAAACCTTCCGAGATACCAATGGCTGCAATGATCTCCAAGCTACCAAGGGCTGTGAAGGGTCTGGGATGCTTCCTGCTTCCCACCGGCATTACCTTGTTGAAGTGTTTCAGGTACATGTAGCACACTCCCAGGTTGTGGCTGATCTCCTGGATGAAAAAAACCCAAATGAAATACACAGTCCGAGAGTGATAACAGTCATCAGTGACCTGCATCAGGAAACCTCTGTGCTTGCCACACCCTCCTTACTCTGTGGAGCAAGTAAACCTATAAATTCAAGTTACTTCAGGCACCTACAGAGGTTAAGTGGGATTGTACACAAAAGATTACAAGCCATTGAGACAAAAAACACAGAAATTACAAACCTCCCTTCAGAAAGATCAAAAATCTCCAGAGAACAAGGAGCACAGACTGGTCTCTTTCCCAGGATGTCACTCGTGGCTCTCAATTCAGCTGTACATCATTAGGATA
This sequence comes from Pitta sordida, assembly GCA_013390025.1. Lineage (NCBI taxonomy): Eukaryota > Metazoa > Chordata > Aves > Passeriformes > Pittidae > Pitta > Pitta sordida. The sequence goes on along the minus strand of WEKX01001789.1, from coordinate 490,049 downwards.
TGCCCAACAGAGCCAGACTAAATTGGAAGATGAGCCTACATCAGCCTAATGCAAATCAGAAGTTGAGCACCAGAAGGGCTTACACTCCTCTGGAATGCTAAACAATTCTGTACAGGGCAGGGAGCCCACTGAGGGATTCCCCACACCCTGACACTGCAGGGACTGTCCATGCCTCTAATTCCTCATCCACAGTTTACCAGATGAGCCACCTTCCCCACTCCAGCACATCTCAGGGAGCTGAAAAGCAAGGCCCCCATTCCCTGTTTCCATTCTGGTGAGCATTTCACCAGCTTATCCAGCCTTGACCTTCCACAGGAAACTCTCTTATTTCCCCACTAACCCCCTTGGAATGGTGTGTAGGACACAAGGGAAGAGCACAGCCTGGCTCCGCCTCCAGTGCTGGGCCAGGAATGGGGAATAACTCATCCAAATCCCCACTGACATCTGCCTGCTGGGTTCTAAACAGGGTGACAGGATGCCAAGCACCGCAAGGAGCTTGGTCACTAAGGGAATGCAGGTGGAAAAAAAGACCCAGAGCATAAAAGTTTTCTGAGTTATCTGGCACAGGGTAAGTCAACCAAAAATACCCTTGTATCCTGCATTTGACATGTCCTGAGCAACAAATGAATGAGCTCACATATTGCAAGGCCACCTCAGGAACACGTCACCTGCAGAAGGCTACCAGTCCTATCTCCTCTCATCCAGTGTCACACCTTTCCCTCTGCAATGCTCTTCCTTCTCTGTGTTTTTACATAGGAGGGCTAATTTAATAATTGCTGCTGTATTTCCAAGGGTGTTTTGCATTACAGAAGCTTTCCCAGTTACTCAAGCAAGTTCTAATAACTGGGGGTTTCCAAACCGTACTTCCCTTCAAGTACAAGTAGGGCTCTGTTAAAACTGACACTGTGCAAAGCTTGGTGCTCTGTGCCTCAACACAAGGTGTGGGATTTTGCAGGTGCTCCTGTGATCCAAACCAGGCTCAGACCACAGGCAGTGTGAGCTCACCTTGCCTTGGGACCAGTCTGTAGCTGCTCCAACAACCTGCAGCTCACCAGACACTCACCCAGTCCTTCTCATCCAGTTTTGCTGCTTCGTTGTACACTTCAATGGCTGCTTTGTGCTTCCCCAGGAGAAACCTGTAAAAGGATTTAAATTCTCGTGTTTTTCTGTCACCTTGGCCAGAGAGAAATTCTGTTCTTCGCTGGTTCTCCAGAGAGCTGCATGAGAAGTTTACAATCTAAGCACTGCTCCTGCTCAGGGCCAAGGTCATCCATCCTGACATTACTGGAAATGCAAGGAATTCCCAGACTCAGCAACCTGCCTTTGTCTCCAAGGAAAGAGACAGGCGACCTAACAAAACATCCAGAGACAGAAGCAGGTCTGCAGGGCAAGTTTGCCCAGGTCAGGTCAGTATCTGTAGCTGTGGACTAAGAAATCAGTGTCACCTCTCTGCTCAAAGCCCAGAGAAAAAGAAAACACAGCACCAACCAGGCAGATAACAGAGATTCTGCTTAAAGAGCAACCCACGCTTCTGGGAGCCAACCCAAGTGGAGATAAGGAGGAAACATGTCTGGAATTAAGCAGCCTGGGAGAAAAACAAAACATGGAAGGTCCTGGGTGGCACGTTAAAGAGGAACAATGAAACATCACTCACAAGGATCGTGCCACCTGCTTGAGGTTGTCAGCGCTTCGAGGGTTCAGAATGGAACATGTCTGGAACAGTTCAAGAGATTCTTGAATTTTCCCCTCCAAGCGAAATATCAAAGCTGTAAGAACCCAGAGCAGGCAAATTAGTGTGTTATCTGCAGGGAAAATGACAGCAGGGAGAGGGGGAGGGTACACATATATTAGAGCAGCACTCCTTTGGTCCTTCCCTCTCCACAGCACCCGCAGGGAGATGTGTCTGAGGGCACAGGGGGAACACAGGCACAGGACTGCCCACCTGGAGAAACCTGGGGGACAGAACAAAGGCTTGAAGCTTCAAACCCTGGGCAACTGTTTGCTCAGATGCAGTCTGGACTTCTCCCCAAATTCTACACTGTGTCTTTGGCCAGCAAATCTCTGCTGTCCCTCACCACAGCACTTGGAACTGGGATAGCAAGTTTTGGGGGATGTTTTCTAGGGGACAGAGGGCAGGACAGGGAGAGGAATTCCATCCCTAAAGCCAACAGTGATAAAACAATCACCTGAGGTGTGGAGCTCTAACAGCAAACATGCATCTGTAACACAATCAAACACACCCCAAAGCACTGAAAGTCCATGAGAAATCAGTGACAAATCCAGAGAAAACAGAAAACTTAAATCTGCCCAGTCCATGTGAAAATTCCAAACTTCAAAACTAGATGGAGCAAGCAGGGGGAACAAACCTCACGTATTCTTTCCATAACAATTTTCTGTGTTTCCCTCACCTGTTCCCCTTTTTATTGTTCACTCCCTCTCAAATCAAGGGGGACTTGCTTGATCAAAATGAACCCTTGGACATACCTTGGACATAGACGGCGTATTCACAGAGCCCTTGGGACTCCTGGAGCTGCTCTTTGATGACAGCCTGGAAGGAGCAAAGCTGTAAACTTGCATCATTTTAACAGAGACCACAACCTCACCTGTAATAAGGGCACTGGAGTGTGACTGGGACAAGCATAGGGTGCCCAGGAGATAGCACTGTGCCCTCAGCATTCCTCTCTTCAGCCCCGTTCCCAAAGATAATGAGACCATGCTGCATCTCTGAAAGCATCCTCTGCTGATAAGGGTGTCTACTCCAGACCATTTGTGAAGAAATAAATTGAATTGGAGCAAGTGCAGCAGAGTCACTGAAAGCCAGAGGAACAGAGGAGAAATGCACGGGGAGCAAAACCTGATGAAAATGTAAATTCCTGCTGGCTGCACCCCTGCAGCTCCCAGTGTGGGGTAGTTTGGATATACGTATCCCATAGTCACACACAACCCAAAAACCGGTGACCTTTGGGAGGACGAACACCCAAGAGCATCATTTCTGCTCTGAGACCCCAGTTTTGGGCAGAAGTGAAGGAGATACAGGGGGATAAGAATAATTTCTCTGTGAGCAGTACCAACATCCCCTGGCTCTGAGAGGGATATAAGTGGAGGACCTGAAAACTGCACCCCAAGTACAGCACATGGAAGGAAAACTATTATTGAGAAAGTTATTCCTGAGGAGTTATTCATTGAGAAGTTATTAGTGAGAGGAAGGAATAGTTATCATTGAGAATCCTCACTCAGAAAAGGACAGGAAGGAAAAGCAAGAACTCTCTTCCCTCACCTGTAGCTGCTTATTTGTCTATATATTTCACAAAATGCATTATCATAGATCATTTAACTCAGAAATAACCACACACCTCCTCAGCCTGGATATTTATTTTGTATGGCTCCATCTACACCAGCACAGATTCTCTCTGAGCAAGGGAGGGCAACAGAGAGCTGCCTTTTAGGGAGATCTGATTAATTCTATGAACGTTAAAAAATCCCACAGCAAAAGGCCTTGGGCTAAGAAGTGTGACCTGGAATCCCAGGTTTAACTGCCCCCCACCTCCCCCCGAATTTTGTTTAAGCCACAGACAGAACTTAAACACACTGGAAGGAAACCAACCATTCCCTGTGTGATCCCAGGGGACGCTGCAGCACCAGGATCTGTTTGCACCTGGCTGCAGTGGCGCTGAAAGGGTTAAAATCAGTTCAATGCCTTCACTTCGGGGAGTTGGTGCTGGTAAATAAACAGGTTTTAATGGCCTTTTAGAGCACTGAAAGTCAGGGAAGCTTTTAAAACCAGAGGGAGCATTTCAAAGCACTGAGTGGGAAAGCCCAGAATTAATCAGCACCACAGTTCCTTGTTTCTTAACTGACTTTTAAAAAAAGCCAAATGGATTTTAACAAGTGCCCAAACCGTGCTGAAATCAAGGAGTTAACAGCAATTTATGCCACAGGGGATACGGCCAATACCTCTTTGGGTTTTCAAGGCATAAGCCCTGGGTAGTAAGTTTGTGAATGTTCCTATCACATCAAAGGACATCCAGGTTGGATCCACAAGCCCAGGGAACACCAGTGGAGAGAGACAGACACTACCAGAGGGCAGCTCAGCCCTCCTGCAGCTGGATCAGCTCCTGGACATGCCTGTAACTCCTCACGTCCCAACAACCCTCCTGCCACACTGAGGTCCCTGTCCCTGGGACAGCCCCAGCCCTCTGAGCTGGAAGGATGCCCTGGTGTCAAACTTTCCCAATTTGACTGCAGACATCCTGTTTGAGAATCTCTGAGGAAAAGCTTTGCTGCCCCTCTGAGGAAAAACTTTGCTGGCCTGCCAAGCAGAGCAGTATTTATGAGCTGTCTTCTTCTGATCTTTCCTCTGTTTTCCTTCCTTCCATGACTGATGGAGACATGGAGAAGTCAGTGTTGCCATTACGTTTACGTATCATTCACTTGTTATTTTCCCTGGTTTCCTGAGTTGCACATATTTTCCTTTTCTCTGTGATTCTACACCCCATCCCAGCAACAGGCACCCTGCACCAGCATAATTCACGCAGGTAACAAGAAAGGAAAACAATTTCCTCTTTAGAGGTCTGTATGTTTGTATCTATTCCACCCAAAATCTGAGAAGAAATCACTGTGCTGACAAACCAATCCTCTGGCTCTGTTAACTCAAAACTAAATGAATTTCCACAGCCTGGCCCTTTCCTGAGCACCCCCAGGAGATCTCCAGCAGTGACAAGTTCTGACCAATCTGGTGTTTCAGAAGAGAAAGAAAGTCTTTTCAGATCTTCTTTGCACAGGACAGAATCAGAATGGGAACTTTTATTCTCCCCGCTCCTGTCTGTTGGTGCAACATCTTCATGTCTTCACCTCCGAATCACGGAATCATGGCAGGGTTCAGGTTGGAAGACATCTGAAAGCTCACTCAGTTCCACCCCCTGCCATGGGCAGGGACACCTTCCACTAGCCCAGGCTGCTCCAAGCCCCATCCAGCCTGGTCTTTATTATCTCATGTTCATTTCATCAAGAAAACACACTGTTAATGATAATTTGCTATTTCCTCAGTCTGTGTACAGTTATAATCCCAAACAAACAATCTCTTTCAAATCCAAGAAGAATTCAAGGGTGCAATGGACCAGGAGTAAAATGAAAGAATTTTGCTCGAGGGTAACCAGGATATTTTTATTTACACTTGGTGATGATGCTTTCCTCAAGGGGAGTGTTTTTCATGGCATCTCTGTAGTACCATCCAGAGACCTGCACTGTGGAACTGTGTTATTATCAGTTTGGAAAACCCCATCCATCACTTGGAACAAGAAAGGCTTGCAGTTCTTTCCATTTTTCCTCATCCTAACATCCTGAGCTCACAGATTGCTCCAGAGATCTGCACACAGAGATCCTGAAGGCAGCCAAGGATTTGAGAACAATGGAGTCATTTTTATTTGTATTTTCTCTTGTTCCCCTTATTCCAAAAGAAGTCAAGAGAGAGGGTGCAGTGAAAACTGTCAAGAAAACTCTTTTTTTCTAAGATCAGTAAAACAGCTCCCCACACAAAGTCCCCCAGACAGCTCTTACCTTGCACTCCTCGTAGTCCCTGCGGACATAGAGCAGATAAATCAGCCAGTTTTTCCTCTCCAGGATGGGCAGCTCCGGTGCTGTGCATGGAAAAAACATCCACAGAACACAGGGAATCAACAGAGAACCTCGGGGAGATATTTCCAACCACTCCAGCTGCCAGCACAAGGCAACTACATAACTGAAGAGCTACAACTGCTGCAGGAGGTGCAATCAATGGTTTCACTTGAAGGCGGGAACGTGGAAATGTGCCCAGGGTCTGCCTTTATTTTACTCCTCAAACTGGTGGAGAAAACACCTTGTTCAAGATAAACACTAAATAAAAGCTCTTTGCAGAAAACCACCACCTGGACTCATGGAAAATGTCCCTGGTTTAAGGTCCCTTCCAACCCAAACCAGTCTGATACTCTAAAAGACGCATGGCATCGGGTCCTTCTGGAGCAGATCCTGGAGCAAAGAGCTCCAGGCACGGATCACACACATATTGGAACACTAACACTGCGTTGGGGGAATTGGATTTTTACAAATATGCAAGAAGCAGCTTGGAGGAAATGAGTCGGATTCAAGGGCAAAGGTCTTTAAAACAAATGTCTTGGAGTGAATGAGCAGGGAACAGGCAATAAACACACACGGAGATTTGGGAGATGCTGCTGATCTGAATGTGTGAATAATAGAAAGGGGTCAAACTCAGTTCCCTGAGACTGTGACAGGACTCAGACACTCCCAGTTGTGTGACACTGTGAAGTACTGGCACAGACATGTCCTAATGCAATGGGGAGGAAGCCCTGAGCTCCAGCATTCCTGAGGCTGGGAGCTCGCAGCAGGCAAAAGGAAAGGGAAAGGGAAGTTCAGTGATACCCACAGAACCTTCACAAGTTGAACACTGCTGAGCATTCCAGTAAGGCTGGAAATACATTCCCAGGTCCCGGCTCTCCAGTTCAGACCCAAAAGGTCTGCTTGGAGGCAATATCCTGCCAGATGTGCAGGAGCACAGCAAGGAGAGGGTGCGGGAAATGGCACCGGGACACCTTCTCCCTTTGGAGCACGGCACTGAGGGACACACAGACTCAGCACCCAGGGCAGGGGGTGGGATTGGAGGGGATCAGGTTGCCGTGAGATGTGAGGAAGAAGAAACTGCACCTGGAAGGGCTGGATCATGGGAGACATTATCAGTGCCAAGTGTCACCCGCTGGAAAAGCTGAGCTTTAATCACCTCTCCAGCCCACCCGGCTCTGCCCCTCAACCCACACCATGTAGGTGTGTATCACTGAGTATCACTGAGAGCTCCTAAAACCAACTCGGAAAACATTCTGTAAAGCTTCTCTCATTTTCTTGGGTTTTTGTTTCTTAAATTCAGGAATATCCAGTCAGATTTCTATTAGAGCCGAGATTGAAGTGTGCACACCAGCAATCTGAGGTGAAATACCTTCTAAAGGAGGTGCAACTACCCGAAAACAAACAGAAAACTCACAGTCCAAACACAGAAGTAATCCAAACAAACACAGAAGTAATCCAAACAAAGAAGTAATGCAAATAACAGAGCAATCCAAACAAGATAGTAAAGCAAACAAGCCGAGCTTACAGAAATGCAGTCAGGGAGATAAACATTCCCAAATTCTGCTCCACTGTGGAATATCTTTGTAAGCAAGTCAAACCCGATACACCCGAGCACTTCCCACCTCCTTCTCTAGTCACTTAAAGGTAAGTTCTGCTTAACCATAGATATTCCACTAACAGTCAAAACTCAAGTATCCATCAGGATTTTGTGCCTCCTGATCAAATTAGAAAATCATGCAACTGTCTGAAACGGGGAGTAACCAGAAGACCCTCCAGACATATCCCACAGGGTCCCCAAGCATCTGAAATCCACACCTTCCTGGGAGGTTGAAAAGCACAATTAAAGGTTAAAACAAGGCCAGTGATTTGGGCTAAGCTAAGAGAGCAGTGCACCAGCGAGTGGTTGGTTAATTCCTGACGGAAAGAGCTTTTTCACACAAAACAAGAGGGATGTTACACTTCACTCCCACACCACGGATACGCCTGTTGGGAACAGAGAGGAGAAGGAAGAAATGGGTAAAACCCGAGGAGACGCCTAAAAGTGCTGGGATAGAGTGAAAACAGAGAAACCAAGACCCACCACCAGACCCAGGAGTGAACAACGGTCACATCTGGGGAAATAAACCAGCTTTGACACCCTGAGCTGAGGGAGAACTGGGAAAACACTTGGGAGTTTTTATGCTCCTAAAACTCATTTGGAAATAGCAACAAAGCTGAAGGGATACATAACTCCCTTTTTCCTTTTCTTTCTCCATAAGACAAGCAAATTGAAAACAGGCAAACAATTCTGATGGTTTTCAAAATAGGTGTCTAAATTCCTAATTAAATTTGACATCTGTGATATCTGATTTTAAGAAATGGCTCTGGGAAGTAAAGGTTTACTACCAAGTTCTTTAAGGACAGAAAGAATTAATGGGAATTACATATTGATACACCTCTCCAGAGGCACAGCCAGCCACACTGCATTCCTGTTTCCCCACAGAGCAGTGGGATACCTGCTCCTGGTGCATTTATCTCCCTGAGTTTGCTCCCCCTGCTAAGAAGGGCTGTCCCAGAGCATTTTCCTGAAGAAAAGGGAAATACAAATCCCTGGCTGTTTGAGACTCTGGCTCCAGAGAAAGGGAATAAAACATCTTCTTCAACACATGGACCTCCAGGATTTTCTCCAACATCACTGCTGGATGAAGACATGCTTGTCTTTGGATCCCGTGGCAGAGCCCTTGAAATAGTCCAGGCATTGGAGGGACACAGCTTAGAAAATAATAGTTTAGATCTTTCTAGCAATGAAGAAACAAAAAGCCATCATTTTCTGGGAATCAATCTGCCCAAGGGCCAGTCCAGGAAAAAAACAATTAATCCAAAAACTCACTATCTGCAGCAAAAAGAATTTATAATTGCATAACTGTCTTCTGGCCTCCCTCTTGTGGGATTACAGAAGTCCTGTGCCAGGGAGTGAGGCCCCAAGTATATGATTAAATACCTTTGAAGTGTGTTTTGATTGAATTCCAAAGGGAATCCATCTGATCCCCCACCTTCTCACTGGCCACTGATTGATTGCACAGGCCACTTCCAGCAATGTGATTTTTCTTACTGACAGTGCTCCTTTGAGGAAGCCACTAGAGCAAAAATCCCGACAGGATGACAGTGAGATCATCAGGTTTGTATCTGTGCTGCTCTTCCCTTTAGTCATCCTCTTATAGATTTTCTCAAAAAATAACGAGTTACTCCTTTTTGTGTAAACCTCCCTAGGAAATTATTCTGTGCTTGTATCTCCGTATTGGGTAATTACAGCTTAGAGATGAGCTATGAAACAGTGGGGTTTAGATTTAATAAAGGGGTTTTTTTAATTGCTGTAAAGAGAAGAGGGAGAAAAAATCCACCAAAGGCTTTTATCAGATTTTGGGGGGGAAATTATTGCTCAAGCACCAGCACTGAGAAGGGGCTCAAGAACATGTTTTTGTCTCATCTGAATAAAAAATCAGATCAGGGCCCAGCCCTCCTTCCACCCCAGATTACTGGAAAGGGTCCAAGTCCCAGATGAGTCCCACTCCCTCCAGCTTTGAGCTCAACCTGCAGCAGCCTGAGCAGGAGCAGCAAGAGGACCCTGGAGGAGCAGCACAGAGGGGAAAAAATTCTGAGAGATGCAAAGAAGAACCTCTTATCAACCAAAATCCACAATAACCTAAAGCACACATAACACAGTGCACAAGGAGAGCACAGAGAAGATCCAGGAAAGTAATTAAGTGTTTGTAATGTGTTTTGTCCTGCAATAGCCTCACGAGTCATAGTNGTTGGACAACAGGTTGGACTCAATGATCTCTATGGTCTTTTCTGACTTTACTAATTCTGTGATTCTGTGACTGTGGCAGTATAAACACACCAGCACAGGAATGTTGCTCTTCCTACACTGAGCTCCATCCTTGGAGTTTGGAAATGGAGCTGTAACGTATTCAAAATTCAGTAATAATGAAAAATAACCTCAAACCCAGTGCCCAGAGGGGGCTCTGAGAGCTGAACGTTACTCTCCCTGTGTGAGTGAATACATATGTGAGAATAAAGGTGTTTGTGTGCACAGAGACCTTCCAAACGGATGGAAACAACAGCAAAAAAAATCAGCTGCTTAATCTCTTTCCCTGTGTTTCAATCAAGCCTAAAGCCGGGTGATTGCTCCTTATTTACAGCGGGCTGGGGTTAATAAAACTCCTCACAGGCAGCCCAGGCCCTGGTGAGGGGCTGTAACTCATCCCGGGGAGCTGCCTCCCCTGGAATAATAGCTCTGCGGGATGCAGGGAGAGCTGGAAGGAGGCTGGAAAACAGCAGTTTAAACAAAACAAAAAAATTAGCAGCAATATTTTTCACTCTCCACCTCCCCCTGCAGGAAAATCAGCCAAGGATAGATGGAAAATTGTATCTTACAGACGATTTAACCACCAGGGCAAAGGGAAAAAAAGGGCATTTTCTCTTGTTACTGTGCACTACATAGAAGAGTTGCTTGCTCAGATTTCAGGGGTTTTTCTAATTTTTTTCTGTTTTTTACATGACAAATACACTGATTACACAATTAATTTGCCTTATTAATAGAATTCATTTATTAAATTACTTGTCTTCTGCTCTGTGCTGCTGATCTGCAAATAAATACACCCTTGTGATCCCCTGGGACACCCCAGTGCCATAGTGAGGGTCGCAGTGGCAGAAGCATTTTGGTTACTGGGAAATCTCCCCCAGCAGCAGGAGGCCGGTGAGACACAGCCCTGCAACCCTGAATCTATTTGGGAGGGGATGAGAGCTACACACATCAGTGCAAGCACATTATCCTGATCATTATTCCACCAAAAAAGTTGATTCAGGCCTGACATGGTTTGATTCAAGTCTAAAATTTGATTCAAACACTGGGGTGAAATTTAGTAACAATCTTTTATGAAGGAATTTGACAAAGTATTGTCTTCTTTGCTTAAAAATGAACACAAAGTCTGCTCACAATTCTGCCCATGAGCAGAGACGTGTTCTGGGCAGAGGAGAAACAAAAAACAGGGGAAGAATCCAAAGTCTGTGCTGTTCTGCGTGACAGTTCTTGAGTCCCTGAGGATGCAGACACCACACCCGGAGACACTCAAGGATCCAATCCCTGGCATGGTATCCCAACTCTTCTCCTCCATGTAAACCATTTTTTCCCACCTGATGCCTCATGCCCTCGTTGGCAGGATGGAGTCTGAGCTCCCCCCCGGGTTTGCTGATACTGTTCCCAAATCTGGGAGGCAGACACACCCTCGCAGAGGGCTTGGGAACAGCAGGGGTGGTCCCAGATCCTCCCTGCTGTTCCCCACTGTCTCCTCCCCCAGCAGGGCTGAGATGGGCGATATTCCCCCTGCAAACTGGCTGCAGGCATTCCCAAAATAACCAGTTTCTCATTAATCCAGCATCAGGAGCACGGTGGTTTGGGGATTTCCAGCCTAATCCTTCTTTTGGCTTTAATTCCTGGGCTCAGTCTTTCTCTGTCTACAGTGTAAGCTATTTTACATGGAAATTGAAACTAAAAGCAACATAAGGAATTTGTAATAAAAGCTTTTCCCCTTAAAAAGCAAAATCAAATTCTAACACAGAGAGGACCACAATCCAGCCACAACAGCCTTTGAAGCTTCCCATTCCATGGGGAATAACCCCTAGAACCAGCCCTCAGGGAATGAAATTGTTGAGAAATATGGATAAACAGTGACTAAATCCCAGGCCCTCTGCAGCAGTGGGAGAGGGGACAAGCCCTGGAAGGAGTGAATAGAGATCTTTGCTGTCAAAAGCCCTCAGGGAGCTGGTCCTTGTTCAGAAATGCCACCATTCCTGTGGCATGGATCTTGGAGAGCTGAGCTAAACCCAACAGGGCACTGCAGGCTCAGAGGCTCCAAGTTGCACAGATAACATTGCTGGTTACAGCTACCTGAGGGGAGGCTGCAGTCGGGTGGGTGTGAATCTCTTCTCTCAGGCTGCCGGCAACAGAACAAGAGGACATGGCCTCAAGCTGCTCCAGGGGAGGTTTAGGCTGGATGCCAGGAAGAGCTTTTTCACAGAGTGATCCCTCAGTGGAATGGTCTGTCCAGGGAGGTGGTGGAGTCGCCATCCCTGGAGGTGTTTCTTGGATGAGGAACTCAGGGACATGGTCTAGACAATGGGAGGCTCGGATGGACAGAGGCTGGTGCCCGTGGCTCCAGGGCTGTGGGTTCGATGCCTGGGTGGGTGTTCGCTTGGGAATTGGACTCGATGATCCTTGTGGGTCCCTTCCAACTTGAATATCCTGTGATCCTGTGAACACGAATTCTGACTCTTGAGATGCATCTCCTTTAGGTGTCTGAAAATCAAGACACCTGTGACTGTCTCCAAGGCAAAGCAGAGGAACAGACATCCTTGGGCAGGAATTCAACCCAAGATGTGGTGGGAGAGGTCAAGGAACGGCATCAGATGGGCTTGGCACTGACTAGACACAACACAGGTGACGTGTGGAAACTTGTTCTATGTCAGAGACCTCTCAGTGCAGAAAGATGAGTCCTACCCTTACTAAATTTGTCACTGGTTGTTGGGGTTTTTTAAATAGAATTATTTTAAAATCCCCACCAGGAGATGCCATTTTATCTGTGTGCAGCACACCCACAAACTGGAGCTGGAGGTTTTGAAATCAAAAGAAACTTGCCTGGCACTGAGGACTTCCAAACAAACTTAAAAAAAAAAAGAATTTACCTGATCTAAAAGTCAGCACTGAAGTGTTCCCTGCTGTGCTGCCTGCATTGAATCCTGCTCCTGTTAGCACGGATATTAATGTACACACACAAGAGGGCAGAGCTGTGCTGGCACATTCCAACTTCAATATTCCCAGTTTTTTGCAGTGCAGGGATTACTGGGCTGTTGTTTTGGGGAGAAGAGGATGAAGTGAAGGATATTATACAATTTAATGCTAACCCATTTTTTAACTCTCACTTTTCCAAACTAACAGCTGCATCAGATCCTGAACAACACACACAGAGCTGCTTCCCACTTTCTAAGAGACGGAAACACTCAAGTCTCTTACATAAAACAATGATGTCATTATCAATTCATCTATCTTAGCTAGAAACCAGTTTCTTCCCACAAGGCTGGAGGTTCAAACGGGCTAAAAGTGGCCAAAGGGAAAGGACTGGGAACGGCTGGATAAGGGGCTGCACGGGCTACCCCTGCCCACAGCATTCCCACCAAGGCCTTTCTTTTGGACACACTCAGGAGCAGGAATTCATTTAACTCAAGGGGGTTGTTTTTATCAGGATTTCTCAGGCAGCTTCACTCTTGCAAGTTCAAAGGCAGCTTTGAAGCTGCCTCCAAGAATGGATTTGTATTGATTTAAGGACATGGATCAGGAATTCAGGAACGATCAGCTCTGCAAGTGCATGGAATTGTCTCCTGGGGGTCAAGAGCTCCTGCTCCCCAGGGCACTCCAGCCATCAAAACACCCCCAGAATCCCTCCAAATATCTGCAGGAGCAGGAGGGATCCCCACTGGCCCACCTCATCAAAAGCCACTCACATACTTCTGTATAGCGTGAACATTATTTATTATCTAAGAGCCACATTTTGAGATGGTTTATCATCACAGGCACTACCCAACCAGGGGAGCTTCACTGGCCAGAAAACAGGTTTTTATTAGAACCCACTGACTTCCCTTGGCTTCAAGGACAAGCCCACACCCCTCACTACTCAAATAGGCCAAGCAATTCATTGCAATACATCCATTTATAGGGTATTTTGCATTTAAGGTCTCCAAATGTTTTGTTAAACTTGCAGCATCCAGAACCTGTCACTGAATATTAAGTCAAGCTCACAGTTGATAAATGGAAAGAAACAAAAGCCAAAGTGCTTTGCCAAAGGTCACAGTTAATTCCTTGCTTCAAACCCTAGAAAAAACATCCCTACAAATCATCCAAAAAATATCCCAGTGCCCAGGCCTGGGAGAACGCTTAATCCCTGCTAATACTTCTACAGGATTTTCACTTTGAAAATTATCAACCTGACCCTTCCTTGGGGAAGTGTAGCAGTGGTTGGTGACAATTCAGGACTGTCCTTCACAGGCTAATGTATCTCTAGTGCAAGTTCTTCCCAGGGACTCAAGTGAAATCCATTTTGCTTGAGGGGATTTATTATAGGATGTACATATTTAGGATTCTACCTTGTCATTAAAACACCATCACTGCTGCTCCCAAAATCTGAGGTCACACATTCACATAGAAACCCAAATGAATTTCAAATTGTCCCATTAACCTCTGAACTGTTATTAGACAAACATAAGCTCACAACTTACTTTCTCAATATGTTTTTCAATGATTAATGATTAAACTTGAAATCATTGTTTCAAGAGTTACAAAAACAGGTTGTCAAACACTGGTTACACTATCACAGCATCACAGTATAGATAAGGTTGGGAAGGACCTTGAAGATCATCTAGTCCAACCTATAGCCCAACTAACCCATCATCTACATCTAGATCATATCACGCAACACCTCATCCAGCCTTCCCTTAAACACCTCCAGGGTTGGCGACGACCACCCTGTGGGCAACCCATTCTACACCTGGATCACTCTTTCAGTAAAAAACCTTTTCCTGATATCAAGCCTAAACTTTCCCTGCTGAAGCTTAAGACTGTGACCTCTTGTCCTGTCCCCAGAGACCAAGGAGAAAAGACCAGCCCCCGCCTGACTACAACCTCCTTTTAGATAGTTACAGACAGTGATACGGTTTCCATTTTGTCCTGGCTCATGGATCAGAGGAGGAAAGCAAGAACAGCGAGGGGAAGCTGCTTGACCCAGGTTCAACAGGATTCAGCTTTTCACCTGCATCAGGGAAACGTGGTCTTCTGGTTAAACCAACAAAACTCACGTGTGTGGTCTGTCATTCCAGTGATTTCTGGCAAATCTGAGATCCCATTCCCTGAAACACACATTTAACACCACACTCCTACCCAGCACAAACACAGACAAGCTCTTCCAGGCTGAAGGCAGCACCCTGAGGGTTAAAGTCGGGCTTGGTCACACTCTGCTCCCTGTGTGTGCAACCACAGCGACAGTTCCTGCTCCATTTGGGGACCCCAAACTGTTCATGTTGTTCCATCTGGTCCCTGCACTTCACAGCCCTGTTTGCACTGATGCCGGGCTCAGAACACACCGATGGTGAAGCTTTATGCTGCCTGAAGACACAATGCAAATACAAAAAGGCAAATTGCTGCAACAAAAAGTGGCCATTCAGGGTTTTAAAATGCCAGTTTAAAATAAGTTTAGCAGCACTCTTCTCTTCAAATAGCACTGATGACTCCTTAAAGTTCACTGTAATTCTCCTCAGCCAAACTAAAATAGGATGAGATATTTAATTAAGAGGTTCTAGGAAAATCCTATTAAAAAACCACAGTCGTGAGAAAAAAAAAGATGCTATTCTTTCCTGCCAAATTCCACAAAAACATACACAACATCCCTTGGCTCTCCCTGCTCCTTTCTTCCATGGCCCCAGCCCCTCACCCACACACAGGACACTGTTACATCACTCCCAAGTACAAATCTTTTTGCTGCCCTCATTTCCCAGAGATTAACCATCAGGCAGCTCAAATCAGCTTTCCCAGATGCACTAAAGTCAAATATTAAATGGCAAAGCCCAAAGGCTTCCAAGGAATTTCAGCTGGAATGACCCAGGGCGTGCCAGGCCCACAATTCACCCAGAAAATGGAACACAAATGGAATTACAAAGTCACATTAACTCATCATAGTCAGCAGGAGCCAAGGGTTGGGTCAGCACAAAAGGGAGATACAGAGCCACAAAGAGATGGGACTTGCACAGGGAGGCAGAACAAGGTGGGGTTTGGAGGATGAGGAGATCACAACCACAGCCTTCCCAGAAAAGGATGGAGATGAACCCTTTCCCCAAGGAGCCAGACAGTGCCTCAATGGAAGTCACAATAATTCCTTCAAAGTGACCAATTTAGGGTAATTTTGGAGCAATCATTGCTCTAAAGGAGTGATAGTCAGGATAAAATAAATTTGGGAGTTATTTTTACCTGCCCAGCTGCCAAACAAGCTCCTGAGTAATGCCAGCATTAACCCCGGGCAGTGTCCATCCCAAGGAGCAGGGAAGATTTCAGGGCAGCAAACGGCGCAAGGACTGAGCTCCCTGACTGACCTTTCCTGAGTGGGAGGGAAGGAAGGGAAAAGACATTTTCTGGCTGGCACTGAGAGCACAGACTTAATTCTATGTGAATTGATGGGGTCCTCTGGACATTCGAAAAAGGAAAATCAATTGAAACCCATCCCAAGCCTCAGCTGAGGTAGGCACAGGAGCTCAGCTCAGGGCCAAGGGGACAAGTCATGCCACAACAACAAGGGAAGGAGGGAAAGGAGAGATTCCAGCACCAAAATGTGCTGCAGGATTTGCATGATCCCTCACAGGACAGCAGGATTTGGTCAAACATTTAGAACCAATAACAAATCGTTCCTGTTCCAGTTCAGATCCAACCCAGATTTCAACCCAAGTGAATGACATTTCTCATTTTCAACATGAAAAAATGCCAACAACAAACAAAAGCAAACAAACAATAATTAAACCCAGTCACAACCCGCCTGATTTGATCTCACTTTTACCACAAAATTTGGAAAACGTGACATAAAAAAACCCCCAACAGGACGACACAATGTCAGGTTCCGAAGATCATTTCCACAGCCAGACAACACTCAGGAGAACCCAAACCCAACAAACCCCCGTCATTATTTGAGAAGGTAAATGAGTATCGAACTCATTAGCAGCCCATGCAGTTTGTACACAGTAAAATAAACAGTCCCACAAATTATAAGCAAACAAGCTGCAGCCTGTGGGGGCAGAAAGTTAACCAGTGACAGCACTGAGCTCACAGACACCCCACAGAAACACAGGTGTTCAGCAGGTCACAGCACAGACAGTCTCCTCTATCCCCAGAGGACATTCATTTCCTCCTAGACAGCTGCAGACACTACAGGAGAAATCTTAAAACCAACCCACCCAGGAAACACAATCGGATCTTCAAACCAACCTTTTTTAGGTCGGGCTTTCGGAGGTTCTGTGGCCGCCGGCAACGAAGAAACCTGAAAAGACAGACAACAGGAGTAATAAAAGCACCAGGCAAGGATTCCTGGAGCTCTGCTCCGGAAAATAATCAGAAAGGACAACTGGCAAATCCCAAAAGAGAGCATAAAAATAGCAGCAGTGCTGCTGGACAAGCTCTGCCCTGTCAGTCAAGGCTGAGATCTGTGTCCCATGGGGAGATGAAATAAAATTCCTGCAGCAAATCGTCCCCTCGCTGTGCAGCACATTCCCCTTCCACAGGTTCACTGCTGTCCATCAGCACCCTGGGAAGGAGCACTCTAGCATTTGAGACATTAATTGGAGGTCACACAGAAAATAAGTCAAAAACATGTATCATAAAATACATGTGTTTATAGAGTGAATTAGAAAAAGCTGCTCCTCGGGAACCCCCCAGAGCCCTCACACAGGGTGTGAGCTCAGTGAACCTGAACCTGCAGATGCAGGGACTGCCCAGAGCTCCCAGGCCACAGGAGGTAAATGCATTTTATACCATTTTCTTACTTTGCATCAAAACCCAAGCCTTCCCAGAAGGGAAACAGGATTTCAGAGGGAAGCATTTTTATTTTTTACTTCAATTTTTGGGGATGAAACGTCCCTCACTCCTCTTCCCGAGAGAGAACACAGGATTTCATACACCTGTGTTGCCCTCCCTCTCCTTAATTAACTAATTTTTAAAGCATGGATTCAATCAGTCCTTGTTCCTTGCAATGCTTTCAGAACATTTTGTAATGGCATCATTTTTTACTGGAGATGGGGAGAATCAGAGATGCCAAGTACAGAACCTGAGACATGAAAAATAACCCAAGAAACGCTTTTTAAAAAAAAAACTGTTTATTTTGTTATTTCTTAATAGTTTCTAAAATTTTCTTCACTGTTCTATTTCTTATTGCGAAAACCTGAGCTGATATTTTCCCACAATTCCCTAAAGCCAAGCACTCATTCCTCAGCGGCAATAATCAGCACAAACCTCACACTTTTTTATACATTTACAATTTCTTTTCATCAATCCAACTCCGAGCCCTCTCTCTGCTGACACTTTCCTGCGGTTTCTCATGTTTCCTCCCCACCTCAGGAACCTTCTAGTCAGCCTTTTGTATGGGCATTCCACATACACGGCACAACCCAGGCCTGGGGAAACCCACAGCAACCACCCTCCACCTCAGAAAATCATGAAGTCATGGAATGGTTTGGGTTGGAAGGACCTTAAAGCTCCTCCAGCCGCACCCGCTGCCAGGGCAGGGACACCGCCACTGCCCCGGGCCTTGGGCACCTCCGGGGATGCTCTGGGCAAACCCTCACACCCAGCCATTCCTTCTGTATATCTCGCCTGAATTCCCTCTCTCTTAGTGGGAAGCCCCTTGTCCTGTCCCTCGTCCCAAATCCCTCTCCAGCTCCTCTGGAGCCTCTTTAGACCCTGGAAGGGCCTCCAAGGTCTCCCTGAGGCTCCTTTTCTCCAGGCTGAGCCTCTCCAGCCCCTTCCCCCGCTCCACTGCCCTCCGCTGGACTCGCTCCAGCATCTAATAATCTATAATTAATAACAATTACTTCACTAAAGGTTGACTTTCTCCCACGTTTTTCACACCAAGTGTGCGAAGATTAAAAACTCCGCGTAAAAGCGCCTCCCGCTGTCGCCCTGCCTCATCTCCCCTCCTCTCCCCCGACGTCCCTCCACATCCCCTGCCCTCTGTCCGCTCCCCTCGCCCCGGGTCCCTTGCGGACCCTCGCACTCACCGAGGGCTCCGTGGGTTCCGCCATGGCCGCGGGCCGGGGTTGCCATGGCGACCGCCCGCCACTTCCGGGGCGGCCATGGCGCGCGGGGCACGGCGGGAGGCGCCGGGGCATTCCCGACCCTCCCGCACCCGAGAAACCGCAGAAATAATAAAATATCCGTTTATTGGAAGGGTTTAGTGTGAACCCCGCGGGGTGGGGGGATGAGGCCGCCATTGAGGAGCCGCTGTCCCGGCCCCTCAGAGCTGCGGCAGGGCTGGAGTGTGGGATGAGGGATTTTATTTCCACAGTGTCTGTGGGGATGGTTCCCTCATGAGCAGGTAACGCAGCTGAGGCATGGAGGCAGCTTCTCCCACACAACAGGGCATTAATTACCATTATCTTGATGTTTGAGCCATCGGGACTGAGGGTGTCACACACTGGGCTTCCTTTGGGAATTACCATTATCTCGGGGTTTTCCAACAGTCATCGGGATTGGAGACACCGCAGCCACTTCCTCTGGCTTGGAGGAGGTTCTCCCACAGAACTGTGCGTTAATTACCAGTCGTACCAAGGTTTCACAAGAGCCATGGAGACTGAGGACTCCTCAGCCCAGGGTTCCTTTGGGTAACCCGCAGTGAAAGCCCAGCTCCTCTGTACTCCCACCTGCCCAGCCCACCATGCTCCAGCTTGGAAGTGTTGTTCAGATACACACGGAGAATTCACAATGGGAAACCCACGCAGCCCCTGCCATCCCCCCACTCCGGCAGCAACAGGAAAAGCAGAGGGAAAAGTGGCCGCGGTCCCTCACATTTGATTTTCCGGGCAAATACAGGGATAAGCAGGTACGAAGGGATAAAACTACACCCCCAGAATGTTGGCAGCATCAGTGAGGGAGCCAAGGTGACTCTGGTGTCAGCTGGAAACACCATTCCGTGTTAAAAGCCCTGCCTGGGATCTCACACCTTGAATGCCCCTGGAAGCTGCAGAGGCCGAAGGCTGGGAGAATTCTTGCCTGGCGAAAAATACCACAGGAGGAATTCCTATACAGGAGTCAATTTAATAAAACCACCACCAATTATTTACTTTAACATAGCTCTTGTTACAGAAATCATAAAAATGGACTCAGTAGCTAAAGTCGTTAGTTCTTTCCCCTTTTAATTGAAAAATACTCCGCTGATTTCAGCTTCTACTGCACTAGATGGAGTTTTAAAATAGTTGCCAGGACAGGACGCCCAGTGATTGAGCCCAGAACAAACACAAAGACAATTCCATCAGCTTTCCTTTGCAATGTTACGACTCGTTATAATGTATGTGAAAATCAGAACAGCAAGGAAGGATCCACTTGACAGATGAAAGGGGGAGGGAGAGGAGATCCACAGCCGAAATCTTGCGGAAGTCCTTTGGAGAAGTGATGCCAAACACCACTCCTTGTCCTGCCTCGGGATCCAAAATAAACTAAACACACACACACCCCTCCTCTGGGATCACAGCACGTGTCCTGCGTGCACAGGTGGGAACGGAGACTTGGATTTGGGCAGGAAAAGATCTGGGGCTGAAAACAAAACAAAAGGCAAAGCATCCTGAACCAGATCTCCAGGAGCTGCGAGGGGCCGTGTCCGTTGCCAGCAATGGATACACGCACAGGCCTGGGAGAGGCCCTGGAGAGAAAGGAACTGCAGGAAGAGAAACCCAACTGCTCTGGTAAAAGCCTCCCCCCTCCCGCTAAAAAAGGAAGATCTATTCACTACACCAGCACGCGCTTCCCCCACCCCTGGGAAAAAAAGCCAAAAACCAAACAAAAGAATCAAACTGAAAGAAAATGCACAGCAAATAGACATAATCTTGAAGATTTTTAAAGAATAAATATTTTTTTGTAATTAAACATTATGCAAACACGTGCCACGCTTGCTCTTTGTCCATGCATATGCGCTATATACAACTTTGAAAAATACTGTGTTGTCCTCTTTTTGTTTTAAAAGTCATATACAAAGATTGGTTGGTTTTTTTCCCTTGCTGTGTACCCCCCTCCTCCCCTCCCCAAAAATCCTCTTTACGCCGAGCCAACAATCCACATTCATCCATGTACTGGGGTGGCAGAGAGGAAGAGGGGGGCGGGAGGGCCACCTCCTCTTACCAAAGTCCATCAAAATGACTGGTTTGGACATGAAAAGCAGTGTCGAGAAACTGGTTTAAGTTTCATCTGTACTACACACAGGAAAAGAAAGAGAGAAAAGAAAAAGGAGTCGGCTTGGAGGATGAAGCTACGTTACAAGTTAAAGTCGGAGGGTTTTTAGTGCGTCTGTCACACTCTTGGCCACCTAGAATACTGTTGTACAATGGTTTATCTACCTTTTTTTTTATTACAATATAATTTACTTAATTTTTCTGTTAACAAAACAGAATCCCGGAACTACAGACCAGCGGTGTAAGAGGCAGAGCAGCGCCCTGGGTGGGTTTTATTGGAATTGCATGAGCACTCTAAGATGGGAATGGGTTCAGAGTTCGTTCCTGCAGGGCTGGGCTCAGTCCTCGATGTATTCCCAGAGGTCCTTCTCATAACCTTCATGCACGTGCTGCAACAAAACTCTCCGTCGGCTCTCGCAGTATCTGCAGGGAATGGGAACAGCATTGAACAGGCACATCAGGAATCATGGAGGAGCCCTGCCACCGACTGACCCAAAGCTACACCACACCTCACTTCCCAAAGAGGAGCTCCCTCGAAAAGAGATTCTGTACTTGCAGCCTGTTGACAGCCCTAATTAAGACTCGGGTTATTGCAGCCACTCAGCTTCAGGTCCCTCACTGAAAAACCAGCACGCAAATAGGGATTTGTCCAGGCAAAGAATCCCCATAGTCCCTACAGCTGGGAAACCTCCAAGAGTAAATGGAAAAGAAAGAAGCAGCAGCTGTGGTTTGCAAAACCCTGAGCACAGGTTGGCAGTGACATCTGGAACCCAAGCTCTCCTCAAACTGGGGGCTGCTCTGAGCCCCATCAGGACAACAAAAGTGCAGGAGCGTACCTTGGAAAAACTAGCTGAAAGTGTTCAAGGCCAGGCTAGATAGGGCTTGGAGCAACCTGGGACAGTGGAAGGTGTCCCTGCCTATGGCAGGGAGTTGGACAGGACGACCTTCACACAAACCATTCCATGACGAAAACCTCAGGAGTGCTGACAGTTTTATTCCCCAGGGGAGATGGATGCAAGTGCAAAGGGTCACAGGTCTGGCTGGAGAGCAGGATTCACCTGACATCCCTGCCCCTGGCTCTCAGAGGGACACCACAACCCTCAGGGTCTTCCCACTTACACTCCCTGAAACAAAGCTGCACATAAAACTGATCCCAGAGTCTGATCCAGTCCTACCAGGATCACTGACACTGAGGAAAAGGGATAACACAGGTAATAGCAAAGGATCTCATTGGCATTTTGCATGCGTGAGCCAACTACAAAGGTAAAAAGCAGAGAAACATTTAAAGAATTCATGTTCCAAGAGCAAGTCCTGAAAGAACATCAGGTGTTTCTGGATTCAACCCCTTCCAGTGGTGATCCCAAAGTCTGCAGTGCCTTTAGGCATGTCAGGGACATGCCACATCTCAGGGAGAGCTCCCAGGGCTCCAGGTGCAGCACTCATGCTCCAAGGTGAGAAACTGGAAGCCAGGAGCCAATTGACCAGTTACCAGTTCCTGCTGGGAATGCTGTGGTTGTTTCCAGGCATGTACGTGGGTCAGGATGGCATTCCAGGGGCTCTGGCTGCTCAGCAGTGGTTACACATCCCTCTGATCACACCTGGCAGGAATTCCTCACCTACCACTCAGTGCCTGAGCAGACTGACAGATTTATCCCAATAAACAGTCCTGGCTCTCCTCACTGCTGTCAGCTGTTGCAACAGAAACCCTCAAACACAAAGTCCCATTGATTTCTAGGAGCATGTGATGGCAAACACACAGAGTTTCTGCTTCCTCAACTTTAGTTATTTTTCTGCTGGGGGGGCAGTGTTAATCCTGTTTTCTAGAAATGTCTTTGCAAGCAAAGAGATCCAAACAACTGAAACCAAACCAGTTTCCTGCATCTTCCCAGAGCTCTTTAAACCCATCCTGATGACATCCTGCTCCCAGCCTTGCATCAAAAGATTGTGCAGGATATGACTGAACTAGTTAATTAGGGACCTGCACCGGCTTGACAGATGCATATTTTCTTCCCAGAAATGTGAAGGCAGGTTTGAGATACTGTTTCCAGGCAGTTAAGGCTATATTAGGTTTTACTTTCATCCCTAGAAGAGCATCCAGGTCCACAGGCCTGAAGTGAACAAGCAGCTTGATCTGAAATACCAACTTAATGGTGGTCTTAAAAGGCAAGTTACAAAATGTCTCCAGAAAAAGGGTCAGGTAAGTCTTGTCCAGCCCCAGGCCAAACTGAGGCAGGAGGGGTCACAGGCCCACCAAAGCTTAACAGCTCCTTCCACTTCCCACAGGCCATTAGTCACCACGGCTCACCCTACTTTGGATTTTTTCTTCCCCCTAAACTGGGCATAACAAATTCAGTGACTTTGGCAAAATGCCTCAGAAACTCAAGCCATAATCCTGTGACTCATCCACATTTTCAGCTTTGTACTTTTCCACTGTGCAGAAGTGATTCCCCAGGGACTGCACAAAGTCCTGGCATCTGTGTCACCTGGACCCCAGTCTCCCTCCCCAGCTGGACAGGCTGCTCCCCCCTCTTCCTCAGGGACAGCTTTCCTACACCCACAGTTTGCACAAACAGGCTCTGCAGAGGATTAAACGAGCTGATTGCTTCCTGCTGGCAACTCATCCCAGGCCAAAGCTGGCAGTTTGGAACAAAGTCACTCCTTGTTCTTTGGCCCTCACTCTGCAGATCCCACTCTGGTCCTGGCCATTCCCACATGCTCCTTCTGTGCAAGAACAGCACTGCATGAAGAGCCATTGCTTCTGGTCACAAGATTTTTTCCATTCTGGGGTTCGACCTTCCAGCTCCACAGAGCAGATGGAAGGCAGAGCTGGGAGACTTTCCCCCAGGCTGTCACCTCCCACAAGAGCTGGTCCCAGCAGGGGCACAAAAACACGCTGACAGCATCTGTGTGAGGGCTTCTCCAGAAGGATCTGGGGGCTGGCCCAGGACCCTGCTGCTGATCCCAGTGGATGGCAGAAAGCCAGCAGTGAACAGCTTCCCAGGGACATGGCTCTCGAGAAAACTGTATTGTGGCAAGTGTTCAGGCCACTACCTGTCCCAGGGGATGGCACAACTCAGCAGCTTTGAGAGGAGTATTCCAACACAAACCTGTACTTATCCTGTACTTTCTGCTTTATGTCTTGCAGTGAATCTTGGGATATATCTCGCTCCAGGTACCCAGAAAGCACCTCTGTCGCATTCTCTAAGTCTGCTTGGTTATTCTGCAAAAACAAAACCAAAACAGTATTTAGTGAAGGGGTAAATATAATACACATTTATATGTAAAATATATACGTACAGTTGACCCTATTTTTTCACAGTCCCACGGGTCTGGTCCTCTCCCCATGAAGTCCTCCATCCGTGTTGACAGGCAACTCATTCATATGCACATTAGCACCACCCCCTCATCTCCAGTGCAGTTTTGGCACTGCCCAGCTGTGTGTCAGTGTTCGTGTGGGCTCTTCCTGGCACCCACGGCCACCCTGCACTGGGAAAAGACCCTTTTCCACTCAGCCGGGGAAGCTGGTGCTGTCCTGGTGTCTCTCCAGGTGGGCAGACCTGGTCTCGCCATACCCAGGAAAGCCTCAAGACACCGTGTGTAACCTGAGAGTGTGTAAATATTTCTTAACTGTGCAAAACATCCCCGTAGGATGCGGGCAGACATGCGCTTTGAGTGGAGTGGGCCAGGCACGGGGCCATGGGACCTGCCACTGCTTCCTCGCTCCACAGGGTTAATTTGCATATTCATTACTGTCTACTTTGAATATTCATGATTGTCAGCACTGGGCACAGGCCCAGTCGCAAATGCCCCACGAAACGGGGCTCCCCAGTCATGGAAAAATCATACCATGGAGAAGTGATTCCATGAATGGGGAACCGCAAAGCGGAGAGGGTTGACTGTACATGTAAAACAGGTATTTTTTCTCCAGCACAATTGAAATCAGTACCAAAATAGAAAGTTGGTTCAGGTATCACAGAATCACAGAGTGGTTTGGGTTGGAGGGGAGCTTAAAGCTCATCTTGTCCCAGCTCCTGCCATGGGGTCCCCACCCCCTTCCAATATCTCAGGCTGCTCCACACCCTGTTTAACCTTTGGACACTTCCAGGGATGGGGCAGCCACAGCTTCATGATTTTGTGACTCCTCTGTCAGATAATCCTACCCAGATTGCCCAGACAGGCCTCTAACTCCTGCACAGCAGCACATTAAGGCAGGCTCAATATGGTAAAAGAGAGGATAGGAGGTGTCTGAGCATTACATCTCTATTTCCTTATCTTTGAAATCTGAATTCCTGACAACCACATTTTCTCCTACCTCGAAGATAATGGACTGATTATTCTTTTTGAGGTAGAAGGCAAAGACATAAGTGTACATGAGTGTGGCACGACACTGGCAGAGGACGTCGACTGCTTTCTTCAGGAACTGCACCTCAATCCATGACATGTTGTGCTGCTGCATCTCTTCCATCTTCTGCTTCACCTGAGCGTAGAGCTTGTGCTCGAAGCGCAGGCTCTGCATGTGGTTCATGTAGCGGTTGCAGTAGAACAGGTACCTCTGCAGGGCTGCTCGGGATCGCTGCGTTAATTCCCATTAGGGAGAAAGAAAACAAATAGTTAAAACAAAGTAATGGCTGCAAGACAAGGAAAGCCTTCACCGTGCTCTCCCTGACCCGCAGTTCCAGGCTTCCTTTCCCAAGGAGTTTCCTTCTCCTCCAACGTTGACCACACAGCCTCACGTGGCCCCGCTGACCCTGGCGCTGGAGGTGACGTCCCAGCCCTGCCCAGCTCTGACATTCTTGCTCCCAAACTTGGACAGTAATTACCATCAAACTGCCAAAGCCTCAGCACTTTTGTGTTTCAGCCTCTCCAGTCGATGTACAGCACTCAAATGCTTTCAGCGTCATGACAAACAGCGAGAAGGTTTTATCTTTTATTTTTGGCTAATAAAGAATTCTAATTAAACAATTACTGTGCTCATGCTAAGAGGGCAACCTTGGGTTGATTATAGAGCAGGGGAAAGGCACCAAGAACCCAGATGACTCAATACACATAAACCTTAATTCCTTACACTGACAGACCAGCTGCAGCAAACACCACCACGGCCATGGTTCAACTTGTGTGTTGTGGATGTACAAAGGCGGCACATACCAGCAAAGCCATCCCTATCTTAACACCACAAGACTTAACTGTCCCTTGGATTTGTTCTCAATTCCATGAATTTCTTCAGAGTAGATGTGAAGGTTAACAGAAAGCACAACCACAGGGCTGGTGATCTCCCTCATCACCAAAGGTTATGGACTCACCTCCTGTGCATCCCTTGCTGCCTTTGCATCATCCTCATTGTAGCGATTGCAGTTGTACCTGTAACGGGGACACCGATTCCACAGAGTTCAGTCCAAATCCAAGCTGTTGGCACCACAACCTCCTTGCCTTCCAGCAAGGCACGCTCCCAAACTCACCAGGCAGATCCGTGGGGCTCCCAGGGGCCCAGACACACCCAGCAGAATTCCGCCTTGCAGTTCTGGTTCCGACAGACCATGTGGTTGCAGCCCCCGTCCTTCTCGATGGTGACATGGCATTTCGGGCATTCCTGTCCACAGGACAGAGAGCACCGTTAGCAGGGCAAGCACAGGACACACAGCAGCCTGGCAGCTTGGAAGGGCTCCCTCAGCAGCAAGAGAGAGCAGATCAAGTGAAACACAGGATTTAATTCTTCCCTTTGAACAGAGATCCTCTTCTGAGTCAGGCCTTAAAATACTTCCAAAACCAGAGCAGCTAGATAGCAAAAATAAGGAATAACACATTTCATCTCTGCTGCTCTTGCAGCGGGCCATGGGATCGGTCACTTCATGACCTACCCCAAAATCCCAGCAGCAGCGGTGGTCTGGAAGAGACCAGGGAAACGTGTGGCTTTCCTCACCACCGAGAGTCTGGTTCACTCCACACACAGACTGAGCTGGAATCACACTGTGACTGACCCGAGACACCTGCAGCTGCAAAATGCCAGCCTGAAAGGATCTGAAAACATGCAGCAAGAATCCAGTGTGCTTCACAGAACCTGCTGTCAGCTAAACAGACACTGCTCCTCCTGAGGTGTTTCCGCATTTCCCATCAAGTCCCTTTTTTCCCCTTCCAGTGACACCTCACTGAAGACTTTTCCACAAAAGCTCACAAGGGGTTTTCCCTTTCAGGTGTGAAGCCTTTGACAAATGTGAGGATCTCAAAGAGCAGCACTGCACTGGGAAATATCTGGGGAACAGTTTGGGGTTATTTATAGCACCAATATCATGGTCTCGATGATCTCAGAAATCAAGAAAACAGCAAGTACAGAGGAAAAAGCTCCAAAAATAAAACCAAAAGCATTTTAGGTCACATCAGCTCCTCATCCAGCTCATCCCACAACCACAACAGTCTTTTTGTAAGAGTTTTTGCAGTAGCCAGTAATTATCTACAAATATATCCAGAAACAAGTAATCCCTGTAAAATCAGCTGCAGTTTTTGGGTCAGAAGCTTGTAAAACCCCCTCCCCAGCTGGGAGCACATCTTTGCTGACCAGAGACCAGTTCCTACGCTGGCACTCAGATAAACTCTCAATAAAGGAAGAAACTAACACGCACAATCACTCAATAAATTGCTGCTTTTACACAGGACACAATCCAAGAGGTTGTTACTCACTTACTCTGAGTGTCCCAACTAGTACAGCTTTCTCAGAGAGTTTGCCTCCTTGTGTTGTCACGGACAGGAGAATCTGAACACCAAACCAAAGGTCAAGCAGCAACCAAGCACATAAAGGCGGTATTTTCCCAGACCTGCCTCCTGCCAGTCACCTGTGTTTCTCCTGCAAACTGAGTAACTGCACCACAAACAGAGAAAGTGAAGCACAGCAGCTCCTGTGCCAGCCCTGTCGAGGGTACAACACTGGGATGTCCCCCAGGACTCTCCACAGATACTCAGACAGGGAAGCTTCTTTCCAATTAGTCAATGCAGTTCTGTGGACTACACAGTCAGAATGGTCTCTCCTTTCAGCAGAGCACCCAGTGCAGCACCTATTTTCCTCTTCCAGACTGCCCTCCTCCCTCTGCCAACAAGTTAAGACTCAGATTCAGGTTTATCCCAAGAATATCCCAGCTGTGAAGATCCCTGATCCATCTGCTCCTCAGGCAGGGTGCCTGTGGGTAACAGGTGCAGCCAGTGGCACTGTCCCCCTGTCACACCACAATGACCCTGGACACAGCTGGGAGTGCTCTTTTGAGCTGACAGTGGTCACAGAGCTGTGGAGCTCTTCCAGACACATGAAGAGCCAACATCCACAGCAGGAGACAGGGCTAATCCAAACAGCTGTGGTGACACCTCCTGCTCAGCAAAATCCCACCTCTGGAACAGAGGGAGGGACAGGTGCCAGGTGACCTGCCACCTCGAGGATGTGGGATCATCTCACCGCCAGCAAGGCTCCAGCAGCAGCAGGGAAATTCTGCCCTCTGGGCTTTGAGGTGAGACCAAGCTCTCCAGTGTGTCCACAGGGCTCAGGGCTTCAAGCTCTGTGATGCAAAGGCAGAAAGACCTTTCCAGTGCCTAACAGGGCTCCAAGAACTGGAGAGGGACTTGGGACAAGTGTTTAGAGGGTCAGGACAAGGGGGAATGGCTTCCCACTGCCAGAGGGCAGGGATAGATGGGATATTGGGAAGGAATTGTTGAGTGTGAGGATGATGTGGCCCTGGCACAGGTTGCCCAGAGCAGCTGTGGCTGCCCCATTCCTGGAAGTGTCCAAGGCCAGGTTGGGTGGGGCTTGGAGCAGCCTGGGATAGTGGAAGGTGTCCCTGCCCATGGCAGGGGGTTGGAACTGGATGAGCTTTAAGGTCCTTTCTAACCCAAACCATTCCATGATTCAATGGCCTAATTACAGCCCTTCTCTCACAGGGAATGCCACAGAAATGCCGCCTGTCAAGCAAAGAACGAGGAAGAGAGGTGACACAGTACAGACACACAAAGCTGTCTAGACATGGAATGTTATTACAAATTAAAGCCATGAAACGCACATACTAAAGAAATGCTGAACACCAGCAGAAAAAAAACCTTGTAACTACTCAAGTCACCAACACAACAAGTCAGACAGATTTATAGATTAAGGAGGATAGGGAAGATCTTCCTGATAACAACACCATAATAGCCAGCAAATCAAGTCACCAAACCTGCAATTATTCTACATGTTATCAGTCACACCAGAATGCAGAAATTACCTCATTAACATTGTTCCACCCCAACAATTCCATGCTGTGCTTGAAAACAAAAGCCTGGGCAAACTTGGCAAAGGAGAACAATCCTGATTCTCTCATTAAAAACTCACCATAAACCTCAGCTGCTGTTTTATGAACAGGAGGCTGAACAGAAATGCTTTTCTTATTCCAGGGTATGTGAAAGAGATTAGTCCCCTCCAGAACTCCCACTGATGGACATCAGCCTCCCAGCCACATTGACAGCAACACCTTCAACTCCAACCTACCCTGTAAGAAAAGAACCCTCCAACGCAACAGGGATTTCTTTGCGTTTTTCAGCAGAACCCAAAAACGCTGAACTTAATTCTGGTTAGCACAAAGTAACAACACCTGAGTCACAGAGCAAAGCTTTTCTAAACATGTTTGAAACATCAGCTCATCCAGGAGGCAAAGATGGCACTTGGACACCTGTGGAAGGTGCTGCTCACACCTGGCACGGTGAGAAATTAAAGAGCACAGTTCAGTGCTGGGGAGGATCCCGAGTGCTGCCAGAACTTCCACACCGCAGAACAAGTGTAGGATTCCCAGAGAATACAGGGAGCGCGTCTATTTGGACATCAAGAAGGGACTTGAAAAGGGAGAGAACTGGTTTTGTGCCATTTTATCTTGCTCAGAGGAGTTGTTTTGGAGGAAGAAAATGTGCCTGGTTTGTAGCTCAGCCATTCAAGCCCTGTCTGGCCTGAAAGGTGACGCTGGAATGTGGCAGGAGTCAGGAGCAGCAAGGCTGAGGCATTTTTAGTATCAGATGAACAACTTTCATTAACACCAATTTAACTTCAACAATAAAACCCAGTGCCCTGGGTGAAGACCAGCTCCATTAGTCTTTGTTCGTTCTTCAGTTTTCCAAGAGGCAGGAAGATTGAAACCTCAGTGTCAGTGATGTTACACAGGTTTTCCCTGCTCCTTTTTGGCTACTTTCAGACAGATATATACCTTGAAATAAATGCACAATCTCATGTTTCGTCTATTTTTTACCTCTTTGAACATCCACTTAACAGAAGTAATGGCTCTCTGCAGTTCCTTTATTCCCAAATACCTGAAACCTGCCTAGTTAAACTCAAGAAAGGAACTACTGAAGAACCAAGTTTGTCCAGCAAACTGAGAGACAAAGAAATGTGCAAATCCTTGGGTTATTCAACCCTGTTCTTCAGACTGACAATTACAGGCTTGATAAAGAACTTCTATTTGCCTTATCTCAACTTTGAATTAATTTAGTTAAGCTGAACTCATGTTAAAGTAGCTTATTTTAAGAAAAAAGCTATCTCCTCCAGCACTCTGCTGCAAAGGTTGTATCTTTTGTAGGAGTAAAAGGAATTTAGGTCTCTTAAGTGCAAGTCAATGAATGTAAAAGAATAAAAAAAATTATATCGGAAACCACAGAACTCACCACTCGAATCTCCTCGTTTTTCATTCAGACCATTCTACGTACAACATGTAATTCATCCAAAAATGCATCACACCATTGCACTTTGAGAACAGAACCCAATTCAGCAGGGTTTCACTCCTCTATTCTCTCACACAACAATTGCCTAATTCTCCTTTCCCACTCTGTCCCCCAGGACAAGCCAGAACAAATGTATCTCACGTTCTCCTGTTGTGAAGGATTAGCCAGATTTCAAGCCCACATTCCAGAGGGTTGGGATTGTTCCCTTACACCTTCACCTTGGTACGACAGGACGTTTCCTTTCCTGAGTCGAGGCCACATGGGACAGGGCTGCAGCTCAGCCTCACAGCGGGATGGCTCCAGAAAGCCTTTCCAAAAGCCAGGAATGGCAACGGAGCCACAACTTCATCGCTTGGGAGAGTTCTTCCCACTGAAAATGGGGATCTTCACATCTGATGGTACCTGATTCCCTTCTAGGTTCTCCAAAATGAAGAAATGTAATGCAGACTTTGGGCTCTGACTCTCAGTCAGAGAAGTCAAGAGCTCTGCAGGTACAGGACCTGCCTCGACCAACACGCCTGCCCTGTTTTCCTGCTAGGAAAAGTAGAGAGAGAGAGAAAGAATGGATGTGCACTCCAACTGTGCAATTCCCATCCCAATACATCACTACAGCCTCATGCTACAGCAGGATCGGGTTTTCCTCTGTTCCAGGAGGAACTGTGCTGCTGCCAGAAGGGCCCTCAGGCTTTTCCATGGCTCTGGCCAAGGCACAGCCGCAGCTGAGGCAGGAGGAGGTGGTAGCTGGAGGGCTCTGGGTCTCACCCAGAGGTTGCAAAGCTCCTGCAGCGCATCCCAGCAGCCAGACTGGGAGATTCCCACCTTGGGATACTCTTCCTGCCAACTTTCCCCTCAACTGAATCCAGTATCAGCTCAGAGCAAACTCTCATACTGCAGATACGGATCCCGTACGACTCCAGGACAGTTGGGCTTTTCCTCCCTGTAGCAGCCTGGGCACCAAGGTATTTCCATGTAGGAGGGTCTTGAAAGATACTAGAGGAAGTAGCTTAGACAGTGATGTCCAAGGACAACAGCTCTGCTGCTCACACCAGACTCCAGGAATTAATGGAGAGCTGGGCTGGTGCCAGATGCCACCCACCCTCTGAATGGGTGTTTCCCTCCCAAAAAACCTTCCTTATTCCCAAGGCAGGGGCAGGCACAAGATGGGAAACCCCAAGATCACCCCTCTGAGGGACAGCAGCAGCTCCTGAGGGCTTTGACATGCAAAATAGGGCTGTGGCTGTTCCAGTGTTCCAAATATTTGATGCCCAAGGCTTGCCTAGCCTACACTCAGGCTCTTCCAGGCTATTGGCTGCTCTTTCTGAGGTTTAATAGGAGCAGTACTTGAAGACCAACAATCTCTGAGCAAATCTGGTTCACTTCTTGAGTCATGATGGAACACACTCAGACAAAGCCAAATGCCCTTTCTTGACAACGTGCAGGCTCCAAGCAGGGACACACAGGGCTCAGGGGCCAGCACTGCCCAATTCCAGACGGATTTTAACTGCAGGATGGGTGTTTCTATTTCCCCATAACATTCCAGCTCAATGAAAACCAGGCAGGCAGCCCCAGAAAGCACCCGAGGCTGCTGCAAACAATGCCATTAACCAGTTACACAACAGAGCTAAGAAAACAAAGCAGCCATTTCCTGGCTCCCTCTCCACCTTCCTCAGCCCAGGGCAGCTCCCTCCCCAGGGCATCTGCTGCTTTGGTTTCCTTGCCACCACACCAACCTGGAGTTTACTTCGTCTCAAAATTATCAAATGCTGAAGTTTCAGGCTAACTAGGATGAAGACATTTACATAATAAGATGTGGAGCTGGAATGCTGCCCAAGGGAAATGAGCCACTCCGGAGGCCAAACCCCAGGATTCAGAGGCAGATGTAAATGAACCCAGCAAAACCAAGGAGGTGGGAACATGTTCCACACAGACCTGCTTAGGGAAGCCACGGGTGCCAGACAGGAGCCCAGAGACTTAAATCTTGAGCTTATTCTGGAGCATCATTTAACTCTTTCTTCCAAGAGCAAACTCCACTGAACCTGGAGAAACTCACCTGGTTCCAGGCAGCAACACCTGTTTGCTCTTCAACCAAGAGCATTTCAGCGTACATGGATTTTTAAGGCTTGCTCTTAACATGGAACAGAAAAAATAATCCTAGTGCAGGGGAATTTGGTTGATGCCTTTTTCGTCTGATAAATCTGTATAAAATCTATATATAAAATATGAGAAAACCCCTCACCTTTGTGTTGGCTGCAATCCAATTAGAAGTTTCACTGTCATCATCACACTTCTTAATCCATTTCTTTAACCACTGCCAGGAAAATGATGAAAGAAGAGAGTTAAATCTAAATAGAGAAACTGCAAATGTTCCCAAGACACCTGCTGGCAGTAAGGGAAGGTACACACGACCACATGGGAATTGGGGGGGGCTGGAAAACTCTGCAAACAGCAACTCATTTGGGTGCAGACAGTTCCTGCAGCACTGTCCTGACCCAGGGAGCACCAGCACCCACACAAACACTTGTGCAAACTCACTGCAGTTCTTCAGTTTAATCAGCACAAACCTTATGTGGGATATGGAAATAATGAGGACATTTTGGCCAATTGTGGCCTTCCAGGACATGAAGGGAGCCTAAAGAAGGATGAACAGAGACTATTCCCAGGGCACCTGGAGTGACAGGACAAGGAGAAAAGGCCTCAGACTGACAGAGGGCAGGTTTAGATCAGGTATTAGGAAGAAATTCTTCCCTGTGAGGGTGATGAGGCTCTGGCAGAGCAGCTGTGGCTCCCCCATCCCTGGGAGTGTCCAAGGCCAGGTTGGATTTGGCTTGGAGCAACCTGGGATAGTGGAAGGTGTCCCTGCCCATGGCAGGGGGTGAGACTGGATCGCTTTTAAGGTGCCTTCCAATCCAACCAGTCTCTCTGTGATTTTAACAGTGATGTCCCAGCACTGGCACACCCTCTGTGATGCTGAACTTCACATGAGCCAAGTCTTTCTTTAGGCTTGCAATGTTCCCTTATGCTCATTTCTTTTGCAAACCTTAGTGACAACATGGTTTTTTCAGAGGAATGGGAGTAACAAAAGCAAAACACTGCTTGCAGTGTTTGCACTCGAATCTCATAGTTACTAGTGTTGTTATCTAGTGTTAGATAATTATCATTAGGTAATAACCTGACCACATCCAGCCCGTTTTGTGTCCCTAGGAAGGCAAACTGCTCTGTCCCCAAGGCATGGAACACATCCCACAGCAGTCCAGGCTTGGTTACAGCCCCAGAGGCAGCTCTGGAGTTCAGGGCACTGCAGCAGGTCCCAGGCGGAAATTAATTCCTCCAGTACAACAGATCACACACCTGACAAAGATCCAGACACTAACAGGAGTGCTCCTTGTCCAAACAGCACCTCCAGACCTCTGCAGAGGGTCCCAGGTGGAACAGCCTCCTCCTCCACAAAGTTCCCACCTGTCTGAGGCACCTTCCCTTCACCCTGTGATCTAAATAGGTGCTTCGTGAGGGAACAGGAGCTGCACTCGAGGATCCCTGTGTGTCCCTTCCACCTCAGGGTGTTCTATGATTTTATGAACAGCTAACAAGCCTGGGCTCCGTTTCTAAGTCTTGGACATAAATTGACTTTAAACATTTTCAAGTCACACCTTTAGAGAAGCACTTGGTTGTGCTCACCTTGCATTTAACAGGATCATGCCAATTTTCACCGCAGTTAAAGCTGTGAGGGAAAGAAAGGGGAAAATAAGCAAACAGAGCAGGGCACTGTGCTTTAACTCAACAGGAGAGACCAAAGCCAGTCCGAAGGAAACATTTAAGTCAACAGCCCCCTCCCTCCCCAGGCATCAAGGGCTAATCATCAAATCCCTCAAGGGCCATTTCAAAACAGCACAGGAGAAGGGGGAATGGCTTCCCACTGCCAGTTAGATGGGATATTGGGAAAGAATTGTTGGCTGGGAGGGTGGGGAGGCCCTGGCACAGGTTGCCCAGAGAAGCTGTGGCTGCCTCATCCCTGAGAGTGTCCCAAGGTCAGGTTGGATGGGGCTTGGAGCAGCCTGGGCTACTGGAAGGTGTTGGAATGAGATGGTCTTTAAGGTCTTTCCAACCCAGACCAGTCTGGGATTCCCTGAGGACACACCAGTGCACTCTGAGGACAGTACCAAGGTCCTGGCTGACTGTTCTTACCAGAACTGACGCCCACATTTGCAGCGAACGGGTTTGGCATCAGGATACTGGACCTTGACGACGTGGTGGCAGTCGGGGGCAGGACACCACTTCAACAGCCGGTTACACTGCGGGACAGAGCAGAACCCCACGGGCTGGACAGGGATGTGCACAGGGGCAGCTCCTGCCATTGAGCTTTTTTAATGGTTTTTAAACCCAAAGCCACTGCAAATATCACTTCCAACAAGGAGGGAAAACTTGATCCCAGTAACTTCCATCCTGGGCTCCTACACACACAGCTGGGAAGTCGGGACAGTGGAAAAATCTTCCCAAGTACCTTTCTCCAAGTTTATTTTGCTTCCTCCAAGTTTTATTTTTGCTTTTGCCAAAAGCAGTTTTGCAGCTTTACTTCAAATGACAAATGTTTAAGATGTGTCCTCTTTTACTACAACGTTTCCTGGTGTTCACATCAAGCATCTCAAGGTAACATTCAAGAATTACAAATATTAAGTGCTCCTCAGAACCTTTATATTAAACAACAACTCTTGCACTCCTTTTATCTCCAGGTCTTTCATCCTAAAATGGTTTTTAATATTTTCCCACAACCATCCCTGTAACTCAATGGGCTACAAAACAACCCCTGTATTCACACTTGCTTAGAGATTATGCAAAAAACCAACCCAGAAGCCAGTAAAAACTTCAAATAAAAACTCACCTCTACAAAACTATTGGTTATTAAATGCTGGTACTTTAATTTAACCTTGGAGTCCGTGATCAGACGCCTGTGGGAAGGGAAGAACAGAAAAATTGTAGTAGAGAACTCATTTTTTCCAAACACAGCCTGCATGTTAAGACAGTCAAATGAGTTTGATTTGATTACACTTGTAGGTACTTTTTGTACTTACCTGTTCTCTACTTGTTGTTAGATCATTTATTATTATGGAAATTACAAGTATGTACTGTATTTAGTAAATATATACATGTAATACTATATATATATATATGTTACCTTTAGAAACAGAAAGCTCATGCATTTCAAAAGAACTGAACCTCTAGGTGTGGGGATTTTCACTTAAAACCACCTTCCTGAAGAGCCCAAGAAACAAAGCAAACAATTTAATCAGTTCCTTTACATAATACATGCACATTTTGTGGTAAACCCCTTTAAAAAAATCTCTGTAACAACCATGGTGTGGTTCATAACTTTGGGAAGCCTCCTGTTATCTGGGTTTCAGTGGAATGCTACAGCTTCAGCTGGAAAATGTTATGGTGTGTAATCTATTCACCATAAAAACAGAGCTGAATTCCAACACAAAAGCAATGGTCTCCTGGCTGGTGTTGGCAAACTGCCCAGTCCAAACACATCCAAAGTAATTTAATTATGGATTGCTGAGCACCTTTATAAATATCTTCTAGACATGAGTGAAGTGTCTTCCTCATGTATCTGACTAAAAAGCTGGACTAATACTCCTTTGTGGAGTTCCTGGTTTAATTCCTACTGTGGAACACGAGTTTGAACAGGCCATAAACACTGGAATTAGTAGTGGGTTATCCATTTATCCACTCCAGGTGCAGCCCAACCCAAGTGCACTCCTGCATGTCATCATTAGGGATGTTGCATCAATGCCAGCCCTGGGCAGCCCGGGGAGCTCCTCACCAAACCACACACTGCTTATTACATAAAGCACAGCACGTGGCAGCTCAATTCCCAGGGCTAAAATAAAACAAATCAGCTGACAAAGCAGCTCTCAGCCCTGTGTCCATGGCGAGCCTGCAATTCTGGAGCCCAACATACCAAAGAATGAAAAAAAAAAATACCTATTTTAATTTGATTCGAATTATAAATTTCACTTGGGCTTCTAGACATAATAAATGTCACTTTAAAAATTTATTGTATTGTAAGAGTATGTCAGGAACTGGAATTTGAATTAATAGTCCTGCCATGACTAACCAGAGCACATGGAATATGGAATCCAGTGGTTCTTTGCTTACCAGGATGCTTTGACTGCCCCACACCAACAACCTCCCCGGCTCGAGGTCAAGACCTCCAAGAACTTTGCTTGGAATATTATTCTTTTGCCAAATGATAAATGAAATCAGAAAAATTAAAAGATGAAGCCCATGCCCAGTGCCCATAAATCGTATTTTGGTGTACACTTCTCTGTGAGTCAAGCTAGAAAAGAAGCAACTTCACCAAAAACCCAGGCTGGAACAGCAAACTCTTGGAAAAAAACAACCTTAACCTTTCATCTCTTCTTGGGAGCTTAGTTTGGAACCACACACCCTCAAAACGTCCTCCAAAGATGGGAACAATCCTTTATCAGACCATAGATCAAAACTGAGGCAGATTTCCATGTGACCTCCGAACAGGAGCCCAAAATCCATCCACTCTCACCGAGGGGCTGATTTCAGTCACCCGGGGCACTAACGAAGGCAGCCTGCCTTGCTCATTAATGAAATTAAAAACTTGGCACTGAGGTGAAAGCGATTCCCAGCAGCATTAGCAAAGGATAGCCATGGATGACATCCAGGCAGGCTGGAGGCCCTGGAAGAGACTCTCCCTCCAGACTTCCCACTCAAGTGACACAAGGGAACGGGACCATAAGCTGGCTAAATACCCACAAATCCAGGGAATTCACACGGATTGCTAAATTTGGGTATGTATGGAGATAATCCAACCTGGAGATGTCCTCCACTGCTGAGGGCAAGGCCTGAGAAGGGAGCAAAGTAACACCTTGGCCCACCTACATCCATTTCCTGATGGATGAAGATTGATGTCTCCATAAACTGCATGTTAGTCCCAGGTTTCAATAGCTTGGAAACCTACAGCTGGAGACTTTGTGAAAAGGAAAAGACCTACAAAGGGAATAACTACGGACATGGAAGTGGGTACATTCCTTACATTTTTATCCATGCCTTACATTTTTATCCATGCCATTTCCTAAGATTGCCAGACTTGTCTATTTTGGTTGTTAAAGAAAGCATTAGACTTCTGCAAAAATTGCACCTCCCTCCAGAAATCTAGGTGGATCAGGGAAAGTCGGATTTTTACCTCTAGAAAATATGTACAGTTTGTCTTAGACAAAGGGACCTCGTTTGGTTCCCCATCCAGATGTCATTTCATTATCCCAGGCCTCCCACCCCTGCCATGTCCAGGCATGGGGGAGTCCCATGGCACTGCTCTCCTCTCCTTCCATCCTTTCCTTGCTGCTTTCCACCACAGCTTGTAGAGATTTCAGCTCCTATACTTCCCATGCACTATTTGAACAGCTCATTCCAACTGTTGCAGCCAAGAAAACACTCAAAAAACTTCCTGCTGAGAGTGTTCAACACCACAAGGTGAAGTTCAAACTTGGGTAAACAAAAATCAAGTTACTCAAGATAAGCTAACTTGACTTCAGTCTCCACACACCGAACTCTACAAACCACCCCTCCACAAGGCAGGAAAGAACTCCAACTCCTTCCACTTCCACCCATCCTACACGCCATGACTAACCACTATAGCCACTGCTGCAGGGGGGTTGGGAAAATCACTGCTCTGAAAGCCACTGATAACAAACCACAGCAAATTGGTATCAACGAGTGAGTCAGGGCTCAGGAAGGAAAGAATAAGGTAATAGAATAAGCCTCTATTGGGATGTTTTTTAGCAAGAAGAATTAAAATGAACTTAATGAAGGTTCAGAATTACGGAGGATATTACTCATGCAATAACCTCCCCCAGAGGTTATTTATTTTGTATTTATAGTATGAAAGAGAGGGAAGCTCATGGAATTCACTGCTCCAAGATGTGTGAGTAGTCATCCTGCAGCTGGACAACTTAGTAACTCCAGTGACACAGGCTGACACCAAATCTGGTGTTTGAGGGTCAACTGCTTCCTATCAGAGGGCATAAAACACACCCTACACCTGCAGGACTCGTGTTCTCTGACTCACCCATCAACTGCAGCTACAGCACCTGGGGAACCAGTGTGTTGGCCTGGGTAGGAAGGCCCAAATTCCTACGTAAATCAAAGGAAACAACATGCACAAAGCAGTTGAGCAAGGTTTGGAAATTGTGCTCTCACACTGACCAAACTGGTCAGGGAGTCTTTCCTCCCTGTGCTGCCACAGGGGGGTTTCAGAGCTACACAGGAAGTTAAGAGACATTTCTTGTATCAAAACAGACCCCTCAGGACAGACCTCTCTGCTGCCTAAAAGCCTCAGTGCAGTCTGGTGTAAGCATTTGAAAACATTTAACAGCACATGATTAACAAATGCCAAGAGGCAGGAACTGGCCATACTCACATAACTGTGTTGTCGTCGACTAAGATATCGCAGCCATGGGCAG
The DNA here is from genome assembly GCA_013390025.1 of Pitta sordida. Taxonomy (NCBI): domain Eukaryota; kingdom Metazoa; phylum Chordata; class Aves; order Passeriformes; family Pittidae; genus Pitta; species Pitta sordida. The sequence goes on along the minus strand of WEKX01001789.1, from coordinate 451,230 downwards.
GGCACGAAATGGTCTGAAAAACACAAACAGGTAATGGGAGGAACAGTGCTTTTCCTATTTTTGCACCACAAAGAATTCCCAGGCAACAGAGTTCATTACAATCCACAGCAAAGGGAGTGCCTTGGCACTCCCACCCCATCCCAGGTGTGGCCCTGTGCACAATTCCTCCCCCCACCCCATGGAGCTCGCTCCAGAGCCACCTGTGCCAGAAGCTGCAGCCCCCAAACCTTCAGGGCTTGTGTTTTCTTCGCTCTCTTTTGGGATTTGTAAACTTTACTGGGGAAGACTCTCCCTTTTCCTACCTCCTCCTCCTCTCCAACACACAGAATTTCCAGAAATAAGCCATGAAGTGAGCTGGCATTTTACCTGTCCCATGCCTTCCTCCATTATTTTGGTAGTTAAATATTCACTCCAGCACTGCATACAGAACTTGTGTCCACACTCTAGGCCAGTGAAGTACTGCAATGACAGAGAACACAGGGCACTGGATTGTTTTGTCACACGGATTAACTCCATCATTCCATCCTCCCTGGTACTGTGCAGGTCATCCACCACCTCTCTCACCCACACCAAACTTGAGACATTACTATTTATTTTGCATCATCACCACTACAGAACATTGCCAAGGCAGCTTTAGTCACACTTCAAAAGCCAGACTCTAATCCCCAACCCCAGCAGCAAGGAAAGGTGTGGCCCATGTTTCCATCCTGCCTGCCCATTCCAATTTATCCTTGTTTTAGGAGTGCATACAGGGCTCTCAATCAGTCAAATAAATGCAACACCAAATCACAGTGTTAAGATTACACAGTCTTCATTCATATTTGTTCCATTTGGTACATGTGGGTGCTGCCCAGAAGTCCCAGACTTCCTTGGGAAACTTGCCCCTGAAACCCAGATGCCCACTACAGACCTTAATTGGCAGGTGTAAACTGCTAAATAAAATTCAATAATTATCAGCTGTCACAGACAGCAACAGGGAGAACTCCATCCTTGTCTGCATCATCTGCACAGAGGTGTCAAGATTCCATCTGGGATTGAGTGGTTACACAACGGCTGGAGAAGCAAACACTGCTGAGGAAACACTGGAATTAAGGTACTTTTTCTGGTCAGCTTAAAGTTATTTTATACCCAGAGCCAGGGGCAAGGAAAGCTGTGTCTAATACTTGCACCACTTGCACCATATACAGGGAGTATTTGCTGCCTTAGCTTTCCAAGGCACCATCATCTCAGCCAGTGAGAGAAAACCAGAACAACATCCTGAGATACCATCAACCTGCATCAAACTCCACACAGGGAAGGACCTGGAATCCCTCTGTGGAACAGCCCGAGCCAGCAGCAGGATGGTGGTAACTGAGGAAAGGAGAGTCCGTTTTGGGAATGTGTTCTTCCCAAAGCACCTCCTTGGCCGCTACAGGTTTATTTTGTCCATCCCACACTGGTGTATCTGCTGGGTTTGGCTTGTCTCTGGCACTGCAGAGGGAAGGTGCCTGTCAGAACCTCCTTCCCATGGGCTCCCAGGCTGTGATTCACACTGGTCTGGCTCCTGCCACCAGTACAGGCCTGTGAGCAGGAACACAGCTGCACCTGACGTGACCAGTCACTGGGAAGTGAGCTGAGCATCCACCTTCATTCCAGGGACAAACAGAAAATCCACCCCAACAAAACAAGCCGAGAGGAGGCCAACTCCTGTCACACTGACTGCAAGGCTGGGAAAACAGACCTTCCAAATCCTGAACCCTCACTGACCCAGCAGATGCTCCACAGACGCTGCTGTGCCCGAGTGACATCCCCTGGAGCTGCAGGACTAAGGCAGACAAGTCTCAACATCTGTAAGTTTTGGGATGCCACAGCATGCAACCATCCCACAGACAGCTCTGGCTTCTCCCCATATTTGATGGGAAGTACAGGCAAGGGGATCATCCCTCCATGAACCCAAACACTCCTGCAGCAGGAACACATAAGGAACCACCACGGAACACAGGACACAGCTCCATTTAGGGCTTGTTTTGGCTATTTCAGGCTAGGAAAAACACTGTTAAATGTCTGCAGAAAGGCAGGCATAATGCTTCCTCCCAGGCTGCAGGAATTCAGAGCATCTTTCAACTCTGTTCTTTACTTTGAGGGAGTTCCCAATTATTTTTGGCTCAGCTGAGAGCAGATGTTAAGGGAGCCAAGCAAAAAGGGGGACAGTGACTTCTGCGGCAGCTCCGGTGTCACCCCATCTGTGCTCATCACCCACAGTATGGACAAGAGCAGGATGTTCCCCAAAGCACCCTCAGCCCACAGCCTGTCTCCCCAGGGAACAGGATGGGGGGGATGCAAGGAGGAGGGAGGCAAAGCCTTGACCCTCCCAGTTCCCATCTTACCACTAAGGGTTTCACACAAAATAACTGCTGGGACTGGACACTGCTCCATGGGGACACAAAGCAGGGAAAAAACCTCTCTCAGGTTTTCAAACTTGCAGGGTGAGAACATCAAATGCCTCATTTTGCTTCCCAAAACCTCAAACCACAGTTCTTTGGAGATGTCTGGAGCTACAGACTTTGCAGACAAATGCCACCTGCAATGACCTCAGGAGAGGGCAAATATTCAAGACTCTGACACTCACGGAATAACTGTACCCTGTAAAACTTCTTAACAACTCCAAACTCTCAGATTTCCATAGGCTGAATGGGAATCCCAGGAAAAAAAAAAAAAAACTCAGCTTTTTTTTGAGCATTTTGTATCATTATTTATTACTTTTAAGTGTGGTTTCCTGCCCTGTCACTCCAAGTAAATCCCTTTGCCAATTCTGCTTTCCACATATTTTTCTCCTTTCATTTATTTGCACATCTCAATTGGTATCTGACCTTTGCAAAAAATCACCTGCTTGCTTTTCTCTGAGCTTCCCTCTGCTGCTGCCCAGGCTGAGCACTCAGAGGCTTTTGGCAGAAGAATGTAAAGTTTCAGACAGGAATTTTGGGCAGCTACTCACCGAGTTTGGGTAGTTCAGGTAGCAGATCTGACAGGACATGTCCTGAGCTGACGACCTTGTGTTCATCTGGCGCGTTCGAGACTTTTTACTTGGATTAATTACATGACACTCTGCAAAGAGCTTCTCCAAGTTGCCATCAAAGTATCTGCACAACACACAAGAGAATGAAATTTAACTACCTTCTGAGTCAATTTTTCCAGTCTATTTGGGAGATAAAAGCACAAAGTTCCCCTCAGTATTTCCAAAACTCACACACCCACTTCTTGGAACAAGCTCTTCACTAACACAACACATCACCTCAGAGATTCTCACTCGAGTTGCACAGTCCTGAAATCCAGGTACCTTCCATTCTTCAACTGCAATTCAAGGCTCTCTCCATTGCATCAAAATTCCAGTACAGGAAAACTAGAGGAAGAACATCCCACTCCACAGTCCAGGCACTGGGATGCCTTCCTAAGGACAGGTTTGAGGGCCCCAAGTTAATTCTTTCAGCTTAAGCCTCCCGTTTTCCCTAATACATATTCTAATCACCAGCCATTCTGTCTCCAGTCAACCTGAAGTATTTTAACAACCTCCTAAAAACCACAATTCCAGGTTTACAATGCCCCCAAAGATTAGGTACCTTGTGGAAAGGAGGATGTAAAATCAGTTGAGGGGAGACAAAAGACCTCCAAATTTCTGTTTCCTATTCCCTTAAGGAAAAAGATACTGGTTTGGTTTAAAGGCTTATAAAAACCTCTTCAGCCGGGGGAGGAGGACCAGATTGGAAAGAATTGTTATTAGGAAGCTCAGCCTCTTCCCAGTGTCTTTCACATCTTTCTCCAGACTGGAGCAGCTGCCAAGAACTAACTAAATAAATTAACCAGCTCCCTCACCTGCACAGACATCCCCCAGTCAAACCCAGTCAGACACTCCCAGCTCCCTCACAGCACTGCCTACCAACAAGGCTTGACTTCCAATGAAAAAATACTCCTTTTCCTGCTGTTTCATATATTTCTCGATGCAGTTCATGTATTTTAGATCTTAAATTTCAAGATACTAATTTTGGGAGGAAGTGGTGAATTCCAGCATCACAGCATCCACAAGGCTGTGCCACTGTCCTTCAACGTTAAATTTAACTCAACCGCGTTATTATATTTGCCTTCAGGATTATATTGAGAAATTTATATATTAAATATAAATATATAAAATTATATATTTAGAAACTTTTAGCAAATTAATTCAGTGCAGTCCCATTATAGGTGGTATTTTATTAAGAGTCATGGATAAATATTAACTGCACAAGAAGTTTCCAGCCTTCCAACTGCTCTTGTAGGCAGCAGCCCCAGTCCAGGACAGGCTCCATTCGGGAAGGGCGGACACAGCCGGGGGTGATGTTTGCAAGGAAAACAGTTTAGAAGACAAATGCTGTGATGGAACTTGAATCCTGGTACTCACAGCCAGCTGAATGCTTATGGAAATACCAGAGCTGTTTGTAATGGGGGGCTGGTCTTTAAGGGTGAATATCCACGTGAGGATTGGCTTTGTTCACCTGGAATTCCTCATACCCTCTAAATACCTATGGATGGTATTCCTGCTTCCTCATGCTATTTTCCTTTCATGTGTTTTCCTTCTGAGCAAGTAATTTCCACAACTATTTGCACACGTGTGACTCAGCCCCAAAATCAAGTTGTCGCTGGGAAATAAGAACTCTAGAAAAGGCAGAAGAAAACCTGGATCTCCGTGAAAACGCACAATTCCAATGGATACTCCAGAATAAGGGCCAACAGCTCTCCAGCTATTCCACCACTCCTTATGCCAACACACCAAGAGCTGGGTGGGAACACTGTGCCAGTTCCTTCAGTGGTTAGCAACAAACCCTAATTCCCATCACCATCCCTTTTTTCCACTTGTTCCAGCATCACCACAGGCTACCCGTGTAAGCGGATTCCCATGTTCTGTGCCCCAAGGATCCCCAGGCAGCAGCTCTAACCCTTCCCCACCACAGCAGACAAGCTCCTCTCATGGCATTTCCACCTCCCTGGCCCAGCCAATCTTCTCCAATATCAACTTCCATTTCCATTCATCCTCCTTGAACCCACAGAGCCCAAACCAATGCAATCCAGTGAAGAGGTGACCATGTTTCACACAATTTCACCTCTCCTTCTCCTACAGGTCTCACCTCGTGCACCCTAAACAACATCTACCTTTCTCCAGAGCTCCTCTGCATCAGCAGCTCCATTTTAAATTCCCACACAAATTCCAGATTCTTTTCCACCTCTGTGTTGATGGGACCCATCGTGACACTTTGTACCACTTCCATTGCTGGGATCCTCCCAGCTGTCTGGCTTTTCCCTGTTGTACATCTGGATCCCCCTCTGAACCACATGCCTCCAGATTTGTGCCAAGTCGTTCATTAACACCAACAATTCATCCCAAAATTAACTGATAAGAGATTTCCTAAGAGGTCTTATATAGGATATCCAAGGATTTTGATTTTTCCTCAATTTCTCTCTATTAAAGGATTGGTCCTTGGTACCTCCATCCTTATTTTCATCCCAGAAAGGAGCACAGCACCTTGAACAGCCCTTTAAATCCTCTGCCCTCCTCTCCCTTCACAATGCAGGTATTGAGTAAATCCAGCACCTCTGACAGATGAGGAGTTGTTCTATTAATTCTTTAAAATGCATCCTTTTTATCACAAAGTTGAGGGTTTCTGATATTTTGAGATTAAAGGCCCAACTAGTGAATTATTTTCAAGCCCTTCTGCTTACCAAGACCAAATCCAGAGGAGTCTTGAGACATACTGGCACAGGGATCCAGCTGGCAGCTCCTTTATCTCCTCAGAATTTCCTCCTGCTCTTTCTAACTGCCTGATCACCATTTTCACAAAATCAAATCCTATCCATGGGAGTATCAAAGACAAAAAGCCTTTTCACTGGAAAAAGAACCCGCTTCTACTACACGCTTTGGGATATTCACTTCCATGAAAGAGCATTTGTGAGTGTCAGAGCAGCCCAGTAAAAGGTATCTCCACATTTAAAGTCCTGCCAAACACCAGTTTTCACCTGTTCAGCCTCTGCTGAATGGTGTAAAGTATTAATTTGCCCTGAGGAAAACAGACAGGTACCTTGAGAAGAGTCAATCCAGGCCCATCCCTCCTCTGCTCAGAGGGAACAGGGACAGCAGGACAAGCACCAACGAGAGGCTGCTGTACCTCTGGCTGTGCCTCCAGGGGTGAAATCAGGCCCTGGTTACATGCTGAGACACTTCTACTTTTATCAGAATCACCAGGGAAGGCACAAAAAAGCAGGAGAGCTGCATTTTAGTCTCCTCACCATGCAGAGGTTCATCCCCAGAACTCTTCTCAGGGGCATGGACACCATCAGCCACAGTAAAATTGGAAGGAATAAAGATAAAAGTGCTAAGTTAAAGCATCTCCTTCAGTTATTTCTGAGGTTACCTGGTCATTCTGCACCTGCTGCTCCCCTGTCTCTGGGAATCAAGCTCATGAGACAGAGGAAAACGTAGTATTTGACAGCTTTTTTCGCAAAGAAGCATGCAGCATATCAGAGGTTGAACTTCTACCCACTTCCACCCTACAAACCAACCCAAACCCCCCAGTTTTGCTTTCCAACACGACTCATTCGTGTTGCACCTGTGAGACTTTAATTGTGGCTGTTACCTCATGGTGAGTGGACCTGCAACACATCTGCCCTCTTACTCCCACCACGCAATTATTCCATGACAAAGCTGGCACAGACAACAACAACCACCTGCTCATTAAAAAGATGCACAACAAGGCAAAAAAACCCCACAAAAAACCAAGTGGACATGTTTGCATGAGGAGCTCAGAGCTCACACTTATCCACAGAGAAGGCAGTGTTTATGTGCTTTAGGCCAGGGTTGATAAGGAGCTCGTGCTGACTCACCATGAGCTACAACAACAGGTAATACTTCCAAGGAAAATGTCTGGTTTGGGGTTTTTTTCCCCTGTAAACCTCACCTACTCCCACACCAATCACAAAATCCCCTCGAGCACGAAGAGCTTTAACACAGCTGAGCACTCCAAAGGATTTCATGGAAGTTGTTTGGTGAAGAAGAGACAGGAAGCAGCAGCAGGAAGGCCAGGGATCATGTTTTGCTGTTTTTCTAATATGACAGGACATCAATCAGCACCTGAACTGTGACCTTGTGCAACAGGTCTGCACGAGCAAGGGTCATGTATTTCATTACTTAAGGGGGTAATCCTCCAAATTAAGGTAAGTATTTTAATGAATATGTTTACATGGGGATTTCTAAATACGTGTTAATGGGCACTTACAGGTGCTTTGTTGAAAACCATCATATCCTTAACAATAAAACCTCACCTGGAACTGGCTGACACTTCCCTTTGAAAAACACCGACGGCCCAATTTTTATTTTTTAAATTGAATGCAGACTTAAACAAGCTTTCAATGAGAAGGGACAAAACCTACTGAATAAAGGGATGATATTTCAGTAACACTTGTGTAGAGGCTTCTCACAGGGATACGGGGGCAGCCAAGGAGGGTGAACTTTAGCCTGACCAAGAGAACCAGCCCAAAAAACTCAAATACAAAGAAGTGGAGACACGTTGCAGAGCAGGAACTAAATCACAATGTTTAACAGCTGCAGCCAGAGTTAAATAGTGACTATATCTGTAACACAAAGCGTTCAGACTTCCAACACTAACTAAAAGAGGTCAATGTCAGGAATATAAAGGAGGGACGAGAAAGCTGTAAAAACCACATTCACTTCAGGGGGAAAAAAATCTGGGTTAAATAAAACAGAAGAGATTCCTGAGCACCATCACTGACTGATAATGTTCCACAAAGGGGGCTAAAGGTGTTCTAAATCCATTAGCCCAGGACAGCAGAAATATTTACATTCCAAAATAATTACTAACAGTCTGAAAACATGTTGCTCCATCTTTCCCTGGGTGACAGAGCTCCAAACTACAGGGGCTGTTAAGTGCCATTTATCAATTCACAGTCCCACCACCAATTGTTCCAGGTTTACAGAACTCCCATCTTCCCATACCCTGATAACCAGGCAAAGGAAATGGTAATTAGGAGAAAGTCAAATAAAACCCTACAAACAGCCTCGAATACTCCTGCCCTCACCACCCACTCACTGGCCACTCAACACTTGCTAAGACCAGCACAGACCATAACAACCAGCACAGCCTTTACTGCCCCGTCCAGTCCAGATTAATTCCTCCCCAGCTTCTCAAGTAAATGGAATTCTCCAGTTCCCTCAAGTCTCTTCAACATCAACAGTGCCATTGAAAAACCCCAAGTGCAGCTGGATTTGGCCTCCACTGTGTAACAACAAACTATAAAAAACACCTTTACCAGCAACATTCCCAAAATGGGAATCAAGGATTAGAAATACTTAACCATTAAACACTCTGCTCTGAGAGCGAGGAGAGGTAAAACTCAAGCCATTGTTTACACACACGCTGCAGAAAACGCGGAGCTGCAGAGACCAAGACAAGGCAGGATCATTATCACTCAGAAACATTTTCACAACAAGGCGGATAGTAAATAAACACGTCAGGCACACACATGCCAAGGTGACAGGCAAGAGCAGCTAAACCCAAACCCAAAACACTTGCAAGATAACAGCAACCTGTTCCTGCTTGCTTTTTTCCAGAGCCTGTCCAAATGCTGTGCCTGTATGTGCTCAGACTGGAAATCCCTCTTTCCAATGGGCAACTTACCTTCCACAACTTCTCACTCTATTAGAGATTAATAATATTAAAACAAGAGTGAGCTGGGAAAGGGGGAGCACTCAAGAGTTTCCACCAGACATTCTCCTGCCACACACTGTGCATCCATCCAGCCTCACACTGAGGCAGGAACATTTCTGTTAGGTCTGAAGCACAAGCTGGCTGCACCATCAGGGGGCTGCTTACCTCTCCATCAGCTTCTCCTTGTCCCAGTTGAAATGGCTAAGGAGTATTCGAGTGATAGTCGCTGGATTCTGGAGAAAGAAAAGAAAAACACTTAGTCAGTCACCAAACTGGTATGAGAACACCAAGCACAGTCTTCAATAGGCAACGGGAAAATCAGTGAGTCTGGTAACACCATCAGTGCAGACAATACAGGTTTACTCACAAGCTGGGCTTGACAGATACAACTTTTTTTTAAAAAATCCACCTAAATCCAACTGTCTGTATAAAACAAGAATTGGCTGAAGACTTAAGGACCAGGTTAGTTACTGCTACCACAGGAGATGCTTAAGTGCCAACTTCTGCACACAATACAACTCCAGGATGTCTGTAAAATGCAGGAAGGGCTGATTTCCATCTGTCCCACCCGTTTTTGCTACGACCGCCACACTACCTGCAAAGCAACAATACTCCTTGTTTGTCCCAGCCCTGACCACAAAACACTCGGGCTGAAAACTCTCCCAGAACACAAATGGCTGCCAGAGTAAGATGACAAAGTCCTTGGAAGTCCCTGGATGTTCCTGAAGCAACACAGGATCCAGAAAACATTCAACAGAACCACACAGCTAAGGAAAGAAATAGTCTAGAAAGGTCAGAAACAGAGACAGAAAATAAAAGCTGGTTTTCACTTGTGTACAAGGTTTTCTTTCAACTAAATCAAGAGTTTGGTTACATGAGCTGAGAAACACAACAAACCATATGGCTTCCCTTACACCACAGAATCAGGGTTCAGCTCCCTAAATCCACACTCAGTTTTAGGCTGGACACAGGAGCAGTGCCCTGAGAATGCTGTGTGTGCTTTGCCATCTGACACCAAAATGGAAGTTTGCCTGAGGGCCAACGTTCAATGGAAGCTCTGAAGCTGCTGAAAAGTAGGACAGAAACCAGCAATGTGATTTCCTGGAGCTACAGCCACAACGTGGAGCTGCCAAAAGCCAATGCTGTCCCCCAGGGCAGCAATCCCACCCCATCCCAACCCCTACCAGTACAGCCATTTTATGCTGCAATGCTGCAAATACCAGCTCAGAAACTGATTTTCTCTTTACCCTTAAGTTGTTTTTTCAAGGCACCAGTTCCCCAAACTGTTTGATTGCCTGACCACACAAATAGCTGCATTAGCACAAGGGGAAAGCAGGGCAGTATCTTTCACCAGCACCACCAACAAGATCTTCACTGAAAAAAAAGCCTTCGAGTGAAAATATAAGCACAAAGAACTAATCTTGTGGTTCATACTATAAAAAGTGACACTCCTCTCCTTCTGCAGCGTGTTCTGGCTCTTATTAATGCCAGCACAGATTGTTTAAGGCCAAATTAAGAATTTCCCCAGCTCAAAAAACCCACATGAACAAAAGCAGCTTTGGAAAGGTTAGACCAGCTGGGATGTCAAATCTACACAGTATGGGGCAGAAAATACCAGAAATGGGGATTGCCAAATCCTGTGTGGTGAAAATGTCATCCCAGCCCATATCTGAACCAGTCCCTCAGATGATGAGGATGCAAGCTCTTCACTGGGGTAACAGGAGGTGCCCGGCTGCCAACCACATGCCACCAGCTCTCCAAGAGTATCCAGCCCTGCTCCAGCCCAAGCAGCTCCAAGTCAGTCCTGCCAACAAGAAGCTGTATGGGAATTTAAGGGTCTCCTACACCAAGATGCTTCTCCAGCTGCCCCTTTCAGGGTTCAGTCTTTGATCTTTACAGGTTAGTTTGTATTTGGGTCTCCACAACATCTTTTTGTGTAACTCTATCTGTATCATGCAGCGGTACCTTAAGAAGCTCTTAAAAGCTCAGACACAATTCCCACAGCAATTTCAACAAAGATGAAAATATACCTCAGTAAATAAACCAATCTTATCTCTAGATTATCTCGGTTATTGAATGAGCTCCTATAAATCTAGAATTATAAGTTTCAGACAGCAAAGCATGCAGCTCTTCAACACAAGGAGCCTTCACTCAGCCCAGAGATCTGCCAGATGTACAAAGACTATTTTCTTAATTTCTCAAGCAACACCATTAAGGGAGCTTTAATTAAAATCAGCCCAAAGTCTTGTCCTCCCTTCTGCTCCAGCAGCCCACCCGGCCACTTTTTAAAGCTTCCAGAATGCCTATTAATCACTTAATAGGCTGAGATGTAGCTGAGGTGGTGGTCTCTGGCTGACTTTTTAGAAAGGCAGAAGGTTCCCTCCGCACTGCAGGATAAGTTATGGCACATTAATAAGCACCTCAAGTGGTCTGCAGTGATTATTAAGCACAACATGGCAGATCCAGACCACTCACCAAAGGATATGTGGTCACTAAGAACAAGAGAGTTTCGTTTGTGGCTTCTCCATCTTCCCAACACATTGGCACTACAGCTTTCAGAAACAAGTTTACCCTCGGTCAGACCCTCCCAGGTATCCCAGTCAGCATAGGAAGTACGTTATTTAGGAGTACGCTGTATTATCACCTTCTCCTGGCGTGCTGGGCTCCAGCAGTCTTGGCTCAGCATGTTCATTTAAAAAAGAAAAGGGAACACCAGCAGCACAACAAGCTCCTACCAGAAATAGCTGGGCTGCCTGCTTTCACTGCCTGCACATCCAAGGTGTGCTGGTTAAAGCAGAACTGATTGTTTCATGGATACAAAAGGGCCGGATTGGATTAACACAGCTGTGCCCTTGCTCATCCCTGGCCAGCCACACAACCTCAGCTGGCAGCACACACGGAGCATGGCAGACAGGGAGGAGACAAGTCACAGCTAAAAACAAATGCCAAAACCCGTGGCATGAAGGATTGTTCCAGTTTAAGGCCACACACACCACCCTGGTCCCGGGAACAGCTGCTCTGTGGGAACTGCCTGCATGCACAAACTCTCCTCACGCTTTTGTATTCAGGAGCAGCGCTGGAGGAGTGTGTCCTGCACCCTGGGCATGCAGGGCACCAGCTCAGCTCCAGCTCTCCCTCAGCCCTGCGCTGCTGCAGGAGTCCCCAGCCACCGCTTTGGACACTCCCGCTGTGAAAATTCATGGAATATTTAAACAACGCTGGGTTGCACAGCACTGGGACGGCGCAGCCTCTGCTCTGCAGCTGGCTGGGCTTCTCCTTTGGCACAGGGAATTATTGCCTACGACTTACACCACGGGGATTAGATATGAACAGGCTACGCTGCTCCTCAGATGGGATTACTCCCGAGGCTGGGAGAGCCTGCTCCTACTAAGGCTATTTTCTGTTTACAAAGAGGAATTTTCCTAAGGAAACCAGCCAGAAAGGGACGGTGAGCGAGGGAATGGCCGACACGTTCTCCTCAAACGTGGTCTGATGAAAGCTGAACCAGCAGCTCTCCCTTACAACAGTCACCTATTAAATTTTACATGTGGGAGCTGAGGGCAGCGAGCCTGTTGATAACCAGATAGGAACAAACCCGAGCAAAGCAGCCATTTTGTTGAATTCACCGGGCACTTCAAAAGATTCCCTAACAAAACATTCTGAATAAAGCTCTGCCCAGAGAGAAACACACTCAGTCCCTTCAGCAGGGATTTTATAGGTATTTTTTCAGGCAAACAAAGGAGCCAAATCCCAAATGTGCTTAGAACAGATCCCCTTCCACCACAGCTTTCCACTGGAAGTATTTACATTTATGTCCTCCCCTTATCTATGTTGCCATGCTCCAGCACACCAATGCAAGCAGGAGATATGGCCCTGCAAAAGTCTGGACTTCTCCAAAGAAGCATTATTAATCCAAATGAAACTCCTTAATTTAATAGAATTTAATTCAAGTGGAAGCTTGGTCACTGATATGAGTTAGAATTCTTTTTGCTGTCAAAATAAGAAAGCGTGAATTGGAAGGAGGAATCCGGATGCACTTAAATGCATACATGAATTATAAATCAAATATTATTAGGACATTAGCTTAAATCAGAATTTCCAAGCAGCACAATTTGCTGAATGACAGTTTGAAGCACTTGATCCATTCATGTTTCCATCCATCAAGAGGAGCTGCACAGTTAATTCTTGCTGTTATTAGCAAGAAAAGCACATTTTACAGTTCAGCTTCTCCTCACATGCTGGGAGGAAGCACCTGGTTCAGATTCAGAATTCACAACAAATAAAAACCATTTAAGAACAACTTAAGCTTAGCTCTCCAACAAAATCCTTTCCCACCTCCTGAAGACACAGTATCGATAAATGTTTCCATGTTGTGGCTGGTTTTGTTTTCTACTTGTGGCAGCTTCTGCATTCCAACAGTTTTCATCCCAACTGCAGCAGCATCTCCATCCCAACAGCAGAGGCTTTAACAGCAACAAGGGTTTGATACTGCGTCCAGTTGGGTTCCTCAGACACCAGTGAACAGCTCAGACCTCAGCCATGTCCACTGCTGTATTCCACGGGGGCACCACTGATGCAAAACAGGATTTAAATTCCCCAGCAGAAGGAAACTGATGGCTTCCCATCAGCTGACAGCAAAGACAGAGTTTTGCTTGGAGGAGCAGCAAAAACATCTGCTCCAGTGAAGTGGTACCTGGGGACAGGGTGTCAAACCACCACTGTAAACACAGTCATATCTCAGTGCATTGCGACTTCTCCATCATGACCTCACCTGACTGAAAAATTTTCCCGGTGAATCTGCCTCAGTGATGGGTGGACTCACCCGCGGAGCCTCCCGGCCGACACGGGCACCATCTCTGCTCTGCTGAGGGGCAGCACCGGCGCTCCCGGGCGCGTGGCCACCATGGGCACTCCAGAGGCACTAAGGGTGGTTTGATACATAACATTAAACCATTGAGAAAGTCTGTATAAAAGCTTCCACAGCCACCCATAGACAGGTGCAGCGCTTATTGTCCTCCACAGGGACTGCAACTGGAGTGTAACGTCTGCCTTCCCCCTCTGCTGCACCCACCCGTGTGTGCAGGGCGCCTGTGAACAGGCAGTGCGTGTGTGTGCGTCTGTGTGTTACTGTTTCCATGGCTATAGGGGGGAAGGCAATGCAGGCTGTGCCCAGGGACTGCACACCCGCTGCACCTGGTGACGACGCAGCCCCAGGGGAAGTGCCCCATGAAAGTGGGGCTGGGCTGGCCATGGCGGGGCAAGCGCTGTGGGCTGGGACAGGGCAGCGGCAGGATGTGCCCAGGCCACTGTCACAGCTGCTGCACCAAAAGGAGGCTTCTGCTCCCCCATCACAGCAGCAGGGAGCAGTGCTCTGCTGGGTCCATATGGCCAGCACTGCCAGGACTGGCGGATGTTAAAGGGAAAGAAACCCTGACACTGACACCACCCCCCCAACACAAGAGGCCCCGGGTGCCACAGGGTTGTAAAGTTAAGGTTTCCCAGGCTCCAAGAGCACCAAACAGAGCCTGGGGACATCCCTTCCCCACTGCGGCCCTGGAGGTTCCCCACCGCGGAGGCAATGCAAGGACATGCAGTGGCAGCAGCCTGGTGGTGGCTGTGGAAGTGGCAGCACGGCTGAAGAGAACCCCAGGGATTCTCCAGGGGTCTCCCCAGCCAGAGAGGGCTCAGAAACGCTTCCCTTTGCTCCCCTGTGCTGTGAGAGCCCGTGAGGAGGGGCAGAAAATGCTCCCCAGTGCTGTGGAGTGGCTGGTGTGCAGCGAGGGGCATGGCCTGTGTGCATATTAATAACCCACAACTGCTCGTGGATCAGACGATTTGTGAGAGCCATTCTTCGTGACTACAGAGGCATAACTGTATTTAACAGCCAAAACCGCAGGGTTTGCAATAGCAGAGCACCCAGTGAGAATTCCCACTGCCCTCCAAGCACATGCAGGATGACACAGCTGGGGAGGAAGTGCTGATAAATAACCTACAAGTCACAGGAGAAAGGGAGAGCAGGAGCAACCTTGCCATGAGAGCGACGCGACCAACACCACACACGAGGCACCAAATAACCAAGTGGGCACCAGCCCCAAATTCTGCAATAGCCAGGCCTCTGCTCCACTGGAACCCTCTGCTCTTCCCCTGCACCTCTCCCAGCCCCACGCAGGTAACTGTAGACAGAAACATACAGCCACAAAGTGGTTTAAATCAGCTTTTAGCCTCTTAAAACACATCACAGTACAACTGTCAGCGTGAGGTTTGCATTGTTCTGCAAGTGTGCTGAGCAACCTTCACTTGTGGGGTTCCATTCACATCCATTTTTTCCAGAGCCAATTACAGGAAATCTTACAAGCACAAAACCTCATTTCTAGCAGCTTAATAAAGTCCCCAGGAACCCAATACAGAGGAAGAGATCTAAGTGTTGACTACTTCTAGGACGTGATGGTAGTTTTTAAACACCAACTGAGCACTCTGAGAAGCTACTGGAAAACTTGTGTGTAATCTAATATTCCCTGGCTCTGTTACAGGCAGAACATCAGAGGTCTGCTGTGGGAAGAGGACAGCAGCTAAACAGATCACTCTGCCACCACCCATCCATGCTCTGCCACCCCCTGAGACCTGGCATGGAACAACATTCCTGCCGCTGGTCAGCTCCTGGTTTATGGGAACAGCACAACATGCAGGTGGATCTGAGATACTCCTCACCTTCCAAACTCCTCTTAGAGATAGTAACAGCAAAGCCAGCGCTGCTCATTCTCTACACTGAGGGGATGGTCTTTGCATCCCACTGGAGCCACACTGAGTGACTTTTTTGTGTTTGAGCACTAAACCACCCAAAAACGTACAAAAAGCCAGGCCAGTCCCTGTGACTGCTGTCATCTGCTGTCCTCCATCTGGCATTTGCCACCTCACTCTAACTTCCCATTAACACATCCACAGCCTTCAGCTTTGACACCGACCACTTCCTCAGCTCCCTACATCTTTCCCCATCTCATTAACTTCCCTTCACACATCATCTCCTAATTCTGAAAATTAAGTTTTACAGAATTACTGCATTAGTGCCATTACACGATGGCACCAAATGGCAGCTTGATCTGATGATCTCGATTTGTAGTAACTTATCTGCACTTACTGAGTGTTCCCAGCTCTGATGAACATACGCTCTTCTAGCAGGGGGAGATAATAAAAAGCAACTTTGGAGAAAACTCTATTACTTCAGTTAATTGGTTCAAGAGACAGAAATGAAGCAGTCAGCTGCTTTACATTTTCTCTCAGACTTTTGGAAAGCTTTCAGGTTAATGATCAGGAGCTGCAACGAAGAGCCATTGTCTAACAGAGCTTTTAAAATGAGAAAAAAATACTAAAGCAACAACTCCGGGATGAATTAGCAAATTTGGAAATGCAAAAACTGGATTCACACTGTAATACTGTACTTCTAAATAAAAGGAAGATGGGAAGGATTTACCCTGCTGCTCTCAGATAACTGCAGAAGCTTCAACACAAAAACAATCAGGGACACTCCAGCTATGCTCGCCTCCATTCCAGGAGATCTCGGGTTTGATGACAGAGAGGTGTTAACCCTTATTTTATACATTCAGTTTTCAAAACATTTTGGTGTCTCCTTCCTTTTGCTACGGTTCTAGAGCATTAAGTCAACCCTTTATAGAGCATTTATCCCCGGGACTCAGCTGATGTTTTGCTGCCCACAACAGCAGCTCCACCCAAAGTATTTCCCTCCTCCTGGTGTCTCCCAGCACAAGAAATCCCAACATACGAGCAAAAGTTCAGCTACTCTGGGTAAGAAACACAAGTCACAGCTCTGGTTTTCGGAGCACATGGGTGTAAGAGTGCACTTCAGAGCGGCTTTATTCAGCCCAGTGCCTCTCCCACTCACAGATTTGCAAAGGCTCGCCTTAAAAGAGTAGGAGAAGGCAATGGCATCATTTCCATATAATTCTCCCAGTTTACTATTTCAGCAGCTCTGGTGTCTCCTCTCCAGTTGTGGAGGAAGCACAGAGCCCACAGTGAGAGCAAACCCACAGGAGTTTGGCTTTCCTCAGGGTAAAGCACCAGCACAGCCTGGGTCTATCACCAATTTACCCCTCACCCCAAACCTTCAGTCAACACCCAGTGCCATGGAGCTCCTCTGACAGGATGAGGATCCACAGATCAAATCTATCACTGGAACTTCTGTGTCCCAGTCCCTGACACAGTCACCTTCCCTGTGCATCCACAGAACATCCAGCCCACAACCAGTGCCCACAAAGCCCATTTCAGCCTCCTTCCCTTCTGAGACCACTGTTCTTCCAGACCTCCAGGCCTTCTTTTTCCCCTTCTATCCTACATGATCCCAGCCCTATTAAACCTCTCTTTAATTTAAACCTCTCTTTAATTAAACTCACCACACTTAACTTGGATCTCTCAGTTTTCTCACTGTCTCTACATGTGGACTGCAAACATATCCAGCACCACAAGACAATAAAAACTTGGTTTTCTTCAGGTCACAAGCACCCCAACTGCAGAAGGAAGCAACACTTGATACTGTCAGCCCCACACAGTCTCTAGAAGACTAGAAAACCACATGGGGACAGCCTGAATTCTTGGCTCTGACCAACGTAACAACTCACTAATGCCTGGCTTTAATAAAACACAATGTGTTGCTGCAAGAAGAGAGCAAAAGCACATTTTGACAAAGAAAGAAACAATGCTGAATGAAGGTAGAGTTTGGAGCCAGGCAATAAGTACCAGAACACCACAGCTTAGCCCAGGAGCACAGGTGAGAAATCCCTTCCCTGACACAGGATTTCAGAGAGGCCAAGGAAGACTCCAAACACCCAGAATGGTTTAGCTATGCACCAGCTCTATTTTTTCCTATGAGATGACATAACAGCTACTCAGACAATTATTGTAATCTGAGATAGGACAGGAACTGGGCAGGACCAGACCAAGAACAAACAGCTCAGACAGTATTTATTTCAGCAGCAACACAAGCTCCCACAATCCTTGGCTCCTGGACCTCCTCTGTTGGAGTGAGCCAGACACAGAAACTGCCTTGGTGAAGGGGTCACTGGGTTTATTTTAACCCACAGTTGGGATCATGGTGTGGTCACACAGCTGAGCTGGCACAATTTGGACAACAGGGAAGGGACTTGCTTCCAAGAAATTTGTTTCAGTCTGCCAAGAGCTATGTGTCAGGCATGTTACAGCTGCATGTCAACAGACCCCCAAACCTTCCTGACCCAAAGACTTTAAACTGCAAATTATACTGGTTACAGTCTGTTTTCCTCTGTTATCCCACGAATTACAAAGAGAAGGATGAGCCCCCTCCACTTCAGTGTCTGGAGGTTGAATTCACCTGGGCTACCAAACACCTGATGTTGATAGTAAACTGTGGGAGTATGGCCACTGTGTATCCTCAGTGATGTGTCCTCACCTCAGTGTAACCACATAAGCCCAACACGACAGAAATACACTTTAGGGTTTTTAAGGTCTTTTATTAGTCACTGTTAGAATGACTGGAAGTGGCATATGTCAGGTCAGCTACACATCAAGTTGATAAAAGGCAAACAAGTGAAAGCACCACATTTGGGTTTCAGGGGAAGGTTGTGTTCAGTGACAACTCCTGAATGACCCACATATTTCTGGGGAAGCTCAGGTGTGCTGATGTGAGCTCCAGAAACTCTCCTGTTCATAGGCAGAAACAGATGTTAAAGGAATAAAGTTGAAACTCTGCATCGGCTTCTTTTTTCCCTTTAAACCATTTTGTACAAGTTTTATGGAGTTCCAAAAAACCTCTCTTTTTTTTTCTTTTCCCTCACTCCAGTAAGTATCAGTACAGGGAGGCAACCTACTGGCTCTGGGAGCTCCCACTTCCAGCAGCTCCAGCAGCTTAGGGATCAGGAATCCATCCCAGGCCAGGGAATGGCTTCCAGGGAGAAGTCCTGGGTACTGCTGACCAGGACTTTTGTATGTCTTAGACAACAGAACTTTGCTTTGACTGCTCTAAGAACCTTCAGAAGCATCACCTGGGTCCAGAGGCGCCAGTCAGGAGAGTGCCCTGAGCACATCAGTGGAGGTAACAAAAGTAACTTGGAGAAATACAGTAATACCTCGCTGCATTGCGACCTCACTGATTTGTGAGACATTTTTCTAACAGACCTGCCTCAGTGATTCACGGAGCTTCCTGGGCGATGCCTGTGCTTTGCTGAGGGGCAGCGCCGGCCCAGCCCCGCAGGGAGGGCACACGGTGCCTCTCACTCCCGTGCTGCTGTGCCCCGGTCCCTGTCCCGCTCCTGTCTCCATGCCCTGTCCCTACAGTGGAAGGCTCATGCCGCAGGATGGCCACCACTGGGACCCAGGGCAGCACCGCCACATGCTGCGCTGTCCCCTGTTGCTCTAAGCCCAGCCAGGGACTGACATCCGCATGTTACTGTTTCCATGGCCACAGGCAGGGAGGACTGCCACCCAGTGCACCTGGTGATGACTTAGCCCAGGAGAAAGTGGGTCTGGGCTGGCCGTGGATTCCTGCTAACTTGTGTTCTTTTCCCAAGGACAATTTCCACGGCAGGTCTCCCTGTAGGATGAAGTAGCACCAATAAAACAACTAATTGATTCTCTGGGTTAAGTTTTCTAAGTTCTCTGCAAAGGGCCCTCAAATTGTTCTTTTCCTGGTCTCAAAGGTCCTTCCAGATGCTGGTTAAAGGCAGGCTGCCCCCTCTCTGGACAGTGTGCAAACAGAGGATCAGCCCCCAGGGATGCTCAGCGTAAATGTGGCCTTCAAATGCTGGTTAGAAGTTTCAGGTTTAGGTGACCCGTCTCCCACCTGCTTTTGTTTCTGGGCACTACTGGAGAACATCTATCACAGGGTGCTCAAAGACGGAGGAGTTGTTCATTACAGAAAACATAATCCAGCTAAATAATACATCACCTCAAGACAATCACTGTTGATCCTAAAAATCAGTCTTTTCCAGGATAACCTGCCCATGAACAGAGCTTTAACCCCAGAAACTAGAGCTCTCAAATTCAGAGGTTCTTGGAAGAAATAACTCACTGTGCAAAAACCTCACAGGTCCTGACTTCCGTTTCAGAACACTATAATTATAATTAACATTTTCCAACAAATACACAGCCAGGAAGAAGAAAATTGTAAAGGATGATGACTTCTTCTATAAGCACAATGAGGTGGCACTCAAAAAACCTGCAAGACAAAGGTCTTACATGACAACTAAGCAAAAGTCACTTCAATTAACAATTTCATAATGGCTCAGGAATACCTGGATCCATAGTCACGAGAAACAGGGGCTCAGCCCAAGAATTTGTCCAGGGGCTATTTATAAGAGCATTAAAGAATTTTTTATGGAGAAAATAAAATCATTAACATTTTCCCATCTTCTCTTTCTCCTCCAGGCCTCAGTTTGGTGAGCACTACCTATTTTTCTTAATTTTTTCTGTCCCTGATTGCTTCTCATTCTGTCCCCTCCTCAAGGCAGCACCCACTTTTATGCTCCACTCCCTCTTCACTTACACAATGAGGGGTTTTTCCCACTCCCTGAAGCATCACCACACACCACAGTACTTTAGGATAGAAATAAACACCTCCCCTGGGCAGCCTTCATCTTCCAATCGCTGGGCAAATATCTTTTATACACCTTGACGAAAGGGCAGGAAATCCACCCAGTGATGCCTTAGTCTGCAACTCTAATCAAGGGGGAAAAAAAAATATTTTAGCCATCTTCAGCAAGTCCTTAGGCCCAGGAAGGCACTGCCAATGCAGCAGTGGCTGGGGGATGTAATCCTTGGCAGCGCCTCCAGGCTGGCAGCAGCCCCAGCGCAGATGTGGTTATGGCTTGTACCACTTCCCTGCAAAAAGCAGCTCTACCTGCAAAAGCACTTTGTTCTCCTGCCACAACCTGCATCTGCACTTGGAAAAACTGCCAGCATCCTTTTCCCAACAAGCCTCTTCTAGCTCGGACCATTTTTTAATGATGACTTGGCAGTTTATTTACCACACTCTGCTCATTTATTCTTACTTAGTTTTACAGCCAACAAAACACAACCCTGGTAACATGTTATTTTATAAGTCGGGATTTCCGCTACAAGAAGTAATTTTGCCTGGTTTTTGTCCCAAATTTTGCCCCACAACTTTTCCCTCCAAGGGTTCCGCAGGAGCCACCTTTGAAGGAAGGATGTTCTGGAGGCATGAGTAGTTCAGTAATTGCTTGTTTCTTCTTGTTCCCAACAAGATAAACCTTGAATTCTAACTGCAGTCTCTAATTGCTGCAAGTATTTTTAACCAGCTACCTGAGCTCCCTCCACTTCAAAGAAAATAGTCTGGTGGGATTCAATAGAGAAATAGCAAAACACAACTCACACAGCTGGCGGGGAGAATGGGAAACTGCCAATATTTTCACCATTTTCTTGTTTAAGGGCTTTGAAGACTTGTCTCTGCAAAGACTTGCACTCATTCCATCAGGGGTGTTTCTAAAGCAGTGGAGTTAAACCAGCAAATAGGTGCAGATCTCAGTCCCCACTGGCAGGGAATGGGAAACCAGCCTGGATGTGCAGGTTTGTATTTGATGGATATCTTCAGAAACAGGAAAGCCCACCACATCAGTCCTGCCCTGTAACTGATGTTTGGGACAGCAGTGGGAATAATTACACTAACGACTGCTGAATAATTAAGGGCAGTAACAGGTTGGCACCCAAATCCCAGTCCTGCCAAGGGACAGCAGGACACCAGACAGAGAATTACTCAGGACTGAGATCCCAAACACCCTCCCTTCAGATAATTTCTGTATCCACCGTCCCACTCATCCCTGAAAACAATTCCAAGTCCTTGCACTATCCCCCTCCTAGAAGTTATCAGCCCAGCTAAAAATGTTCTGTGCACATTTTCAAGTATTAATTTCAGCTCTCTTAACAACACAAATAAGGATAGTTCAAGTCTGTTGTTCTGTCAAACAAAATTAAAGAGACTGGTTCCTACAGAACAAGCTAATACAGACCTAAAATATGTATAAATCAAAGAGCATCACCTCAATTTGCTCAGAGAACCTTTCAATCATCACAGAACTATTACAAACTATCAAAACAAAGACTTCTGACACAGTATTTCATCAGATCTTCGCAATACTCAAAACCCGTCATTTTTATTAAATCGTTTTATATTGTACTTTCCTCCATGCATATTATGGAGATGGAATTTTACTTCGAAGACCTTCCACCTTACACTGTTGCTCCCAGAAGAAAAATTATGCTGCTGAGAGCTAGAATGTTGCTCTTCCCCCATTTTTATTAAAGTTGCTGTTCAGCCTATTTTTGATACACCTTCATCAGCCAAGCCCTGTCGCTTACAAGCTGCTGCTCTGGAATCTAACCCAAAACACTGTGAGCTCTCTCTCACACCATTCCTTTCACTCCCTATTTCTCAGATTCCAGATTACTAGGATGTAGATTATGAGGAGTTAACTGAAGTTATCTTTACCACACAGGAAAGCTCAGTCCAAGGGAGCTTGTTTATTCATGTGAATCCTCCCGGTTTCCCCTAATCCCTCTCCACATTTCTATCTGCCAGACAAAGGAATGCTGATTGCATTTGTGTTTTGTTGCACAAGAACACACCAGGCCCACAGTTCCCAGCTGCGGCGGGGATGATAACTTTGAAAAACTCTCCAGAGTTCTATCAGAAATTAAATACACACCTGTAATTCTACACAGAACCAAAGCAGGCCCCAGAAACATCGAGGTGAGGACACACACTCATTTCTTTGGCTGACAGCAGAGCTAAGCAATTCAAACACCATCACTCCTGGCAACTGGAGCAAAGCCAGCGGGGTCAGGGGCTGTCCCTGATCCCTTCAGTACTTGTTCCTGCAAACTGCTGTATCCTGGCAGTGAGGGAGTTGGGAATTGCCCTAGAGCAACACCCATGGCCCTGCTGCAGGTGCATTTCTCTGTCACCCCAAAAAGCACCTTTTGGGACCAGTGTCAGACACACAAAGGACCACAACAGAGTTTGCTGGTGTTCCACGTCAAGCAACCACAGCCCAACTGCCTGAGCTCAGAAAGCAGAGACAAACCTCAAGGAAGTTACGGAGAGATAACAGGGTTTTCAATCGGCAGTGGGATGAGAAAGGGCATGAACCAAACCTCCGTGCTGGACTTCCGGAGGGCTGACTTTGGACTGTCTAAGAAATTAATTGGGAGGGTACCATGGGAAACAGCCCTTAACAACACGGGGGCCCAGGAAGGCTGGACATGCTTTAAGAATGAGCTCATGAAGGCACAGGGGCAGGTGGTCCCAGTGTGCTGAAAGATGAGTTGAGGGGCAGAAGGATGGCCTGGATGAGCAAAGAGCTCCTGAAAGAACTAGGGGAAAAAAGGAGGATGCACAGCCTTCGGAACAAAGGGGAGGTAAGTCAGGGTGTGTTCGGACCACGAAGTCCGGCAGAAAATTGAGTAAGTCATAAGAAAAACCTTTTTTCTTTGACACCTTTGTTTCAGCCACAAGGACTGTCCCAGAAGAACTAATTTTGAAGCAGATGGCCAGGACAGGATCCTTGTACTGCATGTCCCTGGAAACAAGAGGTGCCTCATGGTGCTCTGGGACATAAATTTTTAACCAAGGAAGATACAAAACCAGGAATGCCTCAGGAAATGCTGAGAGGAAGGATCTGAACATGCCAACATCAGTAAGTGGGCACCAGTGAGTAGGCCAAGAAGCTGAGGTTTAGGTTGGTGCTATGTAGGATACCACTGTTACTCCTGGATTACAGCCAAGAACCACCTGCTTCCAGAGTGACCCACTGCTCCCCTGTACCCAGCAGCTGTATTTGGTTCCCCTCCCAAATATATCCCCAGAGGACCTTTCACTGTCACACAGACATGTGGACATGCTGGAGCCTGGCAACAAGGACAGGCAGTGTAACATGGTCATGGAGGAGCAGTGCCAGCCACTTCACCTGTCTGGGCTCCATGTGCCTCCAAAGGGGGGACACCAAGAGGGTTCACAAGTCCCTCTGAAGCCTGGATTACACAGATAGCTTTCAGCACTATCTAGGTCCCTTGGGAGAAGTGAGTAAGCCTTGTGCAAATGTCTTGGGCAATTGTGGGGCATTTTGGCACTGCCAGTGGTGTTGCCTTCAGTTTTGGGCAGCTTTTGAGAGCTGGTGGGGCATGTCGCTGGTAAAGAGGAAAGAAGCTGAAAAGAATTGGAAAGAATTGGCTTCATGATGTGCCCATATCTGCCCAAAAGCCTCTGAACACTCTCTGTAGCTGTCAGGGACTCAGTACAGCCACCAAGAGAAAACATCACTTGCAACACCCAGATCCCACTAATCCCCAAAGCACCAGGAGGCAGGACGACGGGAAGCGTGACCCTGAAGAGGCAGGTTTGGGCCTGGGCTAAGTGGAGAGGACTTTCAGTCCTGGCAGTTACTTCCCATAGAGTTACAGCTCTAACAACAAATTCCAGGTTCTTTTCCCGGGCCCCAGTTTTGCTAAGTAGAGGAATGAGTAGTTGCGTTCTCCAGAAAGAAAATGCTCCTAATATGAAAAGTATGAAAAGCCTGACTCACTATTACAACAGGAGCACAACCATGGCTTCCTCCAACCATCACACCTGACACCACCAGCACAGCCACATTCTTGTCTGTCTCCTTCATGGAGCAAAGGGGAAGAGAGATTAAGGAGGGAATAAAAAACTGGAAACAATTCAACAGGTGCTAAAGAGACCTGCATAGACACAGGACTGCCCTACACTTCCAAAGACCATCAGAGGTTGGGATTTATTTCCTATTAGGAACCTGAACTCATATAAGGCTCTAACTAAGGGGTCAGAGCCCTGGACAAGCATAAAAGAGGAAGCTGTGTTGTTATTTCACAAACAATGTTTTAACACCCAGAAATAGCTCATTTTGCATTGACTGCAGCTTTAGTTCCAACTCCTCCGTGGCATATCAGCTTGCAATTTATAGTAGACACAAGCCCTTCTACTTTGCATAGCAAGAATGGTCCTGCTCACTGAAATTAAACCCCTGAGGAATGGCAACAACTGCATTCACTAGTTAGTTCTTGCTTTTCGGAAACAAGTGTTTGAAGTAGTTAAAAAACAACCAGTGTTTTCAGTTTCACTCTGCAAACATCCCAATACACACCAGTCCCTGAGAGAAGGTTCCCTTGTGATTTTCGGAAAATTACATTGAGACAAAAGCAACAGCATCAAATGCTTCCACACGTGGCCAATCAGGAGATTTACATTTGGCCTCACAGAAACCTAAAGCATGAAGCAAATGGGTCATTTAAGTACAAAGTTAAAATTCCTCTGGAGACTCAACAGGACTTTTCTACCTGGTAATGCTGAAATTTAAAATAATACTAAAAAGAATTCTATTATACTCAGAATTACATGTCTTGGCAGCCAGGGAACAGACACCATGTCACTTCCAAAAGCTTTACAGTGATTGCTTATACCAGACTCCAGGAATGCTTTGCCACAAAATGAAGTTTATTCCATTCCCTGCAAATATTAAATGCATTCCTACTACTATATGAAACACCTTGTAAATGCCACGTGACAGAAACACAGAGTTTAACAAAGCATTTCCTTCCAGCATCATAACACTGCAGGCCCTGACACGAATTTTATTACCAAATAACCACACAGGGAGGTTTGCTGGGAGCAGACCCGGATGGAAGCAGCATCAGCCTCGAGTGCTTCCGCCCACACACTCCCACCTAATGCTCCTCAGGCAACTGC
This sequence comes from Pitta sordida, assembly GCA_013390025.1. NCBI lineage: Eukaryota > Metazoa > Chordata > Aves > Passeriformes > Pittidae > Pitta > Pitta sordida. The sequence continues at coordinate 425,745 of WEKX01001789.1, read as the reverse complement.
AAGCATTCCAAGTTTCCAAGGTGTCATCTCCAAATTAAATAGTTTTAAGCACGACCCTGCACCACAGCAGCAATTCCTGCTGCTTCACTGGCAAGTCATCCCTCTATTGGACAATGTATTTGGAATGTGCTGCTCACAGTACACCGAATTACACCAGTATTGGGAAATTTTCCTAAGTTATGCCTGGAAATCAGGATGTTTTTTCCAAGCAACTTGAGCCACTGTTTAACAAGATCCCAACAATGGGTTCGCACTTGCTGTGACAGAGCTCCATTTAACCAGGGTTGTGGAATTCTGGGGGATATCTCCACTGCCTCAACTCCGCCAGCCTCTGGAAAAAGCCATTCCACAACAAACACAGCTTTGTGGCCTCGGAGGGGCCTGGGATCTCTTGAATGGCACAGCTTTTATCCAGCAAGGACCCGACCTTCACCATGTAAATGAGGAACTTGTATTTGCTGTGAACACTCTGATGTTTCACATCACCTACTCTGCTCTGAGAAACCTTACTGGAAGCCTTTAGAGACAAGAAAACTTTTTTTGGGCCAGAGTTAACTTGTGTTGGATGCAGTGATGTCACCTTTCACAGCAGCTCACCATGCTCCTAATTACACAGCAGGCCAGGCACAACACCTGGACACATCCAGGATCCTGATCCCGGCTGTGGGATGGGCAAAGAAAACAAGAGTCTCAATTGCTTTGTGCCGCCTCAGAGCTTCACTCCAGTATTTCCAACACCTCACCATTACAAAGTCCAGGGAGACTGGATATGGCCTGTGACAACACAGTGATGTCATTGGAATGCTCCAGAAAAAGGTGAGCAAAAACGGGAAATTAATCCAGCCTGGAAGTACTGGAATTGCACAAGCTTGCAACCAGACAAGGAGAACACTGGGCCAAGCCAGGCTACATCATGTGCTCTACTCGGAGCAGAAATAAATGTGCCATTCTAAACACTTTTCAAGTTTATTTCCAGAAAAATTTAGAGCAAAGATGGAAATAGCAATGTGATTTAAAAAGGAAAGTTAACACGGGCAGCAAATTATTTGGACAAAAGTTCAGAGAGGAAGAATATGGGGAACACATTCAACTGTGGGAAAATGCCTTTGGGAGGAGGAAGGCTTTTGTTCCACACCACCTCTATATCCAGGTTTTTACAGTCCTTTGCTAAGTTGCTCTGCCAGTGGCTGGAAAACCACCAGAAATCCGCCTGTTTGCTCTGACAACTACAATTCCAAATACCATGCAAATGGCTCTCAGCTCTAATCAGTGACAGCACGGAACGGATACTCTGAGCTGAGGTTTAAAAGTCTCAGTCAAGTGACAACACAAGGTTAGGAGGTTATTCATACCCCTATTTTTGCATTCGGAGAGCAGGGTAATTCCTGTGCGACACATGGAGTCAAATCAGATTATGACCACAAGTGCCAAATGCTGTGCAAAAATCACCATTAAACACTTGAAATCCTGCTTATGCTCAGACAAGAAAGAGCAAGCGTAAAATATTCCAAATATCTGAGACACTCTGAAACCTGCCTCGTTCACTATGAGCTCAGTGGTCTTAGGAGGCCAAGCGACAGAGCAGTTTGGTGCTGAGCAGACAACTCCAAGAGCCCGTTCCACCTCATGGAGAGAGGCACTGGCCACGACCAGGAAGTTTGCCACAAGTTACCTCTGCAAATTCTTCATCAGATCAAATCCCTGCCCTGAAAAGTTCATGTTTCCCCTTATACAGCTTCTAGTATTTGGAAATAAATAAATGGATAGGAAAATAAATTTAATTTCGTCCCTTCAACTACAGCACTGTCAGTTAATGAACTGCTCCAAGGGAGTGTTCTAATGCAGAGTTACACCTGCCATGACTCAGATACCCCCCTCCAGACACCTCAAGGCTCCCTGTTCCCTTTTCCTTTTGCTGCAGCTGCAAAACAAAATCCCATTTATACCTCACTGCTGGTCATGGAAAAATCAGTGATTACAGAGCACAAGACCTATAGCTGAAGTCTTCAGGCTTGGGGCACCTCTGCATTACATCCTCCCTTGAACAAACAAGTTCAAAGCCCTCAAAAACACAACCACAACTATCACCATGTGCTACCGAGAACCCAACACAGCCACACAGGGATCAAAGCCATCCAGGACTGGACTGGAACAAGTGAATCACAGCCCTGCAACCGAGGATCCGCAGCAGGATCCCGAGCCAATGCGACTCCAGAAAAGGTTTACTGAACCAGAAAAGCAGCAGCAGCAATCCTGGTTGGGCGCCAAACACAAGGAAATAAACAGCACGGAGCCCTGGAAGGTTTCAGCAGCCACAGAAGTGGGGATGAGCAAATCGTGAAGCAGCACCTGAATTCGGGTCATTTACCTCAGCACAGCCCAGACATCTGATGGTAGGAAGTTGGCATTTAACAGCCATCCACAAGTGAGTGTTTTCCTACCCTCTTCTGATGCATTCCAGAGCTTAATTTGATTCGGGTCCATTCCCAACAGACTGGCTTTGTGCACTCTGCTCTGCCAGATCAGGGGTAACCAGGAACCCCAGAGGGGCTGTGAGGGGAGATCTGCAGAGCCCAGCCCAGGGTCAGGTCCCCCAGGGCCACCTTGGGGACAGGAGCAGGAGATCATTACCTAAATCAGCTTCTCTCCACCAGTTCTGAAACTCAGAGGTCAGGCACACACACCAAACAGCTTAAGGGCAGTTTAAGAGGGGGCGGGGGGAACTCTCAGATCAGAAATCAGGACCTTTTCTAAGAAATTAGTTCACTAAGAACATGTAGGTGAGTCCATCAGCTGGGTCAGGAAAATGCACATGCAGAAACATTCAACTCCTCACTGGCAGCAACTTTTCCACCACTTTACTTATGCAAAGATAAGGAATATGGCAGAATCAGTTCAATACAATCGGTGGTGAGCCATGATTTTGGCAATTTTAATCATTAAACCCAGGCTCAACATTTTAACGGCTACTGAAAGAGTAAAAACCTGAAGTTATCAACTATTTGCATGTTTGCCTGCCTACTGTCCTCCTCCCGATATCAGGATCAATAACTGGGAGCAAAGAAACAACCCAGTTTAATCATGAGATCTTTTTTAACTGCAGGGTAATCAGCTAACCTGGGCAGCCTCCTTTATTCAGCTTTACATGGGCAGCACTATCATTAAAGCTACAAACTTTGACTCAAGGAATGCCATTTACTAATTCAGCACACAGATGCTTTTACAGTTGTTTGCATCAAGCTCCACATAAACTAAGGGGATTTACAGCACATAAAGCAACACTTTAAAGCTGCTGTTACAGCCACTGGCAGAGCACAGGACGGTGGGTGAAAAGCATTCACTGAGGCATCTCGTGTTTAAAAGGGATTTACCAACACACACAACCAGCAAATCAACTGCTTTCAGGGCACTGGATCCCTCCGAATTTAACATCCGCAGACTTCTCACACTATTCCGGTCGGCACACAGAGGAGCAGCATCTCCTATTTACTCTGAATGTTGCGTGAACAGGAACAAAAGAAAACCCATCACCTGCAGAGAAGCGAACGGCACCGGAACTTGATGGTGAGCCGGAGACAAACCTCGCCATGAGCATTTAGAAAGGAATGCCAGATTGCTTCAGTGCCTTGAATTTTTTTCCCCAAAACGTCGGGAGCCAAGAGATAAGACTCGGATACTTTGATCTAAAGAGGGTAAATGTTATTTCGAACTCGGTTGCATTTTTAAAGCGACACGCTTAAAAACTAAGGGTAAAAAAAGTTACAGTTGTGAAAGAATTGCTCGTGTTCCTCCCGGTCTGTGCTGGAAATACGTAAATACGGCGAGGTTCTGGTCCCGTGTGTAGCTGAGGGGAAGGGAAACAGCAACAAAACCAGAGCGGTGCCTCTCCTGGAATTCCAGGGCTCGCCACCGACTCCTCGGCTCACCGAAGGAGCTGGAGGGGCTAAACCCCCCCCGACAGAGCGAGGGCAGAGCGGGAGAAAAGAAAAAACACAGAGGACAGCCCCCGGCTCGCAACCACACAAAGAAAGAGGAGCCTTTTCAGTGCCAAGGGCCTCGTTCCCGACGCTTCCACGGCAGGAAGCGAGATCCTGACGGCCGAGGGGCCTCCGGGGGGAACGGGGTGAAGAGGAGCCCCCTCCAACTCGGGCAGGGGGGCCGGAAACCCCGCTCGGGCCAGAGGGGGGTGGAGGGACACTCCCTTCCAACCCCGGGGGTATGGAGGACAGCCCCCCTCAGCCCCGGGGGTCACCCAAGCGCCACCTTCCCCTCGGGGGGCACCAGGAGCCCTCCTCTCACCCCGGGGGCACCGAGGGGCCTCCCACCGCCGCGGGGGTGCAGGGGAGGAGGACATGCCCCCTCAGGAGGCCGCTGTCCTGCCCCGCCACCCCCGCGTGTGCCCCGCCAAACCCGGGGCCGGCGGCCGCACCTGGATGACCTCGTTGACCTCACGGATGCACTCCACCATGTGCTGCAGGATCTGCTCGGCCGTCAGCACCTCGTAGCGATAATNCCCACCCCGCCCGCCGCCGCCATCTTGGGTGCGCGGCCCCGCCCCCTGAGCGGCCCCGCCCTCGTCACGGTGCCGCCGCCATGTTGAGTGTGGCGCGGAGCCATGCTGGGTGCGGCGAGGGGCGGGGTCACGGAGCTGCGGCTTCGCGGCGTCACCGCTGAGAGCAACGAGCCCGTCACCGATCAGCCCCTGGTCGGCTGGGCCGGGGCACTAAGGGTCTTTGTTTAGACACTTCCAGGGACCATTATTACAACTTCTCCCTGGGCAGCCCCTTCCAATGTCTAATCACCCCTTCTGTGAAGAAATTCCTCCTGAAGTCCGACCTGAACCTTCCCTGGCAGAACTTGAGGCTGTTTCCGCTCCTTCTGTCCTTTGTTCCCTGGAAGCAGAGCCCCAAACCTCCGCGACTCCCCTCTCCTGTCAGGGAGTTGGGGAGAGACAGACAGTGCCCGCTCCAGGATGAGCCCCCCCAGCCCCCTCAGCTGCTCCTGGTGCCCCAGAATCACAGAATGTTAAGGGCTTAGAATGGGCCTTAAAGCTCATCCTGTTCCACCCCCTGCCATGGGCAGGGACACCTTCCACTATCCCGGGTGGTTCCAAGCTCCATCCAACCTGGCCTTGGACACTTCCAGGGATGGGGCAGCCACAGCCTCTCTGGGCAGCCTGTGCCAGGGCCTCCCCACCCTCACAGGGAACAATCTCTTCCTACTATCTAACCTAAATTTCCCTTCTTTCAATTTGTACCCATTACTCCTTGGGGCATGGAACCCTCTTGAGGTGTCCTGAGGAGCCAAATGTGGAGACGACTTGCAGTGCCACCATTAAATTGAATGGTGTGGGGTCTGTGGCAAGCAACTTGGGAAGGGAACGTGAGGGGTGTGTTAGCGGAATGTGGGGGAAATGTGAGGGAAAATAGATTGCACTGCCTCAAAATCAGACTAAAATTGCACTAAGACCCTACAGGCAGAAATTCCCAGTCATCCCATAGAATAAACAACATGCCCACCACCCCTGGAGGGACCCTGACTGTACTGGGTGGCATCTCCAAGTTCCACCATTGCCTACTGGCCAGCAAAGATGATAATACCCAGGTTTTAAGTGGTGCCAGGCTTGATTACTTTTAATGTGTTAGTTAATATGTCATTTTTCCATCACCAGACCAGGGACAGATGTTTTTTTCCTCCTGGCAGTGACAAGAGCCCTGGGCAGGTCAGGAGCACAGAGCCAGTGCCATTCCCAGGTGGTCTCATCCCTGCCAGAGCTTCTCACTTGGACACAGAGCTGCCAGTGAAGGGCGGGGAGGACACCGGGGTGCTGCGGGGGCTGAGCACCCTTTGCATCAGCTTTCCCTGCTTGTAGCATCAGCCACGCTCACACCGGTACGGGGCAGGCTCGCCAGGCTCATTGTCTGCAGCCATTTGGGGAGCACACGGAGCTCCGGTTGGCTTGGAAACAAGGGTGCAGCCCGGCCCCGAGCAGAGCCAGCTGCTTCCAGCCGTAAACCGCGCATTCCAGAGGCCCAGCCCTGGGAGAGCTCCGGGGCCACCTCCCTCACCGGTGCTCACTTCCTCATGCCCGGGGGAATCATTTGAATGTGGCAACATTATTCACCTGCTCTGCCCGGATGAAGGGACTCAGCAGAGCAGTATGTGGCATGCATGTCACAAATCTCATCAACTCTTTGGGACCAGAGTCACCGTGGATGACAGGATGACAAGATCCTGCTTTCTGCTCCTGTCTCAATACAAATCCCGAGTGAAACAGGAAAAAAATTAGAAGACACATCCCAAAGGGTGTTTATTTCCTGCTGGAACATAGCAAGCATAATGACGGCCAGAGTGACAGGGGTTTGCACTCAGAGTGATGCAGGCAGGTGCTCTCAGGGATCAAGGGAGATGAAGTGTCCAATGTCCTGGGTAGGCACCTCCAGAAACCTCGCTGGATTCCAGGCTGCATCTTCAGTCATGCAAGGAGCGTTTCTGCGGACCTGTGGTCCCTGAGCTCTGTCAGGAGTGCACAGGGGAGTGTGGATCAGGCACACACGTTGCCTTACGCCACACTATCTAGTCAATAAAGCCGGTTCCCTAATTACCCTACTTATTTGGAATTGCTAAGGCCAGGGCATTAATCATCCTGCCCTACATAAATCTAAGTAGCCCTGGCTTCGTTCAGCTCCAGATGCACCCACTGGACATCTGCCAGGATGCTCCCACCTCACATGTCAAGCCACGAGGGCTCAGGTGGTCACCCCAGGTCCTTGCCCTGTGCTTTGCACTGAGGGGGGCTGTGTGTCACCCCCTGGGCCCCGATGTCCTGTCCAATTCCTGGCCAACATGGGAAAAGTCACAAGCTCAGCTGCCACACAGGACCCCAGGAAAGGTGCTGACCAGATAGCAAGGTTTGCTTTAGCAGAGTTTTGCAGCTCTAGACACAAAACCCCTTGGGCTTCCCCTCAGGGACAGGCCCAGCAGTGTGTTTGGGAAGGAGTTGTTCACCAGAATAGGGTCTGGCTGTCCCTGAGTACCTGGAGGCCTCCCTGACACTCTGGCCTGGCCTCAGCAAAGGCTGTGGAGCTCAGCCCAGAGCCCCACATGGAGCCTGGCCAGAGTATCTGCTCTGGAGCCAGGCTGGGAGAGATGGGGGTATTCAAACTGGAGAAGAGAAGGCTCTGGGGAGACCTTAGGCCTAAAGGGGGACCAAGAGAGCTGGAGAGGGACTTGGGACAAGGGTTTGGAGGGACAGGACAAGGAACAATAGCTTCAAACTGCCAGAGGCAAGGTTAGATGGGATATTAGTAAGAAATTCTTCCTTGTGATAGTGGTGCTGAGGCCCTGGCACACATTGCTCAGAGAAGCTGTGGCTGTCCCATCCCTGGAAGTGTCCAAGGCCACGTTGAGCAGGGCTTGGAGCAACATGGGATAGTGGAAGGTGTCCTTGCCCATGGCAGGAGGTGGAACAAGGTAAGCTTTGAAGGTCCCTTCTGACCCAAACCATTCTGAGATTCTAGTAATTAACATTTATAAGGAGTGATGGGATCTTCCCAATGGTATCCCACCAACATCAGTGTCTGGGTCCCCTCCTATAGTCCCAGCTTTATGTTTTCCAGCTGCAAAACAGGGATCAGCACTTCCCTGCCAGTTACTCCAGCAATAGTTACACTAATATTTCTCAAAAATAGTCTTTGGTATGAAACTTTAGCCATGCATTTTGCAAAAGGTTTTGTTTATTAACAAGTGAAATATGGGGCCCTGGGCAGTGGTTCCTTGTAGACAGTTGGTAAAAGGTACCTAAGAAAAGCAGGACTGCTGCCTTCAGCTTATCCCAAGGGGATCTGTGCTGCCTCTGGGGATTTCAGGACTCCAGCTCCTGAGGAAAGCCGAGAACCACTCCTCTGCCCCCTCTGAAAAATGATTTAGATCTCCATGGGCACCTGGCGCATTTTGATTTTATTCTTGCAGCAGCTTAATTACCCAAGTGATTCTGGTAACTGTTAACACTGAAGCTGACAAGAATAAAATATTGTCTTGCAATCACCTTGCTCTGTGAAGTTAAGCACGCGATTACAGGATTTATGGGAGCAGTGCCTATGGGCACGAGAAGTTTGTCACCACATCCATGGGCTCTGATTGATTCCAGCTCAGCCCCACAGTTGTGACTGGGGACAGCAGCCACGTACCCACCCAGCCTCCACAAGAACTCACAGTGTCTCCCCATGACAAGCTCTGACTGATACCAAAGTGCTGGTGCCCCACACCACAATCTGTCCACAGATTTGGGATGAACCTCCCATCCCACCTAGTGTCCCCTCTGCCCCACCACTCCTTGAGCCAGGCAGGATCTCCAGAAAAAGTCCTTCTCCTCCATTGCCAGAGACACATAGGCAGGGAGAAAGGAAATTCAAGAGCTTTCTCAGTGCCCTGGGTTTGATTTTGGGTGTCTGCACACTCATTAACAACCTCGACCACGATCATGGGCTGAGCTGCCACTCAGATCACCACTCCAAAGCTGTGCGAGCTGGAGATAATCCAGAGGAAAAAAGGATTTGCAATAGTGCAAACAACACCAGGTTCCTCAAGTCAGGACCCCAAATCCTGAATGGCTTCCTCTGTTCCCCCATCACCAGCTGAGATGCTTCTCACTAGCACAGGAATCTACGCTGAAAATGCCATCCTGGCTAATACAGAAGCAGCTAACATTATAGGGAATTAGCGAGCATAGTACATTGATTTATATCTTTAAAAAATGCAGTGGAACAAGGAACTGCACTGACAGCCCAAAGACCATCTTCATGCCCCAAAGAACAAACCAGAAAGGCCCAAGTGTGACATGTACTAGATTTTATAACAATTTATATCAGAACAATTAATTTGGATTTCTACCAAATTCATTGTTGGTAGAAAGCAGGTAACCCAGCAGTGTCCTGGTGCAGCACAATTTACTGCAGAGTCCCCCAGCAACTTGGCTTCCAGCTTCTGCAGCCAAAGAGACAAGAGGGATTTGCAGGTACCCCCATCAGGTGTCTCACCTGAGCCAGCACATCCCTGCTGTGGGTTTGCTCGCTGCTTTTTCCTTGCCAAACTAACCTGGAAGAGTCTTCCCAGGTGGATATTTCAACATGGAGATGTGTTCTGAGACCACGAGCCTATTTATTGAAAGGCTACTGAAGAACATCAGCAGCCTCTGGCTGCTGCTGCTCTGTGCCTGCCACAGAACAGTGTGTAATCCAGTTTCTTCTAGCCAAGCTCCACAGTTAAACACATGCTTAAGCAGTTTTCTTATGTAAAGAAACATTCCCAAATCAGACTGTTAGTCTGGATTAATGTCGGCCAGCTACAGATGAACTACAATGAGTCATCCCCCAGAGACATCAGGTCCCCTAAAATAGCAACAGCAACCAAATCCGTAGAAAGGCTGGAATATTTGGACTGAAGGCTCTGATCACAATGCTTTACATAAGCTGGCAAACACACCACCCTTCCCAGACTGAAATGAGGATTCTCCTCAGGCCAGGGCACTTCCACAATTCCATCTCACATGCTGTGAAGTGTAGCCCTGACATTCCCTGATGCTCCACAGCAGCAAACTGGCTTGTTTGGGATTTATTTTTTTTTTTACTTCCACAGGAATTTTAATAAAATGAAACTATTTGAGGACAAGTCCAGAGATGTTGGAATCAACCAATGTAGTCAGAAATCCGTGGCATCAGCCGGTGTTCTGGAGGTCTGCATGGGGAAAGGCAACAAACCTGGCTCAGGACTGCGAAGGCTTTGTGCAGCAGCAGGAAGACCTGAACACAAGGAAGGACACAGGCTGTTTTCCCAGAGATCTGGCACAGCCTGGAAGGAGACAGAGAAGGGCCAATGTCCTGGAAGAATCATGAAGAAGCAGTCTGGAATGTCTTTGTGTTAAATTAGGGTCCTGCCATCTCTCCATGGGGAGAACAAGGCTTATTTGAGGATTGCTAGGGGCCTGGGGGAACCAACAGGCTTTATTTGATCCCATCATTCTCACCAGGGACTTCTACCTGTGACCTCCATGAGCTCAATTCAATCTGAGGTCCAGGCAACCAACTTTTCCTGAGGTCTCATGTGCTAGGAATACTTGCTCCTAGGTATTCCTAGATTAATCTTGGATTTGGTGCCTTTTGTTTGCTGGGTGACATCTGGGCTGTTGGTGCCACCCCCATGCTCTTCTTGCCTGGCTGTGGGGGTACCCCCACCTGTTCCCTGGCCCATACTGTGCCTGTCCTTGCCTCCTGGCTCACCTTCCCTTAGGTAAATAGGTTCTTTGCTGTTCTACAGGGCTGGAGAGGAAGGATGCGGTGCTGTGTAGGTGCTGAGCTCATGGCAACACCATCTAGCTCTCTTTGGCCCATTCCTGATGGATCCCAGCTTCCGTATCTCCAGGTGACCCTGGAGATAGTTCCCTCCCTGCCTTCCCATCCTTGAGGTCCCCTGTGAATTTTCACCAGTCTCAAGAGATTCCCACAATTGTATTTAGACCCAAACCTGTCATCTCCTCCTTCTGTGTGCTGCCCCTCCCCAAATTTTCCACCTCCATGTCACCCCAAAAACCTTCACTGGAACCTCACAGCCTCCTTCAACTTCGGAAAGCATCTCCCTCCGTCCCTGTCCAGCCCCACTGAAATCCTTCCATGTCCTCCCAGCTCTTCTCCTTTCACCATCAGTCCTGCCTGTTGTGCTGGGTTTTTTTCCCAGCCTTTGTCAACAATTTCCTTGGGCTTTTTTCCCCACAAAATGCTTTTTTCTTGTTGATCCTGTTCTCTTTACATTGCTCATTTGTGGGACAATACCTTAAATTCCACACCAGACCTTTCCATGGTTGTCATGTCCTGCTCACAAAGAGTGGTTTTTCCTCTTGTGTGATGGGGCCATCTCCCTTGTCACGCTTTCCCTTGTACTATTTGTTTAATAATTTTATGGAATTGGTTCCCATGTAGGTTTGTGCTGGCAATTAGACGGGTAAGACTTGGGCTTAAGGTCTTTATTTGACTTGGGGATTGCTGAGGAAAGCAAAGCAGGAGAGAGGAGGCAAAATTAAATAGAGTTCATCTGAGGTTAAGGCTTTCCTTGGAAAAGTGCTGCATGAAAAGCATCTCTGCAAAACTTCACTGTGAGGCTCCACTATGGGAAAAACCTCTTCTTTTTTTTTTTTGTACAACCCAATCAATATTTCACCTGCCACATATAAAATATCCCTGGAAACCCATGCAAGGGCTGATTTATATGTATATCCTGTGTTGCTTATAAAAATATGCGACAGTAACAGAAGATGCCCAAACCCAGGGTGGATCTAACGCAAAGTACAAAGGGTGCTGGCTTTAAACTGACAGGAGGCCTAGTTACGTTAGATAAAGGAAGAAGTTACTTTCTGTGAGGGTGGTGAGGCCCAAGTACAGGTTGCCCAGAGGTGTGGCTGCTCCACCCTGGGAAGTGTCCAAGGCCAGGTTGGACAGGGCTTGGAGCAACCTGGGATACTGGATGTCCTTTCCCATGGCAGAGGGCTGGAATTAAATAATCTCCAAGATCCCTTCCAACAGAAACCATTCTGTGATTCTATGAAAGCAGTGTGGGTGAAATACGCGTTTTAAATCATTAATCTCCTCAAACTCCAAACCAGGCTGCAGAGGCTCCCAGAGGGCAGGACGCATGGCCGGGGGTGGGAGGAGAGCTCTAAACCTTGAGGGGTGGGGATGAAATGACCCTCGGCGAGAAGCTGCAGGGCTTCGGGTGATTTATTCGGAAGGAAACAGGCAGCTGTGGGTTGAGGAAGGCGGCCGTAGGGCGAGGGGGCAGCCCGGGCGGCCGTGAGGGCGGGTCCGAGAGGCCATTTCGCGGCCGCCCGTCGCCCGTTACTAAGCGGCGCCGCCGCCTCCTTCAGGCTGCGGGTGCGACATGGCGGNTTCGTCGCCGCGGGCGGCTCGGCCGTGGGGCCGGGCTGCGATGTGCTGGACGTCGCCTTCCAGCGGTACTGGGCGCTGCTCTTCGCCCGCCCGACCGGTGAGGCGGGGCGGGGGCCGACCCTTCCCTCCGTGGCTTTATTCTCACCCGCTCAAACCCGAACGCTGGTGTATCTGGGGGCCTGAGCTCCGCGGGGCTGGAGGAGCGGGAGGGGGCGGCTGTGGTGCGGTGGCGCGGGGGCTGTGTCAGTGTGATGGCAAAGGGCAGCCGTGCCCTGACGTGCGGGGGGCACACGGGTCACAAAACCTCACCCGCTTTGGCACAGCGAGCACTAGGTATCTTCGTTTCCTTCCAGCACTTAAGCTCTTGCTATCTCGAGTTCCTTCCATTTCGTTTTTTATCTTCCCTGGACAGTGTTTCAGCTTCCCATTGCTTCATTTCACTTCCTTCTCTTGTGGCTGTGGGCAGAGCCGCTGCCGCTCTTGCAACTGCTCTTGCTCCAGGGTTACTTGTAAGTCTTGGCCCTTCCCGTCCCTAGCGGCTCTTCGTGTGCCCTGGGAGGCTTTACCTTCAGGAAACACTTTCTGCATTGTGTGTGTTCTTCCAAGTATGTATTCGTGCCATGGAGCTCCTCTGCCAAAGTGGAGCTGCTAAACGTCGTGGCTGTTCTGCCAGAGAGAGATTAGCTCTTGGATTCATCCTGAAATTGTGGGGTGAGGTGAGGAAAGGCGAAATCTTGGAGAGCCTGTGTTTGCTTTGGGACAGGTTCTAAAGGTTTCTTGCACCCAAATGCCTTTGTGATAGCACCCATGGCATGTCAGGGATGAGCTGCAGGAAATTTCCTGGCTGCAGAGCCAGCACGCATGGATGCTCCGTGGCTGCGTGGGTCTGCTGCAGCCTGAAGTGCTGTTATCCAGGGAATATGAAATGCTTCATTCATCAAAAAGAGCTAGTAACTCTGCTCCTGAGTGTTTTAAATGTCAGTGTGAACTCCGTTGCTGCTGATCAAAGCAGAGAAGGGTGGTGGTGGTGTTGGAAGCTGCTCGGCTTCGTGTTGAGCACGTCGTGCTTTGAAAGAAGCAGATTTGAAACAGAGAAGAACATTTTGGCTTTTTGTATTTCTTCCACTCTTGTGAGTAGCAATAGAAATACATTTTGATTTGGGAGCCAAGAAGGCTCCTCTTGGTTCTCTTTTGCTGCTAGGAACTAAAAACAGCTGATCTAATTATTCACGCTCTCCTGTTCCTCTCAGAGGGGAAATGTGACCATCAAATCACTTGGAGCAATGTTGTGATCACAAGATTGAGCTCACACTCATCACTTTCCATACACCCTGCTTTATGATGCTCCAACTACACAAATGTTTCATGGCCTTTTTTCCACTCTTTGGCTTCATTCTTTTTTTGTTTTTTTCCACATGGATGGTTAGTAAGAACAGGCAATGGAAACTCTGGATGGAAAGAATTAATTTTTATTAACAGAGAAAAGAAGGACAAGGAACCATTTTCTGTCTGCGTTGCCTTCAGGGTGTGGTGGTGTTGGTGCTTGACTGCTCCTTGGCCAAGGAAGCTGTGTTTGGGTTTGGCAGGTGTAAACGTGGTATGTGATGGTGGGACCAGTTCTACTGGGGCTTCTGAGCAGGATGAGTATTTCCCATGTCCGCAGGCCTGGGAGCCGCTGTTACCGGTGAGCTGCCGCCTTCCCGAGCGGAGGGAGCAGGTCTTGCTGTGCTGCTCACACATCTGTGAGGTTGCCTTGGCTACCAGCTTGTCTGCAGCCAGCTCAAAACAGAGGACTAGCTTCAAGCTGTTTTCCTTCTCTCCGCAGAGGTTTTGTCGTTCCTTCATGGAGAAATCTGGGAGTCCTTGTTCCCACGAGCTGTGGAACGTGGGCTCTCTGAATTCCACCTGCATGCTGGCAGTGCCAGAGATCCCAGGTTTTGGGATCGCTCAAAACCAAGCTCTTCATTTGAGCATTCGCTGTTCCCAGGAATGCTGTGGGATGCAGGCATGGAGCTTGGCTGGGATGAGCAGAGTCCCACCCCAGTGGCCCACGCTCCTCATGGCCACAGACTGTGTGAGTAGTCCCATACATGCCAGCGAAGGTTGAACAATTCCCTTGGGAGCTGGAGGAGTGACTCCAGTGAGGATTCAGGTCTGTGTGTCCTTGGAAGCTCTCATTCAGTTGGGGAAGCATGGCCTGAGTTCCTCCTTGGGATCTGAATGTGATCAGGTTTATTTCTCCAGCCACTGCACCTGAGACTTCCTGTGCAGAAGGTGGAGTTGGTCAGGAATTTTCTGTGTTGGGTGAGACCTTTTGGTTGTCTCTAACACAGCAGATTCATTCTGCATCCTGTTTACAGCATTTCTTTGCCCTTTCCTTGGGTTTGTACTTTGTTTCCTGGGCTTGGAGAGCTTGGAAATGTGAAGCTCTTTACGCTCATTGGAGGAGCTTTGACTAGTTGAGGCTGTAAGAGTCAGGGCTTAGAGTCAGGGCTGGTGTCCAGGAAGCATCAGGGGCTGCTGCTGGTCCACACTCTGGTGTCTCTCCTCTCTCCTGTTCATTGTGAATGTTCCCTGAGAAGCCTGTCCTGTGGGCTTCCTCAGCAGCAGACCTTCTCCATGAGGAAGCCTGGGATCAGCTCATGTGCTCCTGGTTGTCTGTGTTGCTGCTGAATGCCCTGTACCTGTTTTGGGGTGCAGGAGGGGGGTCCCCATTTCTGCCACATGCATTGGAAGTCCTTGTACTCTTGTGGCTCCATTGCTGGCTGGGCTGGGAGGATGGTGATGGGCTTGGAAGCAGGGAAAGAGCTGGGATGGGGTCAATAACTGTGTCCTTTGCAGAGAATGAGCCATCCTGGGGGACACCCTGCACTCAGCTCCTTGTTTACATTTCGACACCAGGCTGTGATGAGTTTCCCAACCTGGACTCCAAGGAGGGCTGTAAGTACTGAGATGGGGAGCAGGAGGGACTGGAGCAGGAACATGGCTGTTTCTGTGCCAGTCACTGGGAAATAGCAGCGTGCAGCAATAACCCCAACTTTTAGGGAGGCACCAACTCCCCCTGCTATTGAAACATGGAGGCAGGGACTTACCTGAGGGTGCTGATAAAGCAGTGGGGCAAGGTTTGAAACAGCAAAAGAAACCCAAAATTCAGTTCTCTGGGATCCCGGGGTGCAGGGCTGTGTCTGGCCCCTGCCCAGTGCTGGGGCTGTCGTGGCAGGGGGCTTGATGCCAGCACAGTCCCTGATGCTGTGTTCCAGATAACCTGACCGTGTCTAAAGGGTCCATGCTGCTCTCCGCCGATGCCATCTGGGGAGCTCTCCGAGGTGAGCTCTGATTCCCTCCGGACGTTCCCACTTTCCCTGCCTCAGGCCTGTGGGACAATCTCACTGTGCCTCTGACTTTCCATAGCCTTCTTTGTTAATTGTGCTCTGGTCCTTTTGGGGGAGTGTGCTGAGAAAGGGGCTGTGT
The DNA here is from genome assembly GCA_013390025.1 of Pitta sordida. Classification (NCBI taxonomy): domain Eukaryota; kingdom Metazoa; phylum Chordata; class Aves; order Passeriformes; family Pittidae; genus Pitta; species Pitta sordida. The sequence goes on along the minus strand of WEKX01001789.1, from coordinate 410,338 downwards.
GTGATTTTCCTGCAGGCCTGGAAACCTTCAGCCAGCTCGTTGGGAGAGACGAGAATGGCACGGTGAGTCCTGGCCCCATCTCCTGGGGGCAGGCAGCTCTCCACAGTGCTCCTGCCTCCATGGGGACAGGCTGAGCATTGCCAGTGTGCTCAGGATGAGGGGTGGGTACCAGCAGTGTGGCTCAGTCTTGCCAAGAGCCAGGTGGAGTTTCATGGATCCAGCCAGATCCCTGCCTTCTGAGCAGATAAAGAAGGGCTGCAGCTTTTTCTGGCCAGCTGACACTCTGGGTAGTGAGCAGCCCTGTCCCTGCAGTCCTGGGGACAGTGGTGACCCTGATTGCCTGTTGCTAATGGCTGTTTGTTTAACATGCTGCTCATGTGTTCTTCATGGTCTCTGCGTGCAGTACTACATCAACGAGACAGAAATTGTGGACTTTCCCCGCTTCCCTCACCGGGGACTGTTGCTGGACACTTCTCGTCACTACCTGCCCCTGAGAGCCATCCTGGAGACTCTGGTAGGGTGACTGTGCTGTGAGAGGAGGTGATTCAGTTCTGTGTCCTGTCCTGTGTCCAGCTGACCTTTTGTGGGTGATTTCTCAGCCCCCTTTGTAGAAAAAAATTCTGAGGTGTCTTGGAATCCTGCAACCCTCCAAGGCTGGGTTGTTTCTAGGGCATGTGGGTGGCGGTTCTGTGCTCATCCCAAGCAAAATCAAACTTCCAGGTCTTCACTGCTCAGTTACAGGGAGAACAGGGATTTTACTGTGAGCAGAAGTAGTCCTGGCCCTCTGCATTGTGTTTCAAGAGAGGTGTCTGACCCGTCTTGGATCCTGGGGAGCACTTAGGGATTCTGCCTTGTTCCTTTGGAGCACAGGGTCCTTGTCCTCTCTGAGAAGGGACAGGGCACACTCATCTCTGTTCCTGTTCCTTCCCAGGATGTCATGGCTTACAACAAGTTCAACGTGTTTCACTGGCACATCGTGGATGACCCGTCTTTCCCCTATGTGAGCTTGACATTCCCAGAGCTCAGCAGGAAGGTAACCCTCCCCAATACCTTGTACCAGCCTGGGTGGGCAGATCCCTCCCTCTGTTCCTAACCGAGGCACTGAGCATTCCCTTGTTCCCAGGGAGCCTTCAATGCCATGACCCACGTGTACACAGCCAGCGACGTGCGTGCCGTGATCCGGTACGCCCGGCTGCGTGGCATCCGGGTGATCCCAGAGTTCGACACTCCCGGGCACACCCTCTCCTGGGGTCCAGGTGAGGGGCACACCCTGCCTGCTGCTGCTGTGAGGAGAGTTGGGATTGTCCCAGGGACGGGAATGGGATCTACAACCTTGATCCTAAAAGCTGGATGTGGGGAGCCGTGTCCCACAGACTGGGTCTGAGTAGGAGCAAAATGTCATTTGGGACCCAAGGATTCATCTTCTGGAAAAAATCTAAAAGAAAAACATCTCCACCTCTTCTTGTGTCCAAGATGAGTGATCTTGGGTGTTTTGGGGAGCATCTACTCCGCCAAAATCATTGTGGATATTACACAGATCTTGTGTTTGGCTGGGGGTACAACTGACCAGGCTTCACTCTGCTCATTTGTGCCCTTGTCCTATCACAGCAAGGACTACAAGTGTCTCCTCTTCCATATCTAGAAGTGCAAGAAGCTTCAGGAAAACATTCCTTTGTCTTTCTCTTCCTTTCTTCTGCTTCCAAATGCCATGGCCTGTGCTGGAGTTCACCCTGTGCTTCTGGTCACAGCCAGAACTGTGGCTGCCCCTGCTTTCTTGTACCCTGGCAGGCCCTGGGCCATGCTGAGGAGGGTCTGAGACATTGTAGGAGGTGGCATGGCCACACTTTGACCCTTGCTCACCATCCTGCATTTGTTATCCAGGTGCTCCAGACCTCCTGACTCCTTGCTTTGTGGGCGAGGCACCTTCTGGAGTCTATGGGCCCATCAACCCCATCCTTAACAGCACCTACCAGTTTGTGACCAGTTTGTTCCAAGAGGTCAGCACTGTGTTCCCAGACTTCTTTCTCCACCTCGGTGGTGATGAAGTGGATTTCACGTGCTGGTGAGTCTGAGATCAGTCTGGATGGAGTCTGGAGGGAAGTGTCTGGGAGTGGAGTCCCAGCCCATCACTTTTTGGTCATGATCTTTGATGTCCTGCTCTCCCAGGCCAGGAAGAGTGGAAGTGCCTGGAGTTTCTGTGCTTGTGGTGGTGCTGGATATAGGGAGATGCTGGTCCTGGTGCAGCCACAGCTCTGGGAATGCCTTGGCAAACCTTGAATTGATGTGGAAAGCACTTGACCATATCTTGGCCTTACTCCAGAGCTCAGGTTGTGATGCTTTTATTCTCTTCTCTTTGGTACACAGGAGATCCAACCCAAAAATTCGTGCTTTCATGGAGGAGGTGGGCTTTGGTGAAGATTACAAAAAATTAGAGTCTTTGTACATCCAGAGGTAAGGATGTGGACATCTGGGGCCTGCAACTGCACTGTGTGACCAGCACAAATGTCTTCTGCTGCCTTGGGGATACCAGATCTCCTTTTCAGGAGCACCCTCATCAGCATATCTCCCTGACCCCAAAGGGAGCATTTTATAGGGAGATTGGCCCGAAAAAATCCTAAGGCTGAGGAGAAAGAAGGTCCATAAGGAGCTGTGCTCCCTCCCTTCTCCTTCAGAAGTAGCTTCGCATCCTGCTGGGGTGTTGAGAATACCTGTGCTCCTCCTGTTGGCTGTGTGTTGCCACCAAAGAGAAGGTCATTTGGATTGCTGAAAACTCGTTACTTTTTCTTCTCCAGGCTTCTGGACATCGTCTCTTCCCTTGGCAAGGGTTATATTGTGTGGCAGGAGGTGTTTGACAACGAAGTGAAGGTGAGGACTGCCTGTGCTGGGGTGAGCAGAGCCAGCACCCCAGTGAGACACTATTCTGCTCTGGGAGGGCATGTACTGGGGCTCGTGAGCTCTGATACAAGGCTGGGGTTGGTCCTCAGATAGTGCTGCCAGTGACGTGTGCTCATGGCAGGTTTGTCACACTGCTGACAATTCTCTCCTCCCTCCATATTCTTTTATATGCATCTGCAAGAGTCAAGGAAATGTTTTAACCCTGCCTGGGACACTCTGCAAATGGCCTTATCCCTTCCTCTTGCTCCTGCAAACTTGTTGGGCTCAAAAATGGAGCCCAACTCTGCCTTATTTTCCATGTGGATGGGTCCAGAACACTCTGGTTGTGGGGACAGGTGCTGTTTTTGTCACCACACTGATCCCCTGCACGGTGTTCACCTGTGCCCTGCAGCTGAGGCCTGACACCATCATCCACGTGTGGAAGGAGAACAATATGCAGTACAAGGAGGAGATGGCCAATGTCACCAGGGCTGGCTACCAGGCCCTGCTTTCTGCACCCTGGTACCTCAATCGCATCGCCTACGGGCAGGACTGGAGGGAAGCCTACAAGGTGGATCCCTTGGACTTCAAAGGTGTGTGCCTTGTGTCCCCTTCCCATATGGCAGCTGGCTGGCACTCGGAGGTAGCACCAGGGCTAATCCATGACCTGGGTGCTGTCCCCTCTGCAGGTGGCCCTGAGCAGAAGGCCCTGGTGATAGGTGGCGAGGCCTGCATGTGGGGTGAATACGTGGATGTCACCAACTTGGCCCCCAGGCTCTGGTAAGAGGGGTCATGGGGAGGTTACTTGGATCACATCAGCCTGGGCTTCTGTCCCTTTCCTTCGCCTCCAAGTGTCACGTGCTGAACTCCTGGGTTTGTTCTGGGCATGGGCCCTGTCCCCTGCAGCACCTCTGTGCTGGTCACAGCTTCAGCCAGGCTGACATGAGGGTTTATGAGGTAAAGTGTCCTGTACAACCTGCTGCTGCAACCAGGACATGTTCACCCTGGCCAGCTCCTGATCCATGTGTGTCCAGGAGTGGATCTTTACATACACAGCCTATGTGTGTGGAGGGACGCTGGTCAGGAAAGTGTTTGAGAGCTCAGGGTTTTGTGTGAGAAGCTTTTGACCTCCTCCTTGGCCTGAGTGCATGTCCCTTGTCCTCAAGGCCGAGAGCTGGGGCTGTAGCTGAGAGACTGTGGAGCAACAGGAACGTCAGTGACCAGGAGGATGCCTATGCCCGGCTGTCAGAGTTCCGCTGCACACTGCTCAGGTAACGGCCTGACACAGCTGCCACCTGCTCTGGGCACTGTCCTGGGAGACCAGTAAAAGTGGAGGGCTTTCCCTGCTGCAAAATTACCTTTGTTCTTATGGAAACCCCTGACTTTCCTGCTACTAGTGTGTGGGCAGAGCTTGCTCTGTGCACTGCTGGAGGACAGGCCCCTGCTGCTGGCACGGGCTGGTGGCTCTGGTGAGGAGAGGGCTTTGTGCTGAGGGAGGAGGAGGTCTGGCAGCTATTGCCACCCCTCCTGCAGCACCAACTTCCCCAGGAAACCTGTCCTCACCCCATGCTCCCACACATGAGCAAGAACTGAGTCTGTAAGTGCAGGATGAAAACCTCTCCCTCCTTTTCACACCTGAAACTGGGCACCCATGGCCACCTTGCTCTCCTGGGACCCTTCAAACCCGGCAGTGTGCTGTGCCTGTCCCCTCTCCCTGATGTCATCTTTCTGTTCCCTTTCCAGGCGGGGTGTCCAAGCGGAGCCTCTTTACGTAGGATACTGTGAAAATGAATTTGGTGGGAATTGAAGGGAGAGCCCTGCTGCCCTCAGCCGCTGTGCACACAGGAGGAATGATCCCCCTCCCCTCAGAAGCTGCTGCTTTGGCAAAGGGACCCCTTCTTACCCCACCTTCTGCTCTGGCTTTGTTGCAATGAAGGTTTTTTTGCCTCGGTGTGCACTCTTTGCCTCTTCCTATTTTTATTTCTTTAAATCTATAAATAAATGACCCCAAAGAGGAAAAAAATGCCTTTTCCTGCTCAGCTGGGGCTTGGGAGACTGTGCAAGGGTTATTCTTAGCAGGAGACGGGTAGGGCTTGCTCCAGAGATTCCAATGGAGCAGCATCCTCCCGGCGACTCTGGGTCTTGCAGGGTGCCTGCTCAGCTGGATAGACTGTGCTTGGTCTCTGCTGCTGTCACAGGTTTACATCTGTGGTTATGTTGTGCTCTTGGGTTCCTGTCCTTGTCCTGCCTTTCACCAGTGTCCAAGCAGGACCTTGGCCTGCAACCCACCACCTCTGCTGCCCCAAGCCCTGGCTGCTGCCACCTCCTCTGCCTTCCCCATGGCAGATGCCAGCCTGGAGCCTCTCCAAGGAGGCCTTGCAAACCTGCTGAATGGTGCATGAATGTTACGGAGTCACTGCTCAGCTCTCTAGGCTGTCACCTCTGCTCAGGATTGGGCAAATGACCGACCTCCTCCTGCTCTGTTGTCAGGGTGAGGAGCTCAGCTCCGGGAGCTCTCCATCCAGATGGGCTTCTTTGGACGGTGTTTTCATTGCAGAAGAAACCAGTGGTGCTGCTGTCCCATAGGACTGGGACAAGTGTGATTGTTGTCCTGACAGTTGGGCTTGCCCTGTAGGAAGCAGGGTTCGTCTGAAAGCTGGAATCTCTCAGGGAGAAATCCTGCAATCCTGGCTGGCTGGGACTGTTGCGTGTGTGTCTTGGTCTGACTGAGATCCACTGTTATGGCTGGAAACCTTTTATGATTGAACTTTAAATTAAAAATAGTGAATTAACAGTTATTACTGCCTCTTATTTTTAAAAGTTGGGGGTTTTTCCCTTTTGTTTTTTCCCTCAGCATGGTGTAAAGTCTTACCTTGGCCAGATGCCTTTGTCACTGCAGGGAGCTGCTGGTGAGGCTGGGGGCAAGGGGGACCCTGGCCCTGGGAAGGGTGCTCTGTTCCCGAGGGGGATGCTCTGTTCCTGGAGTTGCTGCAATCTGTGTGCAGAGAGGCTCTTCACCATTTAATCCCAGCTCCCTGCCCTCATTCCTCTTGTCCTCCTGCCTTGCCCGACTCCACAGCCAGGGGTGAGAGCCCACAGGGCCTTGGATGCTCCCAACCCAGCACCTCCCACTAAAGCCTGGTGTTGTGATCCAGATTAAACGTCACCCCAGAATGGTCCCATTTTCCAGGATGTTTGTAGCAGCGTCCTCCCAAAAACACCATCTTGGGAGTGGATTGGTGACGTTCCCAGCCCTGACAGGGCCCGGAGTACGGGAGCCCCCCGCTTTCCCTGCCGCAGCATTGCTGGGTGGCCTGTTCCTTCCAGAACATCTATTTTGGTTGCGTAAAACTTGCCGGGGAGCAGGGAACAGGCAGCGTGTGAATCACTCCGGGCCAACAGGTTTAAAAATAAACCCAAGCGGCGGTGAGGAGCAGCCGACGAGCCCCCGGATTCCAGCAGGATTGTGCTCCCAGCACACCCGTGGGCACCAGCACCGGCCAGGGGGGTTATTGGGACACGTGGGCACGTGTGTGCTTGTAGACACTTGTGTGCATCATGTGTGAGCTTGTAAACACGTCTGTGCTTGTAGACATGTGTGTGCATCGTGTATGTGCTTGTAAACGTGTGCACTGTGTGTGCATCATGCGTGTGCTTGTAAATGTGTTCATCGTGTGTGCATTATGTGTGCTTTAGACGTGTATCATGTGTGCTTGCAAACACATGTGTGCATTGTCCCTCATGTGTGTGCTTGTAAATGTGTGTGCATTGAGTGTGCCGNTGTGTGTGCTTGTAAATGTGTGTGCATTATGTCTTTGCTTGTAAACGTGTGTGCATTGAGTGTGCATCATGTGTGTCCTTGTAAACACTCGTGTGCATTGCGTGTGCACTTTTAAACACATGCACACGCTTCCACATGTGTAGTTATGGGTCCTCACACACATGCACTCGTGCACATGCTTGCACACACATGCACACATATGCATGTGAGTCCTTGCACACACACGTCCATGGGTCCTTGCAGACACATGCACATATAGAAACATCCTTGTGGGCCCTTGTACACACATGCACACACTTGCACATCTGCATTTGGGCCCTTGCACACATGCATACACATGCTGATAGTCCTTACCCACTCTTGCACACACATGCCTGTAGGTCCTTACACTTCCATTACTGTACATGCTTGCACACACGTACACACTTGCACACATGCAAGGGCCTGGAGCTGCACGCCCTTGCACATGCACACATGTGCTTGTACGTGCTTGCACACCCATATGCCCACACAAACACAGCTGCACACGTGTGGCAGTGTGCCAGGGAAGCCAGGCACCCCCTGCTGCTGCTCTGGGACTAATTAATTAATTAACAACTGCACCAGGTATTAAAGGAGCTTAGTCTAATTACAGATTTTTCGGGTGACATGGGGTACAGGAGGGAGGTGCTTCCCCCTCCATCTGGGGCAGCCCCAAGGGGTCAAGTGGGGTAGTGTGGGACCCATGGAGGTGAAAAACCCAGCAAAGTGTCCAAATTGTCCTGTTTCCAGCTTTTCCTGTGTGTTTACACCCTGATTTTAGTTGGGTACAGAGGGGTGTAGACTCTGGGACCTGCTGAGGAGTGCTCAGCCCCATGGCCAGCCCTGACTGAGGTTGGGGGGGATGGTGGGAGGCAATGGGGAGGATGGCAGTGTCGAGGGGTGTGGGGCGGTGGAGGTGATGGGTGGATGGGGGAAAGGGAGGTAGATGAGAGGTGAGAGGAGTGATGGGGGTGACGGGGAGATGAGGGGAGAGGGAGTACAAGGGGGTGAAGAGGAGGATGGGCATGGTGGGCTGATGGGAGAGCTGGGGTCTGATGGAGGGTGATGGGGATGATGGGGGTGAGGTGGATAATGGGGGGATGGG
>WEKX01001789.1:377469-397014 GCA_013390025.1 Pitta sordida | reverse complement strand
CTCCGCTCCGCCCGGCCCGGCCCGGCCCGGCGGCCTCTGCCCGCGCCAGGGGGTGGGGGGGCCGCACCGGGGGGGGCGTAGGAGGGATGTGGGTGATGCTGAGGGGCTGTGTCTGCTCCCGGGGATGGGCACGGAGGGGTGTTGGCAGGGGCTGATGATGAAGGGGTGTATCTGCACTGAGGGATTGGGGGTTGTGAGCGAGGGTGATGGCGAGGAGGCTGTATCTGAATCCAGGGATGGAGATGGAAATGAGGATGGAGGGCTGTTGGTTAGGGGGTGTATCTGCTCCCAGGGATGGGCTGAGGCTGAGGATGGAGGGTTGTTGGTGATCAAGATATTATTTGCACACAGGGATAGGGATGGAGGGGTGTTGCTGAGCAGGGTGCATCAGCACAAAGGGTTGGGGTGTGGAGGTGTTGGTGTGAAAGGTGTCTCTGCACCCACGGATGGGGTGTGTGGATGTGGGTGTTGCACCCGCAGATGAGGATGGAGAGGTGTTGGAGAGTGGGTGTATCTGCTCCCAGGGATGGAGATGAAAGGGTGTTGCTGAGCAGGGTGCATCTGCAGCCATGGAAGGGGTGTGTGAGTGGGGGTGTTGCTGAGCAGAATGTATCTGCTCCCAGGGATGGGGATAGAGGAGTGTTGGTGGGTGGGTGTATCTGCACTCACGTATGGGGTGTCTGGGTGTGGGTATTGCTGAGCAGGATGTTTCTGCACCCAGGGAAAGGGTGCATGTGTTGGTAGGGTGGTTGTTGGTGATGAGGGTTTATTTGCACTCAGGGATGGGGGCTGTCAGAGTGTTTGTGTGTGTGTGTGTTGCTGTACCCAGGGATTGGCAGGGTGTCAGCACGGTGATGTTGGTGAAGAGGTGTATCTGCATGCAGGGAGGCTGTGCATGAGTGTGTGTGTTGGTGAGGAGGGTGTGCTTGAACCCTGTGATGGGGTGTGTTGGTGAGCAGGGTGTATTTGCAGGCAGGGATGGAGGGTGTGCACGCCTGTGTTGGTGAGGATGTGTATCAGTCCCTAGGGATGGGTTTGGTGTCCGTTTTGTTGGCTAGAGGGTGTATTTTTCTGCCCTGGTTTGTGTGCACATGTGCAAGGGGCAGTGCTCGGGGGGTGTTGCACCCACTGATGGTGCAGGAGGGGTGTGCCTTGGGGTGGTACAGCTTTGCCCCAGGGTGTGCACAGGCGGGTTTTGGTATGTGTGTGTGTCAGTGTCTCTATATGTGTGTAAAGAGGGCTGAAGGTGTCTGTGCCCCCAGTGATGGTGGCAGGGCGCGGGTGTGAGTGCACGTGGGACAGGGGAGTGGCGGCAGTGGGGTGTGAGTGTGTGCAGGGGGGTGTGAGCAGAATGCAGGTGTACACACAGGTGTTGCTGGAATGTGCACTAGGGCTCTGATGGGACCTGCTCGGGTGTGCACAGGTGTGTTCAGGCGTGTGTGGGTGCCACTGGGGAGTGGGTGATGCTGGGGGGTGCTGTGGCCATTCGGGGCATTGTCCTGGGATATCTGTGTGTCCACAGAGGGCTCCCAGGGGTCCCACTGTGGGTCCTGCAGCCACAACGGGGAAACTGAGGCAAGGAGCATTGTGTCCCTGGTGTGGCTGTGCCCCCCAAGGTGCGTGTGGGATCCACACCCGTGGGTAGGGGGGCCATGGGTGCACTCAGGGCTGGGTGTGGTGGGTGCGTGGCTCCCGTGGGTGCGCAGCAGTGCCAGGGCAGATGTGTGTTTTTGCAGCACTGCGTGGGCAAAAGCACGTCTGTGCTGTGAGGGATGTGTGTGGGGATCTGTGATTATGCTCAGGGGTGTGTGGGTGTGTGGCTGTAGGGACTGTGTGGCTCTGTGGGTGGTGTGCCAGGGTGGCCGTGCACGTGCAGGGCTGTGTGGTGGTGTGGCTGGCCCCAGGCCAGCTGTGTCCCCTCTCTGTGGGTCACCCCAGGGCTCTGGCAGGGTGTTCCTGTGATGGGTGACTGCCTGTACCTTAAGTGTTGGCTGCCTGGGGGCCCTGGGGTGACGTGGACACCAGGCTCCCATGGGTGCTTTGCTGCTCCCGCATCATCCACCATCCCGGTCTTGGCTCATTTGGATGCGTGCTGGCCTGCTGGATCCTCCAGCTGTTGGTTGGGAGGAGGAAGAGAAGGAGGGTGGTGCCGAGCAAAGAACAAAGGCCAGAAGTGACCCTGTCCCCCTGGCAGTGACTCACTGTGGTCTGGCTCTCCCCAGTGCCCAGGGAGTTGGGGAGGGGGTCCAAATCTTGCTAGGGGATGGTACCCAAGCGGTCAGGTGGTTTAGCAACCCATGGTGACCCCGTGGGCTGTGAGACAGCAGTGGTTTGGCCATGGGATGCCACAGCTGGGGCTCTGTGGGCTGCCAGTACTGGTGGGCGCTGGGACACCCCAGGTAGAGTCTCCTGGGACCCTGAGGGTGTCACCAGGTCCTTGGAGTGGAGGAGATGAGTGGGATTTGAAGAATGGATGTGTGGGTACTGTGGGGGTAGAGGGGTGGTTGGTGGGAAGATGGGGAATAAATGAGCAGATATAAGGGTGCCGTAGGGAGGGAGGGATGGATGGATGGATGGATGGATGGATGGATGGATGGATGGGTGTTGAGGGGGTGGGTGGATGGGTGTCAGGAGCAGAGGCGGATGCCTGGGTGGCTGTTTGGGGTGGGTGAAATGGATGAAGGGTGGTTGGGCACCAGTGGGTGACAGTGTGGACATGGTGTAGGGGTGCTGCAGGGACAGCTGGGCACAGGAGGAGGTCTGAGTGCCACAGGACCTAGCACAGGGGGTCACTGAGCACCCCGTGGTGAGCACATGGCAATGCAAAGGGTGCAAACCCCCCTTTTGGGGGTGTCCAGAGGCCAGAGTGGTTTCTCCCTAGCACAGTGCAGCAGCCCAGGAGTAGGTTAGCCAGTCCCCGAGGCCTGACATTTATAAACATCAGCCGCTCCCGGGGAATCAATACAGTTTAATAACCGGCGAGCGGAGACAGGAGACACATCAAAATGACACTCTGCGGCTCCGTAAATGTTATTCTAAATCATCCTCACTGGGTTTATTACATTAAGCATACAGCAGCAGGCATGGGAAATTTATTCCAGCAAAGACCATTGTGCTGGTAGATGGGGCTGGCAGGTCAGTGGAGGGGGAGTAGCCCCTTCCCAAACTGGAGTTCCCTCCTCCTGGCTGTGGCAGGGACAGGGGGTGCTAGTTTTAGAGTCTCGTTGCTGTCACAGCATCCTGGGTTTGGAGTGAGCCGAATCTGCCCTGCATAGGGTGGATGTTTGGGGGATGGATGACATGGATGGATGAGGTGTCCCTCGGTGCCACCCTGTGCCACCCTGTGGCTCCTGGGGACTCAATCCCTTGCCTGGACTATCCCTAGCTCTGGACTGACATTTCTCTCCACGTTTCCCTGGAGACGACGTGGTTGCTGTGGAAACCTCCCTCCTCTTCTCTCTTACCCATCCTCTTCTTCACCCCAGTGTAGAGGGGACTGGCTCTGCCCCCATTCAGCCATGAAATTTGGGGACCCCCTCTAGGGGTGTGGTGTGGGCACCCTGGGATGGAGGTGCACACGTGTGGGGGTGACTGCCCCGTGTGTGTTCGAGGCGTGTCCATGTGCACACCCCCGCGCCATCATGCGTGACATCTTGCCGTTGCCGTGACGACCCCATCGAGCACATGGCTCAGGCTCTGCAGCATCGCGGGGGAAGCACGCTTGTTGTCATGGCAACGGCCATAATTGTAGCGTTTTTCGGCTAGAAGAGGGAGAAAAGGAGGGGGAGAGAGGAGGAGAAATGGCTCTGTGGGGCAGCAGGCCAGGATGTGTGTGCCTGCCTGGTGTGTCCTGCTAAACACATGTGTCATGCCTGTGGGTACACGCAGCGGGGACAAGAAGGCCAAATTTGGGTGAGGTTTGGGCAAATGAGGGTGGTGGTGCCAGAGGGGCCAGGGCCGGCGGGGTGCTGCTGCTGCCTCTGCAGTCCTTTGCAGTCGAGGAAAGCAGGCAGGCGGCCAAGCCTGGCACCGACCGCCGGGCGGGTGCCTGCGGCACCGGGTGCCCATCCCCAGGGCCGAAGCATCACCCTCCACATGTGGCATCCTTGGGTTGGCATGGCTACAAGCCCCGGATCTGTTCTTGCAGTTCCCTCCCCTTGTGCCTGGCTCCCTGTGCCAGTCTGGGGCCAAATCATGATGTTCCCATGGAAAGGGTTCAGGGGGCACAGCACTGACCACCTGCTCCCACTTGTGTGTTGCAGATGAACCGCCCCATCCAGGTGAAGCCGGCTGACAGCGAGGGCCGAGGAGGTAGGTCCCCAATTCCCTGGCTACCTGGCATGGGCAGAGGGGCACGAGGTCACCTGAGGGAAATGGAGACATGGTGGCATCACGTGGGCCACCATGGGGAGTTTGATTCGCAGAGAAATGCATGAAAAGAGCTGCCTTTGCCGGTGGCATCCAAACCTGAGCACAGAGCAAATGACATCTTGTCTCTCCCTGCCCTGCCAGCTGGGGTGGACATCCTGACATCATCCTGACATCATGCCATGAGCATCCTGACATCCTGGGGGGCAGAGCGTCAGTGCTCCCACTCTGCCTTTATCGACCAAACAACCCAATGCCCTCCCTGGAGCTGCCTACAGGACCCTTAGCAGAGCCAGGCCGCAGGATTTGGCTGCACATGGCCTGAACCCCTCTCAAACAGAAACTGCCATCTCCCCACCCCAAAATTCTTCGTGGGGTTTGCAGCTCATGGGGCTGCAGTTTCCAGGATGAAGTGGGTAAAAATCACAGGAATTGGATCCGAATCCCACATTTGCTGTGTCGCTGGGCAGGTTGGCATGCTCAGATATGCAGGATGCTCCCACGGGGCCACCTGCCCTGGGCAGGATGGCTGGGGTAGATACCCACCTATTCAAACCCCATTATTAAACACGCCGAGAGCTGGGCCCGGCACATCCCAGAAGGATGCAGCAAATAAATCACCCACTTACTGAGCATAATTGGTGAAGGATTAAAAATCGATGGGTGAGCTGGGGCTCCCGGCTCTGGCCCCCTCGCCAGGGAGCTGACGCTGGGCTGCCCAGCCCGCTCCCCCCAGCTGCCTTCACCAGCAGATGGTTTATGTTTAACTAGACAACACACGAGCCCTATTCCCTTAACTAATTTTCCTGGTACCTTAACGGACGGAGCATTCATCGCCTCCTGCCATTATTTATTTATTTCCCCGGCAACGCTCTTGACAGGGCACCTTATTTTCTTTGTCAAATGCCATTAGCGTGCGGCGGGAGCGCGCGGCCGCACAAGACAGATGCTGGTAATAATCATGAAATTCTCATTATTTACTCTCCCTTCTCTTGTGTTTGGGTTATTGATGTCCCACGGGCACGGCCGGAGGCTGCGGGTTGTGAGTGAGTTGATCATGTGAAGGCGATCGCTGATGGTTTGTGGGTTCTCTTTGTTCTCTGCCACATCCCGCCTCAGTGCCAGGGGAACTGGCCCCTCCATCTCTGGGAAAAAACCCAGCTCCACTCCCTAAAGCGACAGCTCTACCCAGCTTCACCCCTCAGCAATTTCCTCACAGGGGAGCTTTTTCCACCATGAGTGCTCTGTAGGGTGGAGGTGATCAACCTGGCATCCTAACAGCGGGCTTGGCTCCCTCCCTGTGCTCCAGTGTCACCCAGCTCTTCCCCTCCCCACACCGTTTGTGGTGAGGGGATGGAATGGTGAGTGACATCCTGCTCTCCAACGGGCTTGGTGTTGTTTTTAGAAGACAGGAAGCTCTTTGTGGGCATGCTGGGGAAGCAGCAGAGCGAGGACGACGTCCGCCGGCTCTTCGAGCCCTTTGGCCAGATCGAGGAGTGCACCATCCTCCGAGGGCCTGATGGAGCCAGCAAAGGTGGGCTCTGAGGTGCCGGGTGGGCACCCTGTGGACCTGCAGCGCCCAAATCCAACCTGTGCTGTGTCCTTTCTATGCCCTTAGGTTGTGCCTTTGTGAAATATGGGAGCCACGCTGAGGCACAGGCTGCCATCAACAGCCTGCACGGCAGCCAAACCATGCCAGTAAGTGCCAGGCTCACACCCTGCCCTGTCCAACCCCACTGCCTGCCTAATCCAATCACCAACTAATTTGATCCTCTGTCTAATTGGATCAAAATCCTACAGACTGGCAATTGCCTCCTTGCTGGGGCGCTGAGCCCCGGGGGTGAGAGGTGGGAGCACAGGGCTAATTCCCTCCGTGCTGGAGAAAGGCACTATTTAATTAATGCCAAAGGTCAGAATTGTGAACAAGAAGGGGAGAAAGGAAGCAGAGGTCAGGGAGCTACCACTACGGAGGAAAACTGGCTATAATTAAATCTCACATTGATCGCTGGTTGCTGCCAAGCTGGGCAGTGTCCCCGGGGCACAGGATGCTTCCAGTGCTCACAGTGGGGACACGTTCTGGGAGCATTGCTGGGGTCCTGCCATCAGCCCCATGTTCTTCCCACCTCAGGGCGCCTCGTCCAGCCTGGTGGTGAAGTTTGCGGACACAGATAAGGAGAGGACCCTGCGGCGGATGCATCAGATGGCAGGGCAGCTGGGCATCTTCAACCCCATGACTATCCAGTTCGGCGCCTACGGGGCCTACACGCAAGCGGTAGGAGCTGCTGCAGGCCTGGGGTTTTTGGGGGGCCCTGTGGATCGGAGGGGAGCTGTTTTGAGCCATGAAAGTATCAATGCCGGAGGGTGTGGATGCTGATGTATCTCCGTGTAGAGGAACACAGAGGACTTCCCCCCCCCGCCCAGAGGAGTGTGGCTATGTGGCACAGGAGTCCCATATTTAGTATTACCTGGGTCTCCTCCTGTCCCTGGGTTTGGCAGTGGGTGGCATTTATCCCTCCAAGCCCCCATCTGTGGGTGCAGAGGGGGAATGCTAATTTACCCTGTCTTCTCCCTCGTCCTCTCTGCCTCTCACTGTCTTTCCCCTTTTGCCACGTTCTTTCCCAAAGATCATGCAGCAGCAGGCAGCCCTGATGGCAGCTGCGCAGGGCACCTGCCTCAACCCCATGGCTGCCATCGCTGCAGCCCAGATGCAACAAATGGCCGCCTTCAATGTCAGCGGGCTGGTGGCTGCCCCTCTCACCCCCTCTTCAGGTATGACCCCCCTCCATGTGCTGCTCAGCACCCTCGGGGGGGCTGTGGGCACTGACACCCCCTCCTGCAGGTACAAGCACCCCACCAGGAATCAGCACGGCACCGGTGCCCAGCATCGCTGCGCCCATCGGCGTCAACGGCTTCAGCCCCCTGCCACCCCAGACCAACGGGCAGCCCACCTCTGACACCATCTACACCAATGGCATCCACCCCTACCCAGGTACACGCCTCCCGCCGCCCCTGGGGGCTCTGGACCCCGCTGGGGACACAACCAGGGGCTGGGGGCAGTCCCCGGGGCTCAGGACATCTTGAGCTGGGGATGCCCCCCTGGGGCTGAGGACATCTTCCATGGCTGAGGGCACCCCCCTGGGGACATCCCCAGGGCTGGAAACACATGCTCAGCTCAGGCTGGACACTCCAGCAGTGCTTCCCACCCCAGGAACACGGTGGACAAACCAGCCCCGTGCTGATCTCCACTGAATTCCCTCCTTCCATGTGACAGTGTAGGGAGGAGGCAATTCAGGCAGGGAGCAGCTCTGCCCCTCCGTGGCGGCACTTGGCCGAGCCCTTTCCCATGGGAGCTGCACATCCCTGGCTTTGTTTGGCTTATTCTCTCTTCCTTCTGCTTTCTTTTGTCTTCCCAGCTCAAAGCCCCACGGTGGCAGACCCCCTCCAGCAGGCCTATGCCGGCATGCAGCACTATGCAGGTCTCAAACTTTGCTTCCCACTCCTTTCCTCTCTCCCCTCTTTGCTCCTCACCCTTGTTTTTGGGAGGCGAACATCACCTTGGAGTTGAACATTGGATTGGGGCATGTGTGTGGGCATGGGTTGATGAAGGGAGCACCGAGTGCCATGCCCTGGCAGGAGATCCAGTGTGGTAATGGGAGTGATGCCAGTGAAAGCACCATCCCCTGGTCCCACCAACATGGATATGCCCTTAGAATGGCCATCCGTGTAAATTTTGGATGGAGGAAAGGGAGTTTTAATGCCCATGGGGCTGAGAGAACTCTGGGATGGATGCCTGTGGTACCCAGGAGAGGGGGCAAGGTTTGGGAGGTGATGGAGAGCTGGCTCCACACCAAGACATCAGAAGTCCTCATTTGTTCATCATGTGGCCAAACCTGACAGCCAAGGAGACGGGCTGTGGAGAGAAGGGAGTCAAAGCCTCCCATGGAAGCACACGAGCCTGGCAGCTATTTCATTAGAAGCACTGATAGCAACATCAAGATTTTCAACAGAAAATCAGATTTTAGACCCCAAATTTTGGGTTTTTTTCAACCAAAAGTGCTGTTCGTCCTCTGCCTTGAGGCTGTATTACTGTCATCACCAACACCCTTCCTGGGAGAGCCATTCCGGCATCCCTGGGAAGGGCAGAACCATCAGCCCTGGGGCATGAGCGGCACCTCCATTGCAGGTGACAGCAGGGGATATATCTCTCTACCAGCTGGGGTGAGTGCCGTGGCCTCAGCTCCGTGTTTCTCTCTTCCAGCAGCATATCCCACTGCCTACGCTCCCATCAGCCAAGCCTTTCCCCAGCAGGCACCGCTCATCCCACAGCAGCAGCGAGAAGGTGAGGGGTGGGGTCACCCCACTGTGGGACTGATGGCTCCTCCATGTTCCCCCGGGGAGACCCCACCTCGTGGCTGACGTGTGCTGTCCTTTGTGTCACCCAGGTCCAGAGGGCTGTAACCTGTTTATTTATCACCTGCCCCAGGAGTTCGGGGACGCGGAGCTCACGCAGATGTTCTTGCCTTTCGGCAATGTCATCTCTGCCAAAGTCTTTGTGGACCGTGCCACCAACCAGAGTAAATGCTTTGGTAAGTCCCAGGGTGTGGCTCTCCCTGGTGTTCCAGACTGGGGCTCCATCTGTCCTCAAGATCCCAGCTCAGGGATCCAGCTCTCCTCAACATGCCAGCTCGGAGCTCTGGCTCCCACTCAACATCAGAGCAGTCTCCAGTCTCCAGTTTGTAGATCCCATTCTCCTGCCTTGGCTCTCCCCGGTGTTCCCAGCTCAGGGGTCTGGCTTTGCCCAATATCCCCATCTTGAGGGTGTGGCTCTCTCCAATGTCCCCAACAGCTCTTCCCAACATCCCATCTTGGAGGTCTGAGCATCTCCATCTTGGAGATCCATCTCTCCACAATCTCACTGCGTGGGAGTCTCTCTCCAGCATTCCATCCTGGGGGTCTGTCTCTCCCTGGCCTCCAGCTCAGGTGTCCCCATTTCCCTGACGCCCCTGGCTCAGGGATCCGTATCTCCCTCTCAAAGAGCTTGGTGTCCCCACAGACCCCATCGCCTTGGTGTCCCCACAGACTCTGTCACTTTGGTGTCTTTGGAAGTCTCATCACCTTGGTGTCCCTGCAGGCCCTGTCACCTGAGCCCACACATCCCACCCTGGTGTCAACAGACCATGTCACCCTGGTGTCCCCAAAGACCTGGATGTCCCCACAGATCTTGTCACCTCAGTGTCCCTGCAGCCCCCATCACCTTGGTGTCCCCACAATCCCCATCACTTTGAGAGACCCTGTCACCCCAGTGACCACACAAATCCAATCCTATGGTGTCCCTGCAGACCACTCCAGTGTCCCCACAGACCCTGTCGCCTTGATGTCCCGGCAGACCTTGTTGGCAGACCTTGTTGTCCCACACCATCAGCCAGTCCCCTGCTGTGCTCTCACCCCACAACTCCCTCTCCCAGCACCCCGAAGCCAGGAGCATCCCACAGGATTTCAGTGGCTGCGCTGAGGTGAAGCAGCCGCCTGTCATGTCTGTGGTGACAAACCCCTCTCTCCCCTCGGCCCAGGTTTCGTCAGTTTTGACAATCCGACGAGCGCCCAGGCAGCCATTCAGGCCATGAATGGCTTCCAGATCGGCATGAAGAGGCTAAAAGTCCAGCTAAAGCGGCCAAAAGATGCCAACAGACCCTACTGACCCAGCAGAGGTGAGTGGGATGGGTGCCTGGCCCCACTGCACCCCCGCCATGTCTGGGGGGATTGGGGTGGGCTCCCCCAAGCTGTAGCCGTGTTACATCTGAGTGTGTGTGTGAATCTCTGTGCCTGGGACCAGCCACCAAATGGATTTGGGTCCCTCCTTGTGTCCTTCCCTGCCTCCATCCCTCAGGAACCCGGCTAACGGACCCTTCCCTCTTTTTCAGGTCAGGTGTCCCATGGTGTCTGACGTCTTTCCCCTTCCCTAAGTGCAGTATCCAAACCCGTAACTCTCTTTCTTTGCAACACATCCCAGAGGAGGAAGAAGAGGAGGAAAGAGCGAAAAAGAGAGTGTTTTGGTCGTAGCTTTTGCTTTTTGAATTTTTTCCCAAACTGGTCTTGTTTGTTATTTAACGGGAATGAGAGGAAGAGAAGGAAGGAGGGGAGCGATGCGGCTCTGGGGCTGCGATTCACCGCCAGCCGCTCGCCGGGACTCACCAATCCCTGACCTGGAAAAGGCCGATGGCCCCGGGCAGCTGGGCCACGATCTACCTTTGTGTTTTTGGTTTTATTTTTCTAAAGCACTCATTTGCTGCTACTGATTTCCCAGGAGAAACGAGGAAAGGAGGCTCCAAATGGATTCTTAAACCAAAGCCGGTGGGACGGGACCAGCCTCGGGCGCTTCACCTGGAGGATGCTTGTTTGGAAAATAAAGAAACATGGCAAGATTTTCCTTTTCCCCTGCGTCGGGGGAAAAAAAAAAGAAGAAGGATCAAAGTATGTTGGACTTATAGAAGATATATATAAATAAGTATATATATATATATCCCATGGAGCAGGGTAGCGGGACACACGCTTCCCCTGCTTGTCACTGGCACAGGGACATAGGATTACTTGTTTCAGAGTCATATCATTCCTTAGAGTTTAGGGACCAAAGGACTATTGCTTTTTTAAAATATATCTATAAATAATGTAATTTAAAAAAAAAACCAACAAAACACACAAAAAAACGTCGGGAAAGGACAAGAAAATCCAACAAAAATTAAGAAGGTTGAGTAAAACCCTCAGGCGTTCCGAGCCATGAGCATTTCCTACAGGGCTTGGATTTGGGGGGCTCAAGGGCTCAGTTTTGGGGGCCAATTCGTGGCTGGGGATGGGGGGATACTGAGGGGATTTTTGGGGGGGCCGTGGCTGCTCCCCAAGCCCTGCAGCCCAGGGGGGAGTTGGGACCCCTCAGTCTCCTCTGGGCGAGGGCAGAGCGATGCCGTTCTTTGCATTTCGGGTTGGTTTTGGGGGGGTTTTGGGTTGGGGTTTTTTTTTCAGCCAAAAAAAAATAAAAAAAATGTGAGGTTTCGGCAGAAACAAAGCGAAGTGAAATAAACTTATTTTGTCAAACTCGTCACCTTGGTTGGTTCTTTGGAGCAATCGCTGCCGCGTCCATCCCACCCTTCAGGTGACACCTGGGACCCCTTTCTGACCAGCTCAGCTCCGGCTGGGCCAGAGCATCCTCTGGGAATTTGGCAAAGTCAGGAGAGGACTGTGGGCGTTGCTTTTTCTCAGGAATTACGTACCATGTTTTGGAGGAATTCTGTGAAGGGGATAGAGGCAGGACCTGACCTCTGTGGTTCCACTGATCTTTCCAAGCAATGCTGGAGCTCCAGGGGGACGTTGCCATGTCCCACAGGATGTCCCTTCACAGCTGTGAGTACAGCCAAGCGACTGCTGTGAGCCTGGGGAAGTGACTTCATTTATTTTTTATTTAAGGAGGGGAAAGAAATCCCAAACCCCACGAATTTAAGGAATAAACACCTAAGGGGTCAGTGGCAGGACTGGAGGGGAGGGGATGGTCACCACCCCAGGTCTGGGTTGCCCTGGGGGACATGGAGCAGCGGGTGAGGGACGAGTTGGGATAGACAGATGGTGGGGTCCCTCCAAGGGGCACACAGGGCAAGAACATGGCAGAGGCGACACGGAGACTGCACCCCCTGGTGTGAAGAGCCTGTCAGGTCTCAGTCAGTGACTGTACATAACCAGGATAATTCTTAATATCCTTTATAAATCCTGGCTGAAACTGTGACCATCCCAGAGAGCCTCTGGGCCATGGGGAACCTCAGTGCCCAGCCACCCCTGCCAGGCCCTGGGCTGAGCCCCAGCAGCCTCCAGGGCTTCTCCAGTGGGTTTTCATCCAGGTTTGGGTGTAGCAGGATTGCCTGCACACTTCAGTATCCACGGAGTTATTTGGATCAGCTCGGGCTAAAATATAGTATCATCTCTGGGAGATTCCTTCTCATTTGAGTCTCTGCTGCAGCCCCAGTACTTGTGGGGTCCCCTCAGTGGAGTCTCATGTCCCCACTGGGGTCCCTTCCCTGAGGCACAATCCCTTCTCCAGAGTGTGGTCTCCACCGCACCATCCCTTTGCCAGGGTGTGATTCCCTTCCCACAGACCCAGCCCTTGCCCAAAGCCCCATCACTTCCCTATGACACTTTATCTGTGATCCCTGTGAGCCCCTTCCCCTCTATTCTACCCCTTCCACACGGTCCCAATCCTTCCCTGTGTCCCCATCTCTTCCCCATTAACCCATCCCTTCCTCACACTCCCATCCCTCCCCCATGATCCCATCCCTTCATCACAATTCTATCCCTTCCCTATGCCCCCATCCCTTCCCCACCATCCCCTGCCCTCTGCACCCCTCCGACGTCAATCCCAGTTAAATCCACCAACACACTCTCCTTTTCTCTTTTTTTTTTTTTTCCTGTGTTTTTGGGTTTGTTTTGGTTGGTTGTTATTTTTTTGCTTGTTTCTCACTGATAAAAATGCTGTCACTGCCATGCCAGGAGGGGCAGCCCCCAGCCCCGCTGGCTCCTTCTCCTGTTGCCACAGGGTCGGGGACACCGAGGATGGGACAGGGAGGGGACAAGGGACCGCCAAAGCCGCCTGGTGCTCACGGGGTGCCGATGCCTATGTACAGGTGGAGCTGCCGGCATTGGCCCCAGCTCTGCCCTGCCCGGGGGGCTCAAATCCCACTCGGCCTTGCCCAGGGGCTCAGCTCGGTGCCCAGGGGGTCCTGGGGGTGCCACCACCGCCGCCACCACTCAGTTTGTGTACACCTGAGTCCCGATCACACGCATGATCTCCTTCTGGATTTTGGGGTCCTGAGTATTGATATTGGCGTCTCCCACTTGGCCGTCTTCGTACCTGGAAGGGGACAAGGGGGTGAGGAGGTGTCCCATGGGGATCCCGCGGGTGCTGGCGTGGTGGTGCAGCTGAGACTCACACAAAGAAGAAGCGGGTGCAGACGTGGTCCGAGACGGGGCACACCCAGATGTTGCCGTGTTTCTGCAGGTCCTTGGAGGTGATCACTGCCGGGGGAAGGGGCTGTTGGACACGAGATGGGGGACGGAGGGCCTCGCTGGGCCCCAGTGGGGATCCTCCCTCCCTCCCTCCCTCCTCCACCCACCCAGTGAGCCCGTGGGTGCCACCTGTGCTCCCCCGGTGTCCCCCCATGTCCCCACACCTTCGCAAAGCGCGATACAGTTCAGGTTGCGGCTCTGGAGGAAGCGGGACTGGATGGAGCGGGTCTGTGGGGAGAGCAGTCAGGGTTAGCACCCCATTGCCATCCATGTGTCTGCCAAATCCCTGTCCTCATCCTCCCGGGTGTCCCCTGGCCCCTCACCTGGGGGATGGTGTTCATCCGGTTGTACCGTTGCACCAGCTCATCCTTCGACGGCATCCGGTGCTGCCCCTTCCCCATCCCTGTGGAGAAGGAGGTGGTGGCCGTCACTCCCGGCAGGGAACACTGCAGGGGTGACACAGGGACATGCCACAGACAGGGACGGCTGAGTGCTTCCACTCAGGGGCCAAGCCCTGGGAACCTCACAAAAGTGGGTGCAGCAGCTTTTGGAGTTTAGAAAACATTGAGGGTTTGATTTCTCACTATGTGGGAAAGCCCCAGCCTGGCTGGGAAGAGACCGGTGCAGGAGATACGGATGTGGGACACTGCCCATTCCTGTGCAGCTCCTCCAGCTGAACCTCCCCAGGCCCATGCAGGGAGTGGGGATGGGAGCTCAGGCGGGACTGGGCAGCACAGGCAGCCTCTTACCTGAGTATCCAAAGGAAATACTGGAGATGGGGCTCAGATAGATGCCCTTGCCATAGGCTGCTCCATGCAGCTTGCAGGAAAACACCAGGGTGAGCGCAGTGGAGTCACGCTGACAGCTCAGGTATGGTGACAGTGGAGGCAGCCTGGCATCGCCCACTGCCTGTCCCCTTCCCTGCCTGCCAGTCCTCCTCCCTGCCTGCCTGCCCGCCCCTTTCCTTGCCCCTCTCCCTCCCTGCCTGCCTGGCTCACTCCCTCCTTGCCTGCCTGTCCCCTTCCCCGCATGCCTGTCCCCTTCCTTGCCTGCCTCCCCCTCTCCTTCCCCCTCTCCCTCCCTGCCTGCAGCCCCAGGGCTCGCTGGGCACGGGTAGTGGAGCGGTACCTGCAGTTTGGTGTAGGAAGCGTTGACCAGCCCGTTGCGGAGGATGGAATGCCAGTTCTCAATGTGAGAGCCACTGGAAAAAGCCAGCTCCACATCAGCCCCTGCCAGCCCCACAGTGCCCATTTTCGGAGGCTCTCGCTGTCCCCCCCCAACTTGGCAACTCACTGGAAAGCGAAGGTGCTGCCGTAGAGCTTCTTGGCCGTGCGGAACCGCGCTTCCTTGGCCGGGGGGCTGCTGAGCAGGAGGAACTGGTGGGAGGTGTGCATGAACTTCAGCTGCTACCAGGGGAACAGGAAAAGCAACGGCGGCACCGGCAGGGAGAGAGGATGGACGGACGGACAGACAGACAGACAGACAGACAGACAGAGATCATGCATGGCCGCCCGGCCCCGGGTCCAGCCCAGCCCAGCTTTGGCCACTCAGATTGCCAGAAGGGCGCATGGTATCCCCCATCCCACAGCCCATCCTCCATCCTATGTACCATAACCAGCCTCCCGTGCCTCCTGGGCTCAGATCCCACCCCAAGAGCTGCATCCTATGTCCCAGACCCTTCCATCACCCACCCCATATCCTTACATGCCTCACCCATATCCCACATCCCACATTCCATGCCCCCATCCCTCAGAGCCCAGCCAAGCCCCTTACCCTACTGAGAGGCAGCTTGACAATGTGTGATCTGTTGCTGGAGATTATCCTTGGGAAGAGGAAGAGGAGCAGAAGGAGGAGGAAGGTCAGATAGGGTGGTCCCACACTTTCCCGGGAGCACGGCCGAGGTGGGAGCCGTGCCAGAACCTGCCCCAATGCCTTTGGATGGTCGTGACCCCCCAGGAGAAAGGAGCCGAGGGAATTGTGCCAGGGGTGCCCAGCTGCCTCACATCCTACCCCCTGTCCCGGGGGATGTGGGGCCTCGGCCTTACCACTGCAGGAGGGGATGGGCCAGGGGGTCCAGCTTGTCCATCTGCTTCTTGATCTCCAGGTAGGATCCCTGGCAGAGGCAAGAGGGGGTGCAGGTGGGTCCCCCAGCACCCAACCACCAAGGGTGGATGGAGATCACCAAAGTGCCACCCTCGGATTGGATCCCACACTGGGGGGTCTCACATGGGGCCGTGGGGGGTGTGGGGTCACGTCACTTACCTGGGTCATCTCCCGGATGGACATCACACTGTCCAGGGCCTTCTGCAGCCGCTCGTAGTTCTTCTTCTACATGTGGGGCAGGACAGAGTTGGCCATGAGGGGGGTCCTCAGGGCTCCCCATCAGGGAGCTCCCTGGGGCTCCCCCCCGGTGTGCGGGACTGCTGCCCCCAGCTACTACCTTGGGGTTAAAGGCGAGAGTTTTGGGGTCGTTGGGGTCCACCACTGAAGGATACGGCTCGAAGATGATGCTTTTGCGAGGGGACTCGAGGGCAGCACGGCACATGGCTACCAGCAGGTCCACAACCTTGGGGCAGAACAGGGGGTGAAGGGGCAGCCCTCCGAGGGGTCAGTGGGGTCCCTGCCACGCGCAGACCCTACCTCGGCGCCGGTGGCCACCTCCTCGGCCGCACCCGACATGACGCCCAGGGTGTAGAAGGAGAAGACGCAGAGCTCCCGGGTGCACACAGCCGGCTGAAGAGGGACAGGAGCGTGGGGAGGGGCCGGGCTGGGGACACAGGGACACAGCCTGTGCCCCACTGGCCCGTCACCCCACCT
The DNA here is from genome assembly GCA_013390025.1 of Pitta sordida. Lineage (NCBI taxonomy): Eukaryota > Metazoa > Chordata > Aves > Passeriformes > Pittidae > Pitta > Pitta sordida. The sequence continues at coordinate 380,784 of WEKX01001789.1, read as the reverse complement.
TGAGCATGGAGCCGTTCTGGAAGACGTGCTGCTCGTCACACACCACACAGTACTCATTGAGCGTCGGGATCCGCTGCTCTGCGTACTTCATGATCTGAGGAAGGAGGGTGGGAGTCAGACCCTGCCACTGCCACAGAGAGGGAAGGATGCTCCGGGCAGTGGGATGGGAGTGAGAGGGATGCGGGGCAGCAGAGAGGAGCTACAGGCAGTGGGATGGGGATAAGTGGGATATGGGGCAGTGGAGAGAATGCTCCAGGCAGTGGGATGTGGGGCAGTGGGGAGGATGTTACAGGCATGGGACGTAGATAAGTGGGATATGGAGCAGCAGAGAGGATGCTCCATATGAGGCAGCAGGCTGAGGATGGAGCAGGACGCAGGACTCACCTGGACGAGGAAGCCATACTCCAATGTAGGGATGTTCTTGCAGTGGCCGCCGACCTGCAACGGAGCCCGAGCAGAGCCAGCTGCATTATCCCCTTTCCCCCACACACCCCCACCTCTGCACGGCACCAGCAGCCACCAAGCCCCCTGACACAACAGGACCCCCAACATGCCAACATCCCCCAGCACAGCAGGACCCCTGAACATGCCAACACACCCCTGGCACAGCAGGACCCCCTACATGCCAACACACCCCTGGCACAGCAGGACTCTCTGGCACAGCAGGGGACAGGACACCAAGAGGGGGTAAAATCCTACTGGACCCCATGACCAGGCCCCAGCTCCTCACAAGCACCCAAGGGTGTGGGGACAAGAAACCCTCACCCCAGGGGGATCCCAGCACCCCACAAGTGATCTGAGCCCAGAGAAGCCCCTGGGAAGGGAAAAGAGAGGAAAGCAAACCCCAAGGCGGGGTGGCACCCACCAGGATGTTGAAGGGGGCAACACCTGCCTGGGTGCTGGCGGGAGGGTAGCCAAAAACTTCCACCTTGGGGTTCTTCACCATACAAGACACGGAGCGGTTCATTAGGCGGTTCACACGAGCCTCGGGGATGCCCAGTTTGCCCTTCAGCACCGAATCTTGGATAACAGGGAAGCTGGGAGACCTGCAGGCACAGAACGCCCCTGAGGACCCCAGTTTGTCACCGTCCCCTGCTCCGCCATCACCCAGCACCAAATTCATCCGTCAGCTGGTTGTTGGGAGCAACCTCCACTTCCTTTGGCTCTGGTGGGAGCAGCAGCATCCAAGTGGGGAAACTGAGGCCCAGTTCCAGGTGAGGGGACAGAGGGCTGGTCCCTTGGGGACAACGTCGGGGTCTTACTTGGGGATGGGGGAGAAGATGCTGAGGCCAGCACGGAACTTCTTGATGGTGCCACTCGTCTTGAACCAACTGTGCCGCTTCTCCTGCTGGGTCTTCAGGAAATCGTTGCTGAGATGTTTCCATTGCTGGGATGTGAACATGCCCAGGATCCTGCCAGAGATGTGGCATGGGTGCCCGAGCAGGGGGACAACACCCATGGGTGCATTGGTGTCCCCTGAGCTGGGTCCCTGCCACCCCCCAGCTCCTTCTCGTCCCCATCCACAGCCAGTGGTGAGCCCATCATGGGGTTGTGTGGCAGATAAAAGCTGGTGACACAGGGACATGTGGCACCTGGCAGGTTTTGGGGTAGAACCAATGTCTCTCTGCCCCCCCACCCCACCCTCGGGTGCCTAGCACATCTCAGCTCTTACTTCTTGAGTTGCAGACCCAGCCCAAAGCCCTCCTTGTTGGATGGCTGGAAAACCTCGATGGATGGTTCTGTAGGGAGAGAGGAGGACAAGCTGTCAGTGCCACCACTGTGCCCATGCCAAGGACACAGGGGACACCATGCCCTGCCCGTCCCCACTCACCAGGGCCATCGAGGTACTGGGACAGGGAGAAGCGCAGGCGGAGGATGATGGGCTCCGTCCGCAGCACCTTCCATGCCGTCGCAACCTCCTCCTGCCAAAGGAGACTGCAGCTCAGGACAGACCCGGGAACGGGAATCTGGGGACCCCCTGGGTGCCTCTGCCCCCCCTCCCTCCCTATGCCAGTGGTGCCAGGGGCACCCTGGGGACTCACATCAAGGAAGCTGATGTTCACGTGCAGGTCAATGTCCACGTCATCGATGGTCCCGTACTCCCTGGGAAGACACACGGTGCCACATGGCACCAGGAAGCTGGAACAGTGCTGGAAGAACAGCCCATTGCCCGCTGTGCCGAGGTGGGGGGCAGGCTCAGGGGACAGTGACAGGCATGTGTGGCTCCCCATGTACTGAGTGTGTGCACCCCTGAGACTGGGATGGCACAGGCGCAGTGCCTGGATTGGGAATGTGTGCTCCCATTGTGGGCTGGGCAATGTGTGCTGGGTGCTCAGGGGATGGCACTGCCAGGTGCCCCAGGGATGGTACAGCTGGGTGTCAGGTGACGCCTTTGACAGGTGCCCCAGGAATGGCGCAGGTGGGTACTTGGGGATGGCATAGCCAGTGTGTGGCTATGTGCCAGTATGTGCCCCACAAATGCCACAGCAAGGTGCCCAGTGGGTGCCATGGTCAGGTGTCCTGGCGAGCGTATGTCTGAAGGATGGCACAGCCAGGTGACCTGAGAATGTCACGGCCAGGTACCCAAAGATGACACATTCAGGTGCCCGGGTATGGCATAGCTGGGTTCCAGGTGTCCTGGGGATGGCACAGCTGGATGCCTAGGGATGGCACAGCAAGGTTCCAGGGCACAGCACAGCTGGATGCCTGGGCATGGCACAGCTGGATACCCAGGGATGGCCCAGCTGGGTGCCTGAGGATGGCATGGCCGGGTGCAGGTGGCAGCCGGCAGCGGATGCACCCACCTGACAGCCACAGCATTCTCGCTGTATATCTCCTTCACTGCCTCGATGTCGGCGTCCAGCTGTGGGTGTCGGTACAGGTCGGCAGCACAGGTCCCCTGCAGCACAGCACCCTCAGACACAGAGCCCCCCGCAGCCCCAAGCTCAGGATCGGGCTCAGACTGGGGGTCCTCTGGCCACTCCATGGCACCCATGGCACCCAGCACCCACCTGGACACCGTACAGGAACTCCTCGGACTCATTGTCCCCGTCGGAGTCATCGTCCGTCCAGTACTGGCCCTTGAGGTCCTGGGGCACAGGTTTGGGGGGCAGAGCATTAGGGGGGCAGAAGGGATGGGGGGGGGGNGGGGGAACAACTTGGGGAAGCATTTTGAGGGGAGCAGTGGGGTGGGAAGGAGGATGAGGGCAGCAGGATGGGGGGAGTGTTTTGGGGGACAGGAGGATGAGGGGCAGCAGGCTGGTGATGTGGGATGGGGTAGTGGAATGCAGGGAGCAGGACGGGAAGAACAATTTG
>WEKX01001789.1:355348-373833 GCA_013390025.1 Pitta sordida | reverse complement strand
GAGGGGGCGCGTGCCCCGTGAGGCAGCGGGAGGGCAGAGGGGGCTCGCAGCGCCGAGCACGTGGCTGGTGGCGGCCCCGGCCCCGCGACCCCCTCGCCACCTCTCCGAGCATCCCCCCGAGAGCACACCCTGGGAACCGCCCGGCCCGAGCATCCCCCGCCACCCCTCACCGGGGACCGCCCGCTTTAAGGATCCCCCCACGGGAATGCCCGCCCTGAGCATCCCCCCGTGACCCGCACCGGGAACCGCCCGGCCCGAGCATCGCCCGTGACTCCGCACCGGGAGCCACTCGCTCCGAGCATCTCTTTCGACCCCGCACCGGGAGCCACCCGCTCTGCGCATCCCCCGCGGCTCCGCTCCGGGCACGGGGGGCGAGGGGCGGGAGGGGCCGAGGGAAGCGGGTCACGCTCGGGTTCCATGCGGCGGAACGGGGCCTCCCGGTTGCTGCTGGCCCGGCTGTTGCAGAGGAGCTGCCGGGAGGCTGAGTCAGAGCAGGCGGGCCGGGCCCCCCCCCGTGCCCGCACTCACGTAAGAGCCGGCGGTTCCCCGGGAGGCTTTAGCTGAAATCAGCGTGCGGCTGGCTGCACACGCCGGTGATGCTGCAGCTTCTTCCCGGTCCCCCCCCCGCCCCCGTCGGGGGGAGAAAGTCCCTTGGGAATTAATCTTAGGCCGTAATTGGGCCTGCTTCAACACATCCAATTGATTCGGACAGTCTCTTGTACTGTAAAAACCTTTGAAACGTGTTTAAACCCTCTTTGCAGGGCATGAATAGTGCTTTTGTGGGTGGACAATGGCAACCTCCCGTCAGTCTCCTCAGACTAACACAAGTAGACGGCGATCTCTAAAAACCTGCTTTGTTCTGATAAGGCAACTCGGTATCGCCGAGGCCCAGGTTAACAAAAAAGCAGTGTTTTACGGAAGTTTTTATGATGTTAATCTATTAACTTCGGTGCTACTGCTCGTCGTGACTTGCCTTGGCTCAAAGGTGGGGTGACAAAGAGGGTCTTTTGGTTACTCACATACCTCCCCGGACTTGTGCAACCCGGGAGTGCTTAATTTGAAAAGAAATCGGCCCAAAGCGCATAATTTTATGCCCGGTGTCCCGCCTATAGAGCAGATTTTAGGCTAATTCAGAAGAGTTCGGAGCCCATCTCTGCAATCAGCAGGTTTTTGTGCGGGGCGGGAAGCGCTGCCGTGAGCCACGTGCTTGAACCGGGGACTGCGAAACCCTTCTCAGAAACTTTCACTGGATCACGGCCTTGGGGAGACTGCAGCAGCCTGCGTTTTTTCGTTGTTTACTCCTTTATCCACTCGGAGCTGTAAATATTATTGAGACCTTCATTTCTGGCTGTTGCCCGGTGTGATCCACCACCGCCCTTAATTCCGTTTGCACTCGCCGAGCCGATAATTGAATTTGGTGGGAACGAGACGTTTCCCAGGCCGGTGGGAGCCCGTGCTGGCCCTTTATCTGCCGTTGTTTTCCCGGGGGAGGAGAGAGCCGCAGCGTGTGGTGATGGATGATGGCACGTAGGGAATGGGGCTGCAGTAGCGGGGCTCTGCCACGTGCAGCGACCTCCAGCCTGCAGCGCAGGGGTCTGCACTTCCACCTGCTGAAATGTTAAAAAGGTACCCCCAAACTTCTTTTTATCGTGTAAAGCAGGTTTTTACAGCTTGCCCGAAGGCGGCCGGGTGCTTTTTGCCAGGCTGAGAGGCTCCTTGTCCTCTCCAAGGTTAAGCCTGTAGGTGTGTCCCACAAATACCCTCCAGATAAGTCTTTCTCATCACCAAACATCCGATGCTTGTCGTCGCCTCCTCTCGTATATTTTTTTGGTAAAGCTTCTGTGCGTTTGCCTTCCAGGGAGGCCTGCTCCTGAGAAATCAGCACACAGGAAAAAAAGTTCTGCTGTCTCCCAGTGCCATGCTGGCCTGACCTTCCTTTTCCATTGCCAAAAGGCTGGAGAGGCATCTCCGTTTTGGGTTTCGTCCCATGAATCCCCAGCTTGCTCCCGGGGGGAGCTGTGGGCAGCTGGGAGCAGGTGGTGGCTCCTGGGTCCCATCCAGGCGGGCTGGAATTTTGGGGTGGCCATTTTGTGCTTAAGTAATGGCGCGACACTTCCTCCTGCATGGCCCCCTCCCTGGGAGAGGGGATGGCAGGCAGAGCTGGATTTCTCTCTTGTGGAGTGCCTTTAGCTTCTGGAATGAGTGAAGCTGATGTTTTTCTAGGCTTTTTTTTTTTTTGAATCTGAAGGCCTGTCTGGTTTCATAACCCTGCCCTAAGCGCTAACTCAAACCATTTCTGCCTCTGGCTGGAGACACAGGGCCTGAGCCGCCTTGTTCTGCAGCATCAGGGAGGTTGTGTAAGTGAAGCTGAGCAGTAAATCCCACCCCATCACCCCCCAGCAGCCCCCCCTGCTGCAGTTCCTCCAGGCAGTGACGCAGCTCTGCCGGTGTGGCCTGGGGACAGTCCCTGCTGTAGTTGCCATTTCCCTTTGTCACCGATAACGGCAGAGACTTGGCCCAGGGTGAGAAGTGCTGGGGTGGGAGTTGCTGCTCCCTCTCCTTTCTCCATCCCCAAGGGCACATGTAGAGGTGGAGTGATTTTAGGCTTTCTCAGCTGACTCCTGGGATGAGCTGGCTGGAATTAGTCACCTGGCTACTGCAAAACCAGTCCCTCAAACTTTCCTTCTCGAATATTCAGGAACTGAGGAGATACCAGACATCACAGAGACAGCCTGCCTGAAGCAGAGGCAGCCCAGCTAATAAACTTGGGCATTTAATCGTTATTCCTTGAGGAAGGAATTCAGGTTTATTCAGTGCTGGAAGCATTCAGGCTTTGTTTGCTTACTCCTCCTTCCTGGCTCAGCCCAAACTGAGTGCTCTGTGTTTTCAGGTGCCCTTGAAGTCCTTGCTCCTCTGTTTGATTTTAAAAAAAGCAGAGTGGTGGGAAATGCCAGACATTCCTGTTATAAATATAAGGCTGGTCATTGCAGTAGAATTCAATCGATGCCTTGTAAATGCTCGGGGATGGGAGGCAGGAAGGGGTATTAAAAAGTGAATTTTGGTGGTCACAGTGCTGTGGGCAGATGGGCGTTTGGGATACTTTCTGGCTCCTGCGTTTCTGCTCTCGCCCCTGGACAAGGTCACAGTGTCTCTGGTTGACTTTTCTGAGCTCACCGAACCGCTGGGAAATCTTGTGAAGGGGATTCTGACTGGGAAGTGAACTTTTCCTTTCTCTTCATAAAGACTTTAGGGATGCTAAATTTATATATGCAAGTGATTTGAGTGGGTGGGGGATTTCTGGAGGGCAGAGAGACCGCACCTGCTTTTTATTCTAAAGTTCCAAGCCATGCCCTTGATGCAGTTTGTGTCAGGGTCCCGTTGTTCCGTATTCCTCTTGTTCCCAGAAGGTATGTGGACTTTGCCTGTGCGTGGAGGTGATTTCCCAGCAAAGGCGGTTTTTTTTTTTGTCATCTAGAAAAGCCAGGTGTCAGAGGCTGCAGCAGCAAGTGTTAGAAGGCTGAAATACAGTGTTTCAGGTCTGCCCAGAGGGTTTTCCCATAATAATGGGACTTTGTTGGGCTTTTCATGTGGGCAGACCTTCTTGTAGTGACTCTGGTGAATCAGCAGGTTCTGGCAGGGCTGAGGGAAAAGAAGCTTTGCCAGGTCAAATTATGGTTTCATGTGTCCCGAGAGTGGCCTGTGCCGCATGGCAGCGGCGATGGTGAGTCAGGGCTGCCTGCGCGAGGAGCCGCACGTAGGATCGGGGGAGGAGCCGCTGCGGCACCGGGAGAGCTTTCCTTCTGCACCAGCCCCGACTGAGCTCTTGGGTTCGTCAGCCTCTGGCAGAGATGAGTGTGCTGAGCTGGTGTGTGCTCCGTTATTGGGGGACCATTGCCTGAGGTGGGCAGAACAAAAGCCCTGCTCCATCCCTGCCTTAGCTGAGCCCACGTTTCTACAAGCACATCTTGGAGGTGTGTGCTCTGAATATCCCCCGTGTGCCCAGGGGATGGAGTTTGAGGTCAAACCATTATTTGCAGCCAGAACTAGTGATCTGACCATGTCAGTAGCCACCACCTTGCATCAATCTTACCCCGGGTTTTGGAATGCAGGGATTCTGGCCTGGGCAGGTCCAGGGGGCAAAGAGCTTTTAGCTGCCACTGTTACCTGAGAACAAAATTAATGCAATTAGAAATGCCTGGAGGCACCTGCCCTGCTGGGAAATGAGTGTCCTCCCATCCCAGTGGACAGTTAAGCTTCAACTCAGCTTTCTCTTGGGATTAGGGGATGTTCTCCCTGTTGTTGGGATCTTCCTGTACAGCCAAGCAGCCTGAGTTCAGGGAGGTTTTTGTAATCCAAACTTTGAAAAAATAACCAGTTTTAAGCTTTGTGATGGTTCTGTGCTGCCCTGGATGAGGGTTGGGGAAGACCCTCCAGTCAAAGAGGGGCTTCGGATGTCTGAAAGATCTTCAGTCTTTTACGTGTTCTCTGCCAAGGTGTTGTGTTTAATCAACTCAAGTCTGCTTGCTTGGCCAGGCTTAGAGGATGGGCTTTAGGCTTAGGTGGACTTTTCCATGATTAGGTGCTCTGGGCAGAGGATTGCCTGTGTCTGGGCGTGCCGCAGTCACGCCAGTGCCAAGCTGCCCCGGTCCCAGCTGGGGTGGGAAGTGCTGTCAAGGCCTGTAGGAGGAATGACTGGAGAGCTGGGAGGGAGGAGGCAGAACCTCTGCCTGTGCACTCAAGTGCTTGAATTTTGTTGCGTTGTGTAGCTCCAAGGGAAGACTGGCAATGAAGAGAAGCTATGAAGGGAACATCTGCATAGAAGGCAGGTGAGCTTTGGGTGGTCCATGTGGGGGATGACATGGAAATAGAAATGTCTTGCCTGTTACGACTCTCAAGTAGGACCATAAAGATAGTTTGACCCAGTAGCAGCTTTCTTGTTTCCTCCATATTCATCACATGGGTGTCTTGGTGTCTCTGCTTGATGGGCAGGTTGCAGTGATTCCCAAACCTGGCACCACTTTCTTCCTTTCCAGACACAGGAATCGAACAACCATGTCGAAGCACCATGATGCAGGGACTGCTTTCATCCAGACCCAGCAGCTCCATGCTGCCATGGCTGACACCTTCCTGGAGCACATGTGCCGCTTGGACATCGACTCGGAGCCCACCATCGCCAGGAACACCGGCATCATCTGCACCATTGGTAGGCGATTCCTCGATAGGGGAGAGTCACAGCTGAGAGCCCACGCCTGGGTGAAACCTGTCAGAGAAATTGAGAGGGATCCAGCTTTCATCCATTGCCAGGGCTGAGCTTGTGTGGTGAAGGAACACAACTTTCCCATGTTTGCCTAACCCGTGTTACTGCTGGGAGTGAATCCAGTACCCAGGGAAATGGGAATTGCTTGGGTTCCGCTGTGCTCTGTGGGCAAGTTAAAACAACCTTTGGTGCTGCAGCGCTGAGCAAGCCTGTATCCATTTACCTTTTCTCTTCCACATGAAACAGCCCGGTGTGTGTGGGTTACCTCATTATTTTTACAAAGTTAATGTTTAAACCGTTTCTTCCTCCTAGGCCCAGCCTCCCGCTCTGTGGAGAAGCTGAAGGAAATGATTAAATCTGGAATGAACGTTGCCCGCCTCAACTTCTCTCACGGCACCCATGAGGTAAGGCGGGGTCTGAGCTGGTACACCCAGACTGGGCTGCTCCTGTCCCTCAGGAAAAGGGAAATCCAGCTTCATCCAGACCAGCCTTGGTGTGGGAAGGTGCAATAGCTGCTCCTGGGAAACGCGCAGTGTATGTCCCGAGCCTTTGTAATTGCTGATAACATCTAAGTGTGTTTTCTGAGCCATTCTGAACGCAGTTCAAATTGGTTCCACACCCTTCCATGCACTGGGGAGCCAGATAACTCGGATTTGACACTGTGTGCCAACTGATTGCCATGAAATCCTTCGGTTCTTCCTCACATCCTGCGCAAAGAAGCAGCAGAAGCTGAGAGCACCTGTCCCTGTTGTGGTGCTGCTGTTTTGCACCTCAGCAGGAGCTCACACTATCAGTTGTTCAGTCACTTGTTTCCTTGCTGGGGTTTTGCAAACAGGTGATCAATGAATAACCCTGTCTCAAAGGGAATCTGTTGGTGATTGGGTGTAATTGCTGTGCCCAGTGGGAGGAATAGGCTCCTGGCTTTTTTGGCTCACCAGCTGCTCCCGTTGCACTCCAGTGCACTCAGGAGGGTCGTGGGATGTGGTGTGGTGAGCTTAGAAAATTAAGGTCAAAAGAAATCAACACTCCATGACAGACAAGCCCTTTTTGCTATAAATAGCTGAGATCCTTAGCGATACTGGAAGAGGTGAGGATCCCATTCCAGGTTGCCTGGAATGCCACCCTGAGCTTTTCTGCTGAGGGTTTTTTTTTTTTGACCCTGGCTTCTTTCCAGCTTTCAAAATGTCACCCGGTAGCAGCTGTAGGTGGCCTTTACTTACTGACCCATGGGGCTCATGGTGTGTAACAGCTTGACCTCTCACCCTCGTGGCCTTTAAAGGGCACAGGGCAGTGTCAGAATTGACTTAACTGTGGGCAACTATCAGACCTTGACTAAACACTCTGGGACAGTGTCGGTGCAGGGCCTGCAGTTGGGAAATCTGCCCGGAGAAAGGGTGGTATGGAGTAACTCTTGCCTCCTGGGAGTCAAATCCTGTGACTGGGCAGCTCTTGGGCCAGGTGACACATCAGAGATTTGGTGGTTGGGCTGAAACTGGGAATTTTCACACTGTTACTGCCCAGCAGAGTGGCTGCTGTGGTCTGTGAGCTTGTCGGCTGAGGTTGAGGACAGGGAGTGTGGCTTTGGGTGAGGTGTAATTGCACATTTCACGCAGATGGGGTTGGGTTACTCCAGGCTGTGGTCCAGCTGTCAAGTGGAGTGGGACCATCAGCCATGGCCAGTCCTAAGCTTGTGTCTCCTGCCTCCTGCAAAACGCTCCAGCTTCCAGTGAAGCCCCAGAGAGTTTTTGTCTGTCATGAGTGCTTCGGTTCTCATATCCACCCCGAAGCATTTAACAGGGCTTCAGCTTTAACAGAGGTGCTTTGGCACCCGCCTCCCACCTTCTTACATAGAATAAAACCGGCTTTTATTTCCAGCTCTGTGTGCATTCCTGTTCTGCATATGTAACTCCCAGGAAGTCAGGCTGAGTCAGTCCTTAATATCAAACTAAAATGTAAAAATCACAGGTGATGCGGAACAGGTCAGTTTAATGGTTCTGTTCAGGCATGTGTTCTGTGGTGTGGTGCCTGGAAGGATCGGGGCCATGTCAATCCCAGCTTGTACGCTCAGTCAATAAACTGAATCATTTTCCTGCCCTGAAGAGTTATCAGCTGTTGGGTGTCTCTGGCCAAGGGCACACATGTGAACTTCAGCATGGGGTTTTTCCAGACTCACCTTCCTGGTGCTGGATTATTGTCCCTGAGATACCGAGGTTGGTGTGCAGGGCTCGCGCTGAGGTGCGTGAGTGACACGAGGGAGCCGAGTGTTCCAGAGGAGTCAGGTCAAAGGGAGCCGGGTGTTCCAGGGGAGTCAGGTCCAACTCCTGAGGGAGCCATGTGAATTCCAGGTGAGTCCCAGATGAATCAGGCTAAACTCCTTCAGTCTGTGTGCACAAAGAGGGGAAAGGGTATTTCTTATCTAGGGAAGTCTGTCAAGTGTTGCACAAGTTTTACTAATTGTAATTCAGGTTATCTCCTAATGTTGTTTGAACAAGTAAAGTAAACTGATCTGCTGGCCATCCGAAACACATTTGAGGTAGTTGGGATGGGAGATTTCCTACAAAACTGACCTGGAACTGGCAGCATTAGTGAAATGCTCTCACACGTGGGAGTTTGGAAGGCAGGTGTGTGGTGGTGCCAGAGCATTGAACTCCTCCTGTGATTGCTTTGGCTCTCAAAATAAAATGTCAATATTTACAGGGATAACATTCCTCTTAGCAAATCCATTATCATTTAGGGAAGTTTAAGCCAAAGAGTTTAGAAAAAGCTTGTCCACCTGCAGGACTGCTAGTGGGTCAGGCTGGAAGTGTGTACGGGAGTTGGCAGTGCAGGGAATGACATCTGTGCTCTGATGGGAGGGGGAACACAGCCATGTGTGACGGTGGCTTAGCTGTGACATTTTTCCAGCATCCAGGTGTCTTTCCATGCAGACATTGTCCAGCTGCCAGTGTTCTGCCATGTCAAATAGGCAAGTGTTCAGTAAAGCTTTTGGAACGTTGTTGATTGGTGGGCCCCTCTCAATTGGCAAATGTGTGTCCTGATGGAAAATTACTTCAGCCAGGCCCCCAGACTGTCTCCTTGGGTTGTCCTTTTGGAAATAGAACTGAGGGCACAGACGGATAACTTCCTGACTTCGTGACAGGAAGGCCTTATTCTTACACTCTGCTTTTCTGAAAACTCAGTCTGGATTCAATTTTGAAGGTAGAACTGAAACTAAGCATCATGTGAGAGCAGAGCTGGCAGTGTCTGGTGTGCACAGGGATCTTTTCCATAAGCAGCAGAGCAGAAGCAGCCTGACCATTTCCATGTCTTTTTTTCCTTGCCAGTATCATGAGGGCACAATCAAGAATGTGCGAGAAGCCACAGAGAGCTTTGCCTCTGATCCCATCACCTACAGACCTGTGGCAATTGCATTGGACACCAAGGGACCCGAAATCCGAACTGGACTCATTAAGGGAGTAAGTTGCTCTTTTATTATTCCACTTCTTTCACCTCATGAGACTAGTCATTTTGTTAAGCTTGTGGTTTAGGACAAAAACTGTCCTGGAAAATGAGATAAAAGCTACCAGAAGTTGGGGTGAACTGATGTGGGCTGGGAGGTGGCTGTGTGCTGTTTTTTCCTGGTTTTGCTGACACGTTTTGTCACCCAGAGTGGCACAGCAGAAGTGGAGCTGAAGAAGGGCTCACCGCTCAAAGTGACCCTGGACGATGCCTTCATGGAGAAGTGCGATGAGAACACGCTGTGGGTGGACTACAAGAATCTCACCAAGGTTGTAGAAGTTGGAAGCAAGATCTACGTGGATGATGGTCTGATTTCTTTGCTGGTTAAGGAGAAAGGTGGGTAACAGCCATTCCAGCTGTGCCTGTTTTTTCATTGTCACTTGTTTCACTGGAGCATGTGTTTTAGCTTGCAGTTATATGTTAAAGAAAGAATGTTTTTGATGCTGTAGTAAGACTTAAAACTGAACTTCCTCTACTTCAAGTCTGGGAACTTTCCAGAAACTAACTTCTTGAAAGGGGAATGGGAGGTAGGACCATACCAGTGGTCACAATCAAAGCCTGCTCAGCCAGGCTAATTCGTGCTCTTAAAGCAAGATTTACGTACTTTAGTCATACGGCACAGACCCTGAGTTTTGTGGTTAGAGATAGAACCAGCTTTAACTGGGAATGTAGAGGCAAGGTTAATTCCATCATGTTCCCTTTATAGTGCTGCCTAAAATGCTCAAGCCTGTAACCCCTGAGTGTGTAGGGAGATGGAGGAGAGGATTTTAGGGTGCTCAGTTGGGTGTTACAGGGCTCCTGTGTGCAGAAGTGCAGCTTGGGAGCTTTTCTGGAGGAAGCAATCCCAACCTCCTGCACAGAACAACTGGCATCTTCTCTGGGAACAGCCTACAAGTTGTTTTAAACCAATCTGTTGTGTTCCCAAGTGTGGATTGGGAGCTGGTGTGGTACATAAATGCTCTGGGGGGATGGGATGTGCTTTTTATCTTGTGTGTCGCTGGCAGAGCTTCTGTTCCCAGGCAGGGAGGGGGATGTGGGAGCTTCCCAGTTAACACTGACTGTGGGAATGTGTTTCAGGCAAGGACTATGTCATGACGGAGGTTGAGAATGGTGGAATGCTTGGCAGCAAGAAGGGAGTGAACCTGCCCGGTGCCGCCGTTGACCTGCCTGCGGTCTCTGAAAAGGACATTCAGGACCTCAAGTTTGGTGTGGAGCAGAATGTGGATATGGTGTTTGCTTCCTTCATCCGAAAAGCTGCTGATGTCCACGCTGTCAGGAAGGTGCTGGGGGAGAAGGGAAAGAACATCAAGATCATCAGCAAGATTGAGAACCACGAGGGTGTGCGCAGGTGAGCTTTGGGCATGGGACGCCTCAGGTTTGTCAGACCGAAAGCGATCGACTCGCATTGCCTCTCTGGAGCCTTAGGTAGCTTAGTGTGGCACTGAACATGTGCTGTGCCTTGGTCTTGGCTTTCTTCTTTTCTTCCTTGGCATTGCAGGAAAGCCAAGCAGCCTGTGGAAAGCCCGTGTGCTGATGGTGGATTGTGCTCATGGCGGTGCTGCCTTCCAGAGGGGGCCAAACATGGGAAGGTGCTTTGGAGAACAAGTGGGATAAAACAGCTCTTGTCTCTCTGTCAGGTTTGATGAGATCATGGAGGCCAGCGATGGCATCATGGTGGCCCGAGGTGACCTGGGAATTGAGATCCCGGCTGAAAAGGTCTTCCTTGCCCAGAAGATGATGATTGGACGCTGCAACAGGGCTGGCAAACCCATCATCTGTGCCACTCAGGTACTGGGAGGGCACTGCTGTCTCCTCACGGCTGGAATCTGGCTGGGAGGAAACACTGGGAGTAGCCACAGGTTGGTGGTGTCAGTTAATGAGATGCCAAGAGGTTTTGGTCACAGCTGAGAAGTTCAGACTGAGGCACTTCTGTGTTTAGGGTCCTCTCCAGTAAGGCTGTGGAACTTCTTGGGGTGCCTGTTGAAGGTTTTGCACCTCAAACCCTCATGAGTCTCATACTTTTGGGCTGACTGAACAAGTTCTTGGGAAAAATGTCCCATGCCTTTGCCATGTTATCTTGTAGCAGCACATCTGTGCCTGACAGGGAACACTTTCAGAGGTTTCCAGACATCTTAGAAGGTGCACCCACACTGCAACATCAGAAGGAACTGAGTAAAAGATGCATCTCCTTATTCTGAGATCATGTGCAGACAGTCCTTGGGCACTGGGAGAACTGGTTTTCTGACTGTTTGCTCTGCACACAAGCTGTGGAAGCAAAAACAAGGCAGTAATCATCGGATGAGACTCTGGATTTATGGTGGTATATGGTCCTTTCTCCTGTATTGCCACAGAAATGGCAGCTGGAATGCTGCTTCAGGCATTGTCCCATGGGAAATGAGTGGTGTTTGGTCTGTGGTGAGGTCCAGCTGGGGAAAGCTGAGGAGGACAGGAGAGCTGGCCAGGTTTGGCTGTGTGGTTACGAAGAGCTGACCTCACGGAAAGCTGTTGTGTTTTCCACTCTCAAGAGAGTGGATGCTTAGGAAGCTGGTGGAGTTGAATGTTCTGGCTTTATACCCTGTACAAATTATCTAAAGGATTTGAAATTTTGTGTGGGATGAAGGTGACTTTTGTGCAGATTATACTCTTCATGATTTCCAGGTGCAAACCCCCCAAATTTGGGAGCATGTGTCTGGATTTCAGCTTCCCATAAATGTGTCTAATGCCATACTGTGCTCTAAAGAGTTTCTTGGGCCAAGCCTTGTGCTGAGAAGTTGAATTGGAAAGTTGGGAGTGTTGTGTGGGTTAAATCTCCCTGGGAAAGGGGTAAATGCGTGGTGGGTACAAAATGAACCAGGTTGTATTCCTTGCTGGTAGATCAAGGCTGGTTTAGGGACCAGGCCTCTCTCTGTTCCATACCCGTGGAGATCTCTTCTGCGTGGAGCTCATGGAGGACTTTTCTCCCGGAGTCCTTTGGC
Source organism: Pitta sordida (assembly GCA_013390025.1). Classification (NCBI taxonomy): domain Eukaryota; kingdom Metazoa; phylum Chordata; class Aves; order Passeriformes; family Pittidae; genus Pitta; species Pitta sordida. The sequence continues at coordinate 362,103 of WEKX01001789.1, read as the reverse complement.
TGTATCCCGCTTTCTACTCAACCAATGAGTACTGAAGTGCAGCTGCTTCCTCTGGCAGAGCCTTGATCCCTCTGGGTTTGTCCTCTTGCAGATGCTGGAGAGCATGATCAAGAAGCCTCGGCCGACACGTGCTGAGGGCAGCGATGTGGCCAACGCGGTGCTGGATGGAGCAGACTGCATCATGCTGTCGGGGGAGACGGCCAAGGGGGACTATCCTCTGGAGGCTGTGCGCATGCAGCACGCGGTGAGTCCTGCCTGCACCCTGAGCCAGGCCCACAGGGACCAGACCGTGTCTGCTCTGAGCTGGCAGCACCTGGCCATCCAAAATTGTCACTTTTTTGCTCTCGCTTCTCTGTGGGTGGTGGGTTTTTGTTTTGACCAAATGTGGTCCTAATGGTCTGACACCTCATTTTGGGTGCTCCAGACTGTTGGCAGGCAGAGCTGAGGCCTGTTCTGCCACCCACTGCCCTATGGCAGCGGCACGTTAAATGCCTTAAACTTCTCCAAGGTCAAGGAGCTGCTTTAGCAGTTTATCTGAAGATAATGGAAGGTCTTGGCCAATTCCTGCACTGGAGGGGATGGGGGAGGCTCCTGATTTACAGCAGTGCTGCATTCAGCACCTGGTGTGCGCTCTGTGTTAGGGGGGCTTGTTGCATGGGTACTGACAGCACCATGTTTTTACATGCCTGAACTGCCAGAAACCTCCGCTCTGCTTCAAGTTTCAGCTGATAAAACCTGATGTCAAGTACCTACGAGTGTTACTGCTCCCCAGTTACCAGTGCTGTGAATCACAGCAGTGATAACTGGCCAATTCTAATCTAACCAGTTTTATTTGCAATTCTGGTTTTATAGATTAATCAACTCAGCCAGTGTTGGTTTGCAGTGTGTTACCTAAATACCTTGCATCTCAATATGGAGTGGTGTTTTTTGCACAAGGCAAATGCAAAATATGATTTGATGATGGTGGGACAGGGACTGCTCCTTTCCCATCTGAATACTAACGGTGCATCTAAAAGCTTCCCTCTCATTTTCCACACCCTAAATCTCGAGGGTTGACATCCCACCAAGAGTTGGGAACTTGCTGCAGCAAACTTTACACCTGGATTTCCATCCTGGCATTAATTCTTTGACCTGGGCAGGTTTTGTTGTATCTGTACCCTAAGTTCAGGATCCTGTTGCACGTTTTTCCCTCTTCCTGCAGACCTGGGGATGGTGCTGTTTGTTCTACCATGGCCCTGGAAAAACACTGAAGGCTTTAACCCTCAGTGCAGAAAATGAAATGCAGATTGACTTTGTTGAATGTTCAGATACTGCAGGCAGCAAGGTGTCAACTCTGATGGTAGGAGCACATCCCAGAACAGGCAGGATCTTTCCTCTGAGATAATTCCCTTTCTGTTAGTTGAGGCCTGCCCTGAGTAACCGTGGTCTGAAGATCTGCAGCATGGCCAGAGCAGATGGATATTTCCATTTGAAGTGGGCAGTAGCAAGTGTGCATATATTGGGCAGGGTTCCTATTCCAGTGCATGATCCGCACTGGTCTGCAAACATGGCCTTGGCCAGGCTGTCTGATGGACCAAGGCTTGAAGAGCCCCTCTGTTTCCCTTTCTCCTGCCTGCCCTGGGATCTCTACCCCTGTACCAGCTGGAAACCCTCTGCAGCCATTCCTGCATGAGCAGATCCAGTTCTGGGATGGAGTTAAGGATTGCTGTGTCCCTCTGCAGCCACTGCCAAAGCCAGGCCTGTGTTCCCATGTTCCAGTACACCTGGGGGATCAGGCTTCCCTCTAAATTCAGGTTTGCCCTGTGTGTTACACAGAGCTGCTGTTTTTTTGTACCAGGAGCTGAAGATAAAGTGCCTGGCTCCCAGCTCCTGCATTTAGAGTGACTGTTTTGAGGCAAGTACAGTACTCCATTTTATCAAAAACCAACATTAACAAACGGCTTTGGGACGAGTTGGCACTGGTCTGCTCTCTGGGCTGCCCCATGTGTCCTGTTATTTTTAGACATAAGATACTTAACTACTTTGGCTTAAACTGATAACTGTGGAAGGGATAATTCCCAGCATCACACGAAATAAATCATTAATACTAGAGTAGAAAAATTCTGACTTTTTAACTCCCAGAGTTTTCACTAAGTTGGTTTCTAATTAAACATGAACTTGTCATGCTTTGTGTAGTGGCTGTTCCCTTTCTGAAGTTAACTGGATGAAGTTGTCCTTGAACATGATCAACTCTGCATGCTTTTCTAGTCTCTGCAAGCCTTCTTTATCGGGTTGTCAGGGGCTGAGGCAGCCTCCCCACATGACTTGTCTTCAGTGGGAGAGCGTCCCAGGGAGCTGGGATGAACAGGTAACTGAACCTGTTGCCAGTGCTCAGCAGGAGCAGAGAGCCCTTAGTTGTGCTTCTGTCACATCTGGCACTGTACAAACACCCCAACATCTGTATGTGACACCCCTATAAAGAACACTTGTTCCTGTTTATTTCCTTATTACCAAATGGGAAATTGATACCCCATTTGGAGGTGAAACCTCATTGGCTCTCAAGTTAAACTCAGTCTTTATTGACTCTAAACTTAAACTAAATCTTTATTTGTTCTCAAGTTAAGCTGAGTCTAGCAATGTTAAGAGGACCAGTGTCCCACCTTCAGAGCAGATGCTGAAAGTGTATTGCTTGCGTGTTGGCTCCATGAAGACTGTCCCAGCAGAGCTCTGTGGTGCTGGGAGAGTATGGAAGCCACAGAGATTCCCTCTTGAGGAATTGTGGGAGGACCATGGGCAGGCTGGTAGGTGGCACAAGCCTCAAGGGAGTCATAAGCAGCCATGACAAAGCACGGTCTGACTCTGTCCTGGCTGGCTCTGGTCCTTGAAAAGCAATTTGTGTTTTCCTGGTCTGACAGGACTCCAGAATACATCAGGAAAGCCACTTTTGGAATGCCTGCCTGGTGACTGGGGCCTCCCAGTCATGTGCTGTGGTGGGTGTCAGCCTGGGCTGCATCCAGCAGACTCACAACCTGAGAGCCAAAGACTTTCACAGCTTGACCTTTAATACCCTCTTGCCTGCATTACTTTGATAATTAAGCAAATTAACGTGATCTCATGTTCCTCTGGTGTATCTTCCTTCTTTTCTTTCCTGTTCTCCTTCCCCCCTCGGGCCTGCAGATCGCTCGGGAGGCCGAGGCCGCAATGTTTCACCGTCAGCTCTTCGAGGAGATTTTACGCCTCAATGTTAACAACAGGGACCCTGCCGAGGCCATGGCAGCAGGCGCGGTGGAGGCCTCTTTTAAGAGCTTAGCTGCAGCCTTGCTAGTCCTGACCGAGTCTGGCAGGTAGGGCTCAGAGAGGGGCTCAGGGCCAGCCCTGTCTGTGGCAAAAACATGCTCCATTCTAACACTGCAGCTGTTGAGCCTGGCTGGCCTCGCATAACCATTGTGGGCTGAGCTGACCTGTGCCAGGGAGGGACCCCAGCAGGCAGGAGCAGAGCGAGAGTGCCTGGCAGTTGGCATGAGTGTCACCTGAGTGTGGGCACAGCAGGGCGAGGTGCCACCAGGTCAGAAAAGAACCCTTGGGGATGCAATGGTTCCTCTCCAAGGATGTGCTGCCAGGATGGCTCAACATTATGGCATTACCCTGGCACGTTGAGCACCTCGCCCTGCCCCGTGCTGCCTGAGTGCCTGGTGTGAGTGTTGTCATCCCGAATGCGTGTTGCTCTTATAGATTGCCCGGGAGGCCGAAGCCGCCATCTTTCACAGGCAGTTGTTTGAGGAACTGCGCCGCCTGACCCCCCTCAACTGCGACCCTACCGAGGCCGCTGCTGTTGGCGCTGTGGAAGCGTCCTTCAAGTGCTGCAGCGGGGCCATTATTGTCCTCACCAAGTCTGGAAGGTAGGACGGGACAGGTTCCTGCTGGTCAAGCCCACTGCGTGACAGGGTGGGGGAAGGAGGATCCCAAAAACGTGGCTTTGAGAGAGCCGTGGAGCCCAGGCCTGCCTGCAGCGCTGGTTCCTCGGGAGATGGACACATCTGTACACTCAGAGTTCCTCGGCCTCTGCCAACGTGGCACCAGCTCCGAGCCCGGCCTCCCCTCACTGCCGCGAGTGGCAGCTCTGCCAGTGGCACCAGCTGGAAGAGCCAGGGGAAAATAAGTGTTGCAGCTTCAATTCAAACTTCTTGGCAAGAAATCATCAATGTAACAACGAGGCAGAAGTTCAGTGAATGCAGATTATATATATTTTTTTCTTTTCAAATCAAGACTTTGGGCTTTCATAGCATATGGTCTCTTGCTCAACTTTGTGTGCATCAGTCCTTTCCTGAGCCCAAGGGGTGAAAAGGCACTGTAGCTTATTAAGAGAGGGAAATGGAAAGTATTGGAAATTTCCTCTTCCAGATTTCCTTGTGCCTCCTTTGAGTAATCTCTGCACAGGCAGGTGTCTGGCAGGCACCCAGGTGAGCTCGGTGGCTGCAGGTGAGGGATGTGCTGGAACGATGTAGTTTGGGATTTCTGTCCAGCAATGGTGACAGCTGCCCAGCAGTGACCCGTTCCTCCAGTTGGGGGAAGGGAGCTGGAGCCTCGTGGATCAGCTCTTCCATCTAGAGGAACCAGGCTGTCCCCTCCCAAAGCATGTCCAACCATAAGTCTCAGGCTGCTTCTGGAAGAAAATCAGGATTTCTCACACTGGATTTGCACCAAAGCAGTAGAGCAGCAGCAGAGGTGTGGTTGTGTGTTGCCAGGCACAAGCTGCCTGAAGATCTGGACCACCGGTGAATCTTAACCTAAATTTATTGCTTTTAAAAGGATTTGGAACCACCACTTCCTGCAGGGATAAAGGAGGGAGCAGTAAGCACCGAGCTCTAGATACATTAGAAGTACATGGGTATCTTTGTCAGAGGTTCTAGCCTTACACTTGACCTTTTCAAAGAGATCTGAACTCTGATATTTGAATATTTTTAGCTGTGGATTCAGTTAACCCCTTGGAGTACCTGGATCTCCTGGAGCTCATGTGAGGCAGCCTGGACAGCGTAGAAAGGATTGTCTGAGAGCTGGCACGTGTGCTTGGATGCTTGGAGCATGTGCTTTTGCCCGCTTTAAGCAGCAAACTTTGCAGCTGAGTGTGGCTGAGCTTGGCTCCATTAAACCAGGCTGCAAAATCGAGTGGAGACACTGGCATGACCATCGGAAAGATGGAGCTGTCGATGCCATGGCCTTGCAGTTTGAATCTGTTTACAGATGCTCTCCCTAAACAGTGCCCAGGAAAAGGGATGCTGTAGTTCTTACCCAGAGTGTGTTGCTGCTATTTTAAGGCATTTTGCAGGATTTTAAGGCATTTTGCAGGATTTTAAGGGCTCTGTTCCCAAGTTTCCAGCATTTCCTTCCTACATTTCCTTCCCATTGGGCAGAAGAGCAGAACTCTGTGTGGAGGAACTGTTTGGTGCTTCAGCAGGTGTCTGGGAGGCAGATGGTTCCTCCTTGGCGCAGTTTGGGGAGAGCACTGCTGGCACTTCCCATCCCATAAACCATGAGCTCCTCAAAACAGGGAACTTGCCGGGACCCCGGCTGAGGTGCCAAGGCCTGCTTGGAGAGGCTGGAATAAATGGCACCGTGCCAGCTTAACATAGCAACAGAGACAAGGGAAGGCTTGTTTGGGGCCCAGAACACCCCAGTGGTGCTTGCTGAACTGGGAGGTGAGGTGATCCTCCCAGCTGCCTAACTGGGAATTCAGCAGTGCCAAGCTGTTTGGTGAGTGGCTCACTCTGGCATCTCCTTGTGGAGACGGTCACCAGTGTGATCATCTGTCGTGCCCTGCAAGGGTTTTGGGGATCCCTTGTGAGTGAAGGCAAAGCCATGGGGCTGTTTGTGCTGCCACTGGTTATCCAGGGCATCCTGCCCATGGTCTGTGCCTGGAGCATGAGGCTTCATAGGGTGTGTTTTCACTACAGGTCAGCACACCTGGTGTCGCGGTACCGCCCGCGAGCGCCCATCATCGCCATCACTCGCAATGAGCAGACGGCCCGGCAGGCCCACCTCTACCGCGGCATCTTCCCTGTGCTCTGCAAGGACCCGGCACATGACGCCTGGGCCGAGGACGTGGATCTGCGTGTCACCCTGGGCATGAACGTCGGTGAGTGACTGGGTGGCCACCCTGGTGGTGCTTTGCCGTTACTGGTGAGGACAGAAAGAGAGGAACTGGCTGCCTGTGTGGTAACCGGATCCCATTGGGAAACCGGTGGTGATTGGATGAGCTCAGCTGCATCTGATTGGGAAATAGGATGTGTGGGTTTGTCAGGGCTGCCTTAGAAGGAGTTTGAGTAGAAAGCCAGGCTGGTGTCAAGGTTGTGAGTAATGGAACTATGGCGCCACTCCTGAGAGATGAGGGTCTGAGTGGAGTGACTGTTCTCCAGCCCCTCTTGAAATCCTGTGCTGTGGGATTCCAAGCTGAGTTGCAGATTTCCAGAACAGAGTTGAAGGGTCTCATGGGTGGGCAGCAGGAAGGTGGGGTCTTGTTACCCACCTGAATGTCATTGGACAGCCTTGGCTTAGGGAGCAGATGACAAGCACTGTCCCCCACCATGTTGAGGGGACAGCATGGGATGGGTGGGCTCTGACCTCTCCTTGTTCTCTCCCAGGCAAAGCCCGTGGATTCTTCAAGAGCGGAGATCTGGTCATCGTGCTGACAGGCTGGCGCCCTGGCTCCGGCTACACCAACACCATGCGTGTGGTGCCCGTTCCCTGAGCGCCAGACTTGCCCTTCCCTCCCCCTGCCC
>WEKX01001789.1:334892-352996 GCA_013390025.1 Pitta sordida | reverse complement strand
CCCGCCCGCCGGGGCCTCCCTCCGCCTCTGAGCCTCCTGCGCGCTTTTGGGAGGCGGGATCCCCGCCGGGCTCGCCCCGGCCTCCGCCGCGCACTTCCCCGGCCGCGGGGAAGGGACCCAGCGACAATCGCCCGCCGACGGAGGGGCTCCCGCCGGACCTGTTCCAGGCTGGATCCCGGAGCCGCGTAAGGGAAGGGAGACAGCGATCCCGAGGGAGGGAGAAGCGCCAGGACTCTCCTGGGGGGCTCAGGGAGCTCATGTGGTCTGGGTGGGGGTGTCCGTAGTGGCGAGGGAGGCGGCAGGGTGCTGAATTGTTTTTCCTTTCCCGGGAACTCCTGCACCCACCTGCTCTGCCTCCTCGTAGGAGCTCTGTGCTCACACTGCTTTTATTCCACTTGGAGTTTGGGACACTTGGGATGGTGATTTTCCTGCAGGAGCAGCTTCCAGCTGAACACATTCCTTTAGGAAGGTGGTAGTATGAAGTGCTAGAAAGTGTCTCCTCACTGTGCTGGCACTGGAAGCGGCTTTTGGAAGGGAGACCTCCCTGTCACATGTGCCTGGAGCCCAACCTTCGCTTATCCCGTACTCCTGAACCTCAGATCTGTGTCTCTGGGAAACAGGATGGAGCGAGATCTGGAAAGGGAAGACAAGGCAGCTGCTGGGGCTGAGGATACTCCTCACAGCCCCCAGACCCTCCCTGGAGCATCCCAGTGCCAGGGCTGTGTCCAGGGACCCTGTGACCTGGGAATTGTCCTTGGTGGCTGTGAGTGGGAAAGGAAACCAGGGTGGGGCTGTGCAACACTTCCAAGTGCTTTCCAATCTCTGAGCTTTGTCATTTTAGGGGATATCTGTGTATTTGGTGACCTGAGGGTGGCTCTGATGGCCTCTCCTGGAGCAGGAGGTGCTCTCCCCGCTCCCTGTGTGGTGCCCCTCCGTGTCAGCCCTGGTCAGGGATAAATCCGCTCACCCGGATTAAGCAGTGCAAGAGCTTGGGGATTTAAGGGATGACGTGAGGGAAGCTGGAGCCGGCTGAGCTCTGGAGAAGGATGCTCCAGATCAGGTCAAAGCCCCATTTCCAGCACGGGAGAAGGGCAGGTGAAGGCTTTGGTGCCTCCATGACAGGAGTTTCTGTTTCAAAGCAGTGTGGCATCACCTGGCAAAGGGTGTCCGAGGGATCAGGCAGGGAAAACACCTTTTGGTGCAATGCCAAGGGATGGTGTTTTGGAGCTTCTTGTCAGTAGGGTCTTCCTTTTCTTTCAGACACATCCTTTGACCTCAACTCCTAAAAACCCCACAACCTTATGTTCATCACGTCTCTGCAGTGCTTGGGGCTGTGCAGACTGTGCCAGCTTCATCTCTGGGCATCCAGGGGCTGGTTCCCAGCATGTTCCCAGCCACACAGCACTTGTGCTTAGTTCTCCTGCACCCTGTGTCTGTGCTGTGTGTTCTGGGAGCATCCCTGTGCCTCCAGCCAGGATTCAGCCTGGCTCCATCCTATCCAGTGTTTTGATCAGAGCCCCGAGGCTGTGGGGGCCTTTGGGTTCCTGTGGCTTCAACTCTCAGCCTGTGTGGGCACAGCTGTCGGGGTCCAGCCCCCCAATCCTGGCTTTCCTCGAGTATTTCCATGAGTTTCCCTTTCAATAATGCCCTTGGAGTGAGAGAATGATGTGTCCAGGGATGTACAGGTAGTGAAAAAGCTGCTCTCTGAGTGTAGGAAGTTTGGTTTGGTTTCTCTGCCCAGGCTCTGCCGCAGTGTCACTGGGATGTGCTCCAGCTCTTTGCTCATCCTGCCACCCTGCCTGCGCCCCACCTGCTCTGGCAGCACCCCCTGCCTGACCAGCCGAGCGCTTTCCCTGCAATCATGTCCTCTCGGTAGGCCTGTGGCTGTTGCTGGCTCGATTCTCCCGTGCTTTGCTTTTGCTCCTGGTGCCAGGACAATCTCCGGTGGCGGTTTGCTGAGGGACAGAAGCAGTCACCTCTGTGCCCTGCCAGGTGATAACGTCCCTACGGCGCTCAGCCCATGTTTACTTTACCTGCTGCGGCTGATAAGTGCCTCTGATAACATTCCCGATGGTAAATATCCCTGGAACATGTGGGAAGCGACGAGAGCTGGTGCGTGGTAAGGGCTCTGCCCCGGGAAGAACGGGAGGAGCAAACCCTGGCTGATCTCCATCCCCCCAAGGAGTTTCGCAGGCCTGTGATTGTTCCCAGCCCAACCTCCATCGCTTGAGGAGGAGAGGCTCTGCTTTGGAGGGTGTTATCCACGAGAGCCGCAGCTCCTTGGCCGCTTGGTCCCGAGTGCCGCAGAGTTCCTGGCAAAAAAATCCCTTTTTTTTTGTCTCCACGTGACTCGAGAAATTGCAGAAATATTCTCACTGTTCTTGAGCGGCACATTCCAATGTCTCTGTGCAGGCTGGGATTGAAGGGCATAGATTTGGAGCCCCGAGCCCCTCTCCCTTTTCCTGGGAGCTGACGGTGTCTCCTTGCAGTGCCACGCCGATGCACGAGAAAGCAGCTCCACTGAAGATCCCTGAGCACAGGCACGGCCACGAGAAACTGGAGGTGTCCCACAAGCAGAAAAGTTTGGATTCCCTGGATGGCAGGTGAGGAGCAGCACCCTGGGGTCTGTGCTTGGGTGGGGTTTTTTCCCCCTGCCATGGAATCTCTGCTGCCTCTGAGCCCTGAAATCCAGCCCAGCAGCTGTGGGGAGCACAAGGAGACCTTCCTTTGTTTTTCTCCTCAGATACTGAGAGTATGAAAGCAGGGAGGGGAGAGGGGTTTGGGAAGGGAACGGTGTTCCCACTGCTGAGGTTGTTGGGAGGATTTTGCTCTCTCCATGGTTTATCCCTTCATCTGCCTGTGGACTGGATGTGGGTGGATGTCCCTGTGCACAGCAAAGCTGAGTCCGTCTTCCTGCCCAGGCACATTCCCTAATGCCCAAGTGTGCTTTCCCTCAGGAATCCTTGACCCAGCTGGAGCTGCCCATTTCCAGCTCCTAACCTGTCCCAGGCTGCTCCTGGGGCAGCTCTGGGCTCCTTCCCCTGGAGCTGGGATGTGTTTGGGTCATCCCTGTCCTGGTGCCTTCACTGTCTTCCATCAGGGATCAGCCCTCAGCAACACCCAATGCCACAATAAATCACGGAAACACCCAAAATGTGTCTTCTGGGGGTCCTCCTTCATTCCTTTGTGATTTTCCACGTCTCCTCTTGCCTCACTTGTGTTTGAGGGAGCAGGTGAGAGACCTGCAGCTCTTTCTTACCTGGTGATTATTGTTTTTCCTTCCAGCCTCCGCCTGAACGAAGCCCTCAAGGATGAGGACATCAAGAAATGCCACCGGGAAGTGGTGAGGCTTTGGCTCTGGGGGCTGGTTTGTTACAGCCTGTTTTCTTGGGAAGAGCCTGCCTGGGGTCTCAGGTGTTGGCTGAGGCAGCTCCTGCCTGCAATGTCAGGGGAACTGGTGATGGTTTTGTGGGGCCTGTGCTCTGCCTTGCAAACACTTCCACGATTATCTGTGCAGAGAAAAGAAAAAGTGGAAATGTTGATGGAGAGCAGCTCAATTTCTGTCCATTTGAACATGTTTGGTTGTTCAAATCATGCCCAAAGCAGAGGGTTTTGGTCTGTCTGCAGACAAGAGATGCTCTGGAGGAGGAAGAGAGAACGGGAAGTGGTATTTTGCCTTTCCCCATGAAGAAAATGTCCAGAGGTGTCTGGGAGGGTCACAGGTTCGGCAGTGGGTTTGTGCTGGGGCCAGGGGGTGGTGGTTGTCCCCCTGAAATGCTCCCACCCTGAACCCCCACTATCCCAGCATTTCTCCAGGAGGTGTCTGAGCCAACTCCAGGTGATGCTGAGCCTTGATCCTCTTAGGGTCTGGCTCATCCGGTGACAAGGTGTGTGGAACAAAGGTGACCTTCTCCCTGCGAGCAGCAGGGCTCTGCCTGACCACAGACCAGGCTTGCTGTGCCAGACCTCACATCCTGGCAAAGCAGCTCATCCCTTGGAATTTGGGGGGGGACTCACCACCGCGGGATCGCCACCTCTCTGGGGAGCGCCCCGAGGGCAGGGGGCACAAGGCTGTGGATGGATGGAGAGTGCTGAAGTGCTCTGGAGCTTTGCCTTCCCCACAGAAGGACCCCAGGGCCGCTGTGCGGAGCCTCCCGCCGCGGCTGCCTTTGAAGTGGTGACGGGAATATAAATAGCTGGATGGCGCGGCACGATGGGCGCAAAGCAAGTGTTGTCACCGTGTCCCGGATAAGGGAAGAGGAGGAGAGAAACCGCTGGGCAAAACAAGCCGCCTGCGGATGAGCCTGGCAGAAACGCGGCTCCTCGCAGAGGCTCAGCAGCCCCCTTAGATATCCTGGGCAATGCTGATCTGGGAGGATGGCACAGCGCTCGCCAGGGGCTGGATCGTCCGAACTTCCTCTGACCCACCGGGCTCGCTGTCCCCAGCCCGGAGGGACCCCTGTGCGCCGGTCCCGGGTGCGACCAGAGGGGGAGGTTTTCCTGCAGGAGGGTGGGGTTTGGGTTTCTTTATCTCTTCTAAGGTCACCAGCTAACTTTGCTGTGCTTTATTTTCAGGCCGCTAGCAAGTACAACTCCCAGTACCACAAGCTGTTCAAGGACATCCCGACAGAGGAGAGCGTCCTGAAAGGTGGGTGGCAGGGCGAGGGACAGGGTGGGACAGCAGGATCTGGCACACGCCCTGCCATGCCACTCCCTCTGCCCTGCAGTTTGCTCCTGTGCGCTCCAGAGAGACATTCTCATCCAGGGAAGGCTGTACATCTCCCCCAACTGGCTCTGCTTCTACGCAAACCTTTTTGGGAAGGACATCAAGGTAACGTGGGGCTCACCCCAGTCCCATGGGGTTTGTAGCCACAGCTTATCCCCTCCTGCACCCAAATACCACCAAAATTCCTGTCAGAAGCCTCCGATGGGAGAGGGGAGCGTGGCTGTGTCTCCCTCTCTGATCACCTGCAGCGTCGGCCTGAGGAAACCAAATATTGGTTTGGTTTAAAATTCCCTGATGCAAAACCTCCCACCAGCCACAACAGTGTTTGAAGGAAGATCAAAGGTTTCAGGGAGGGGGGAGAGATTTGAATCTCTTTTGGCTTTTCTTGATTTACCATCTGATGTTTCCCCATTAGTCTTGTGGCTGACGGGGATCTTGGGGAGAGATGAATTCCTTTAAAACTGGGCTGGAGGACTGAATTATTTATTCCCAATGCTTTAAACAAATGTCTGATGGAGGCTCGGGGTTCCAGTGAAGTTATCCTGCCAAAAATTACATCCTACCCTATTTTCCACCCTCCTGGGGCTTGCAGTGGGGGCTCTTATAGTGGGTCTTAGGGAGACTGGTTGGGTGATGCCGTGCCCATCCGTGTCCTCTTGCCCTCCAGGTTGTGATCCCGGTGGTCTCTGTGCAGCTGATAAAGAAGCACAAGACAGCTCGCCTGCTGCCCAACGGCTTGGCCATCACCACCAGCTCCAGCAGGAAGGTAACATTCCCTGCTCCGAGTTGGATGTGATTTGAAATCAGGGAACAAAGCGATTCCCATCCTGGCTGGGAAGCCAACCCTGCTCCCAGTGCTGGCTGCCAGCCAGGGCAAACACCCTTTGGTTCCCGAATTTCACTTTGCTTTGCTTTTGTTCCTGAATTTCACTTTGTTTCTGGATGAAGCAAAGCCCAATGGAATTTGGCTGGGCCTGACAAATCCCTGAGAGGCTCACGTAAAACCTTGAAACTCCTTAAACACAAGCAGGGAAAAGGTTTGGGTTGGTGTTCAGCCAGAGCTGGCAAAAACTTGGATAAGGGGCTGAATTTCCAGCTTTTAAATCCTGCTGGATATTGTTGGCTGCAGCAAACTGACGTAGTGTGCCTGAGTCCTCACCTGCCCAGCTGCTGCTGCCAGCACTGTGTGGTCAGCCCTCCCCTGCCAGGGAGGGGGTTATTCCAGCAGGATTTTAGCCATTCCTCCAGGATTTTAGCAGGGAGTGGCACAGGGCAGGATTTGGGCATTCAAGGCCATGTGTACCTGTCCTGACATCACCTGGACTCTGTGTCAGGCACAGTGAGTGCGGCCCCATGTCCCCCCCCATCCGTGGGGATGTTTTCCATAGGTGCCAGCCCCGTTTCCTGCCATGTCCCTCTGGGCTGAGCATGGGAAAGCCTATAGGAGCAGCAGCTGAGCGAAGCTGGCCCCAAAAAAATCTGGTCTAGGTTTTAGGAGGCTGCAAAAATAACAGCAGGGAAGTTCCGCAGGGAAATGCCTGCAGGGAGATGCGGCTCCTGGAAAAGGGGAGATTCAAGGGCAGGACGTCTCTGCCTGTCCCTGCCTGTGCAGAACCAGCCTCAGGATGGGGGGAAATTCTCCCAACAGTTTCTCTCGTTCTCTTACAGTACATCTTTGTGTCCCTCATCTCCCGTGACAGTGTCTACGATGTCCTGAGGAGAGTCTGCACACACCTGCAGGTACCCCCCATTCCACATGTCCATGACCCCAGGGCTCTGTGTCCCCTGCCTTGGGCTGAGCAGATCTCTTCACCACCACCTCCAAGACTTTGGAATGCTCCCAAAGCCCTGCCCACCTCCCAGGGTTCTCACTCTGCAGAAAGGGATGGGAAGAGGGGCAGGATCCATGCCTTGGGCATATCCCTTCCCCATTGGTCTTTTCTGGGTCATGGATGAGGCAGAGCCTGGAGTTTCTGCTCTTTGCCAGGGTGTGTGTATGAATTATTTATAATCTGGTGGTAATACTTGTTCTGCCACTCTGCACATCGCTGTCTTTTGCCCAGATCTAAAGTTTTAAGGGGAGGAAAAATGGCACAAAGTAAAAAAAAAAATAAATTAATTTAAGGGGGATAAAACATCCATCAGCCCTTGTGCTGGAGAGGGGGACTGTGGGGATCTCTTCTCCCTGCCTTTGAAGGACGTAGGAAGCGGTGCCAGAGCCCTGCCCTGCCCAGAAGGGTGTCTGCCAGCTGTGCCAGGGTGGCAATTTGGGTGACTCAGCCCCGTTGCCAAACTGGAGGATTTCTTCTTTGAAATGTGCTGGACTCTGCCCAGATATTCCCTTTTTCTGCTCTCTGATGGTTTATCCCCTCTGCTGGGAGCTGAGCTGGTGCAGGAGCCCTCAGCTCAGCCATGGCTGTGACGGGTGTTTGGGGATGGGAAGCAGCAGTGCAGTGCCCTGTCCTCTGCCAGGTGCTCGTCTTCGTCCCCGATCCCTGTGATTCACAGCTTCACAGGTTACTCCAGTTGCAAGGGACCCACAAGGATCATCTAGTTCAACTCCCAAGTGACTCCCACACAGGCTTTTCATGGACTCGGCAGAAAAGCCCCAAATCCATTTTGTGGCCCAGGTTGGAGCAGGGAGAGGCAGCACCGTAATTCCCAATTCCTTCTCCCCTCCAGGTTTCAAGTAAGAAGAGTTTGAGTCTGAAGGAGCTGTCAGAGGAGCCGGACGCTGTGTCACTGGTGAGGGTCAGGGCAGCTCAGGGAGAGGGAAGGACCTTCCTGAACTTGTGCTGTGGGTGGAGAGCACCCACCAGGCCTCCTTGGTGGGTTTGGTGGTAGCTGCTCACAGGATCAGAGTCAGTTCTGTCCCTCAGTGCTGTCACAGGCCATGCCAGGCCATGCCTGTCACCTTCCTCTGGGATCCTCATCCCCACACTTGGCAGGAGCAGAGGGTCAGGAGGACCCAGCTGAGCACAGTCCTCTTGGTCTCAGGGTTGTCTTTAGAGATAAAAACTTCACAGAGATGTGGAAAATGCCTCCACTCCCCCTGGTCAGTGGTGTTCACAGCCATGAGCATGGATAGCGGGCTGGGAATGTGTTGGGTTATCCAAAAACCTGTGGGATGGCTTGTAGGTGGGAGGAGAAAGGCCTTCTGAACCTTGGCAGGATTCAGGGAGCACAGAGGCCACATCCTGCACCTCTGAGCAGGTGGCCTTGAGCTGGGTGCAGGAGTTGACGATTGGGGTGCACTGAGAGGTGACAGGTGGGATGTCCCTCATGGTCTGGTGGCATCCCAGTGGTTAAAGGGTCTTTTCAAGGGCTGAACTGGGAACGATCCTGGCTTGCAGCATCTCCTGGTGCTTGGAGGGATGTAGCTCTGCAGCAGCTCCAGCCCTGGGGTCATTTTGGTGAGGGAACTCCTTTCTGTGCTGGCTGCCACTGCACATGATTTGGTGCTGATTTGGGGCACTTTTTTTTCCCTTTTGGGGCAATGCCAGGCGGAGAATGCGGAATGCCAGGTGACTGCCCAGGGTGGAGGAGCCAGAAGTTGGTATTTGGGGCAGGCGTGGGGTGTGTGGGCAGGTCCTTCTATGGCAGTAGGAACCTGCATCCCCATGGAGCCGTCGAGGAGGACCAGCTCCCACCTGGGATGCTGGTTTGGATGTGCTGCTCCTTCATGGTGATGCTGTAGGGTTTGAGTTTGAGTCCTTGGCACTGTCATAGCCAGCGGCTCACCGGGGCTGTCCCCACAGGAGGTGATTGTCCCCGAGGGCAAGTGGAGGAAAGTGTCACCCGCCTCACTGTCGCTGTCACTGCCAGATGCCAACTACCAGTGCATCCACCGGACCTCTGTCAGCAGCCTGAGCACCAAGGAGAGCTCCTTCACCTCCGAGGAGCCCCTGGTTTCGGGTGAGGGCAGCGTCTGACCCGGGCACGTTGGTTTGTGCCCTGCTGCACACACGGTGCTGGGCCTAAACCTCCATAAAAACGTCTTCATCCATCCTCTGCTCTTGTGGGTGGGAATTCCATCTTGTAGATGAGCAGGGCTGAGGGTGGGACTCAGGGGATGGGATGGGCTCTCCTGGCTGCAGGGTCTGAGCCCGTGAAGGAGGAATCTTGGATTTTCCCTGGTTGCCAGAGGAGCAGGAGCATGTGCTGTGCCACTGACTCTGAGTTTGCTTTTCAGAAAGTGCAATAAACACCGAGGAGGAGCTGGAGGTGGAGCAGACCTGTGTGGCCGAGCTGAGACCCTCCGACTACCAGCTCCTGAAGATCTTCATCGTGCTGTAAGTGCCGAGGGCGGTGTCGGGAGGACAGAGGTAAGTGGGGAATGACTGTCTCGACCAGCCGGCCCTGAACACTTGGCTTGTTCCTCTGCTCCCAGCATCTGCCTCCTGGTGGTATCCTCCTCATACCTGGCATTCCGCATCTTCCGTCTGGAGCAGCAGCTCTGTTCCCTGAACCGGGATTACCTCTCCCGTGGGCACAGGAGGTGAGGGACCCTGGGAGACACTTGGGGGCAGGTGGGTCACAGTGTGTGCAGGACCCAATGGCTGAGCTCCAAGACATGTCCCGGGGATGCTTTGTCCTTTATCTGGTGCCTGCTGTTGGGTTGGCCAGTGATAGACCCCCCAGTGCCATCCCCATGCCACAGAATCAACTGGGTTTGAGTGATTGTGGGAAGCTCTGCTGTCCCTGAGACTTTGGACCTTGGGAAGAGGTTTCCTCATGGGACTGAGGCTCATTCTCCAGTTGTAGGAGCACCAGGACATTTCACTGGAGCTGATCTGTGTCCTGGGGCTAATGAGACCATGGGCATCAGCAAGGGATGGGCAGGAGTGGCATCTCTTTGGGTTGGGGACATCTGGGGGGCACTGGGATGAGCCACAGAGCCTCTGCAGCTGCTCACCCCTGCTTGCAGGTGACTGTTACCCTGGTGCCGGCTGAGGACGAACTCCCACAGTGACACCCTGCCCATGGATCCCGGTGCTGTGACCTCCCAGCTGTGGCTGTTGCACGTGGCCCGGCTTTCCCTCAGCCGGTAAAATGGGACCAAGTATTTTCTCTCTTCCTACGGGCACTCACTCCTGGTGGGACGTTCTAGCCAGCTCCTGGCCACTGGTGCCAATTCCCCATCCCACTGGAAGCCTATTTTCTCCCTGGGACGGTGCTGCGCCATAGCACCAGACGATGGCTCGGGGCCACCGAGTCCTTGGACCTCCCCTTAGGACTTGCTGCTAAAATGGACCTTGGTTTTTATTCCAGGCTTGGGTTTTTTCATGTTAAAAGATGATCTTGGGCTCACCAGGAACCCCAGAAAATGTGGATGAATTGCCACTGCCGCTCTGGGTGAACCCACCTGTTTGTCCTTGTCTTGGCATCCCTGGGAACGTGCCCGGAGGAATGGCCCCAAACATGGGGAGAAAGGGGCCACCAGCCCTGTGGGGTGTCATCTATCCCACACCCAAGGGTGGGCATCCAATCCAGGGCCCCCAGCCCTTCTCTCCTGGAGCACTGTGCCATCCTGTGGTGTGTGTGTCCCCTGCAAAGCACTTTAGGGTCTCCCAGACTGGGCAACCACCCTGGCACCAGAGGTTGTCCAAGGCTTTGTTAGTCCTGCTCACCTCGTTCAGATGTCTGGAAAGGAGCCCCTGGCTGGCATTGGTGACTGTCCTGGATCTGTGCCCTGGTTTGTGTTCACCTTGTCACCGCATGGAGCCGAGCACTGTAGGATTTGTCCCACAGCCTCCCCCAGGGAACACACTGGGCCAGCAGGTGATACCTGTGCCATTCCACTGGGTTTTCTGTCCTGTTCTTTGCAAACTACAAGAGCTGATGGGGCCAAATCCCTGTGCCCTGGGGGAGAGTTTGCTGCTTGCTCCGAGCACTGAACGGCTTTTAAATGAAAATAAACCCAGGATTTTCTAGCACGTGGCTCTCTGCCACCAGTGTCCTTGCAGTGGGGATAGGTGTGACCCCCAAAATGGGGCATCCCAAAATCTGTGCTGTCCCGATGCCCCTTCAGGTCCTGGGTGACACGGGGACAGCCCTGTCCTCACATGGGGACACAGGGCCGGGGATGCTCCTGGTGCAGGGACAGAAGGTTGTTGCACTAGATGGCAGCAGAGACTGCGGGATGGGCCACGAGCTGGGCAGGGCCATCCTGGGGACCGCGGCTGCCTGGGGAGGGAGCTGAGCTGCAGTTCCATCCTGCTGGGGTGAGCAGGGTGAGGGTCATCACTGACCATCCAAAATCCAATTCCACCCCCCTCCCCAGCCTGGCCCGTGCAGCAAAGTGCATGAAAATGGCTGAAATGCATGAAAATAGCTCAAATTGAAAGGTGGTGGTGGCTCAGTGGGCACCTGGGTGGCATCATCCATTTTTGGGGCACCAGGCAGGTGATCTGGTTTTTTCAATGCTCTGGCCTTACAGGGCTGTCAGAGCCTTTGGGTCTGTAGGTGACCTGGTGAAAGGCCCCGTCCCACCCCTGCCAGGGTCTCACCCAGCTCCTTTCCCCAGAGTCACTGGGGTTTTTCTTACAGACAAGTTGGTGCTCAATGGGCTCAACCTCACAGTGGGGCTCTTGACCCCAAAGCAGGTTTGGAGGTTGATTGGGTGGTTTTTTTGTCTGGTGTTTTTTTGGGTGCTCCACAGCAGGTGTGTGGAGTCCCTTGTCCCTGAGCCAGGAACGTGACAGCTGCTGACACCCACCTCAGCTCCTCCCAGGGCTCTTTGCTTCAAGCCACTGGTGGTACAACCCGAGGGTGCAGTGAGGTGGAGGAGGTTTGGAGGAGCCCCCGGGTGTGGTCTGGGGTGTCCCTACTGCCAGGAGTCTGTTGCAGGCTCTGGTTTTGTTTCCCAGCTGGTCTCTGCCCCCCTGTTTGGTTTGTGTTACCTTTCCTGGTGCCGCCCTGCTTGAGACTATTTGCTTTTCTTTGTGTAAAGAAACAGAACATCAAAGCAGGGAACGTCCCTGGGCCCTCACCTGGCTGGCTTGGGAACAGGGCTGAGGAGCACAGGGTGGTGCTGGGCACCCTCCTCAGATCCCCCCTGCCTTCCTCCCTCCCCGTCTGTGCTCCTCCCCAGCCCCAACCGACCCCTAAAAAAGGGATTGGGAGATAAAATCAGAGCCCCGGGTCACAACCACGTGCTGTGACACTCCGTGGGGCACTGGGACCTGCCCAGAAGACGGGATGAGGCCGGTGATCGCACGGTTTGGTCTGTTTTATTCTGGATTTGGGAGCGGCAGTGACGTGGCTCCAGCACAGCCCCTCGGAGTCCAAAGTGAATCCCCTTCGACGAGCAGCTCCATCCCGTTTCAGCTCCAGCTGAGCAGGTTTTCCAGGGTGGGCTGGTGCTGGAGGGATGTCCTGGCCCACCGGCTGCTCTCCCATCGAGGCAGTGGAGGGAGGGGAGTGACTCCAACCCTTGTGTGGCTCTAACAACTGCCTGGGAGTGGGGGGTTGGGTGTTTGGGGGAGCCTGCGCTGCTTTCTGGCCTTTCCCTCAACCCCTCAGTCCTGTGCTGCTGCACACACTCGTGGGCCTGGGCCTGTGAGGAGCTCCGGGTTAAAACCAACCCTCCCCCCTTTCCTTTTCCAAGGGTTACATACATTTAACTGGGATTTCCGGTTAAATGTATGTCGGTGCACTGGGGTGTGGTTCCTCTGCCAGACACCACCTGCACAACCTGCTCTTTGCTTCTCACCAGGTGAGAGATTATCCCTTATCCTGCAACGACATCTCAGTTAAATTTTAATTTTCCCCACTGCTCCCAGATCCCATCACCCAGCACAAGAGGGGAAGTGTTTGAGTTTAAGGACTTGAAGGAGCCCGCAGTTATCTTTTGCTTTTATACCTAAACCCTAACCCTTTTGTTCTCCCTGGTGTGGGTTTGTTTATCTCCAGTAACAGAACTGGTTTTGTGTAGAGGCAGCAGCGACACTAACGAGGGTTGGGAGCACTGTCAAACCCTCCCTGGATGGAGACGACCTAAAATCCTAATGAAAAAACCCAAACTTCAAAGAGTGAGTGTTGCTTTTCATCTCAATTAAGTTTCCTTTCCTAGGATTGGGTTTCTCAGCTTCCTATTAATCTTGCAGCTGTTCAGAGTTGGGTTTTAATTTGCAGTAAGAGCAAGCAGGGGTGGGGGACAAAAAAAGCCATCACTGTGCAGCCTCGGAGCACTGGGCTGAAGAATACTAATTAAAGAACAGGGCAAATCCAAATTCAGTTATCACAGCATTTCCTCTGGAGTTTCATCTTTTGACAGCTCAGTGTCAGGTTTTCAGGGGGACAAAATCCTGGCTGCTAAGTCCAAGGCTGCTCCAAAAGCACGAGCGGGAGGCACAGACTAGAATAGCCACAATAAAGCACTTGGGGGCTTGGGTTTAAAGGGCTTTTGCTAAACCTGGCTTGGAAGGACAATGCCTGGAGCCAATTAAAGCCATCTAATGAGGGTGTGTTGCCTGCTGGGCACAGGTGAAGTCTCTTCAGCAACCTGTTTTGCCACAGCAATTAAGTGTAAAAATTCATCATCAAGAGGATTTCTTTGAAAGCAAAGTGACTTTTGTCATTACAAGTTGAAAGGCCAGTGATTTCCAGAGGGGACTAAGGCTTTTCCCAGAGGGAACTGGGTGTTTGAGGGGTGCAGCCATGCTGGAGGGGTTACATTCTTCTTCTTTGGAACAGTCCTGTGCATGGGCATCTCCCTCAGGCACTGGGGGTGCTGCCTCATGAACGGGGAAGGCAGTTTTGGAGGGGTTCAGCCCCATCACTTCTGTGCCAGTTTGGTGATGAGGGCTTTCCACTCCGCCCTCTTCTGTGTGATGTAGGAGGGGGTGAGGAGCTGCAGTCCCGAATCCAGGCGGCCCCGTAGGAATCCCTGGCACAGAGCCTCGGCATTGCAGATCACGTACATCCCACAGTCGTAGCTGTTCTGCTGTGCCGGCGCCTTCTCCTCCACGAAGGTGGATTTGCCCCCTTGTTTCCCCAGAAAGGCCTCCAGCTTCCCTGCCACCTGCTTGGCGTGGGCAGAGTTGCATTTACTGTGGGAGTCATAGTGGGCGAAGCACTTCTTGTCCCTGAAATAAACCAGTAAACTCCAGTGGGTGCCCCCGGCGGCCTGGCTGGAGTTGTCGTTGATGGGCAGGAACACCAGCTCCTTGTGGTGAAGGTCCAGCGGCTGGAGGAACGTGGCCATTTCTTCCTGGCTGAGGGCACACTTGATGAACTGAGCCACCTCAGGGCTGATGAAACACAGGTTGTGGCTGAACTCCCGGAACTGCTCATTGGAGAAGTACTCGAAGGCGAAGCCGATGATCTGGTCGTTGAGCCAGTTTGGGGGCTCCAGCAAGGCCACGTCCGACTGCCTCAGCAGGCTGTCCATGTAGCTGAGGACCACGGGATCCATCCTGCAGCACTCTGGGGAGCTGCCAGAGCTGAAACAGAAAGGGAAGAGCTCAGGAACTGGATCACACCTGGGACACAACAGGGCACAGCAAACACCTCGAGTGCCTTCCCAGCCCAGGATTCCTAGAGGCACATTGGAAGGACCCTGAGTAGACAGAGGAGTGTCAGGTTGAGCCAAGCTCTGCCATGGCTTTAGGAACTGTGTGTAGCTCCAGCCTTTCACTGTGAGGATCTGAACCTCAGAGCAGCCCCTGCTCAGGAACAGGAGCCCAGACGTGATCCAGGAGAAGTCAGGCAGTGTTTGGGTGTTTCACCTGCACGGTGACAGTCCCAGGAATTCTTTGCATGGCAGGTATTCCCTAAGTAAAGCCTTTCTGGCGCTGCCTGACAGATGTACCTTTTGCTGGGCACAGAGTGTCCCAGCTCTGTGCCAGACACACGACCTGTTCCAGGAGAACCTGCTGGGCCACCAGCACAGGAGGCTCAGCCATGAGTAAGGAGTAACAAGGTGAAACAAGAGCACAAACAGATCAGATCCTGACCGTGGGAATCTTCAGGCCTACTCAGGATTTAGGAGGAGATCTTCCAAAGACAAATGTTATTTAACCCCCCGGGTTTTCCTTTTGCTCTGAGTCCTCCAGCCCTCCTGGGATCCTCACCTGTGACAATGCACCCTCAGGCCTCCAATCCTCTCCTGGCCAGGACAGGGCTGGACATGTCACGTCTGGGGACAGTGGTGACATGGAGCTGGTTTGGCCTCACCCTCCCTCACTTGTGCCAAGGGCAGCATAAAAATCCATCTTTGCATTTCAGAAGGCCCTGGGTGAAAGCTCGAAACAACATCACTTTAATGTGCTTCACCATAGATAACTAATTTTCCATCACAACAAGGGGCAATTAAAAAACCGGGACTGTTGTGTTGTTTTATGTGTTAGGAAGAAGTAGATTCATGAAAAATGACCCTTCCTGGCCTGGTGTGCAGAAATTAGAGATTCATCTCTCAAAACTCTTGGCCAGGTCCCACAGCACGTGACGTGACGGGTGAGGAACAGAATGGATGAGACACGTGGAGCTGTGGGAAGGAAGGGCCGAGGGCGAGTGCTTGGGGCATGAAACAGCAAGTGAGTGTGTGTGTTCCCGTGGATCCCGGAGATTCTGAGCAGCAGGAGTCACCAGGAGGAAGGGAGCAGCCCCTGTTTACGCTGAGCCAACACAATGGTATTTGGAGACGGTTCCAACTTAACGAGCTCCAACTATTTCCATGTTTGTGGTGTGAATCCTTGTACTATAAAAACAAGAAATCCAACCCAGGTCCCAGGAATTTTGTAGCATCCCTTAATATGGTCTGCTTTGGAGCTGGACATCCTCCAAACTCCCAGTCTGGGGGTTTAACAGGGGCACTGCTGAAGTATTTTTATATGTGCCCATTAAATGCCCCAAATTTTCCTTTACAGAGTGTTCTTTCTGCTTCAACCTCTCCTGGGGATGCACAAGTCCAGCAAATAGCTTTCCACTCCATTCCAAACAGGATTAGGGGCAAGGGAAGTGTGAGTTCTATGCTCTGTTAATTTTCCACTCTGCAGAAACATCCTTGTTTGGTTTTTTTCCCCCTGTCAAGACATTTGGCAGGTTCCTCCAGTCAGGAAGGAGAATGGTTCTAGCAAATGCTTAATTGCTATGAGCTACTACTTTTAATTTTATTGCCATCTGGTATTTGTGAAACTGCCTGTGGGTTCTGCAGGATGACTCACCATGTGCTGCTCCAAGGAAAACCCTTGGGAGGCTCCGACATCCGTCAGAGCCGGGGCAGGTGAGTGGAGAGACTGGGGGGAGCTGTGAAAAGCCATGGAGACGTGGCTTCCTTTGGGAGAACCTCCCACTAAAGCTGGAGATGGATCTGCAGAGAAGCCAGGACATGGATCTGAGCCTCTCTGATTCCAAGGGGTGTTGAATTCCCATCATGGATTGGGAGCAGCTCTGCTCAGCCACGGCCAGGACTTGCTTCCTGAAGGCCCAGGCACACTCTGTTCAGGAGTCACAAAACCAGGGATCAAACTGACACAGGCCTGGAACATCTGCGGTGGGTTGCCAGCAAAAGCCTTGCTGGTTTGTTTTATTTGCATATTAGCAGCTGGAATCTGTGCAGACTCTCTGGAATCCTCAGTTCCTCTGAGGGATTCCGGCTGCCCCGTTTCCAGCGGGACGAGAACACGGGGGGCAGAGAAAGGAGGCCTTCAATACAAATCATTTGATTTACAGATTTGAAAACGGTGCTGTCTTGCACCAGCGGGGCAAGAAATCAAGTTTCCCTCGTGGATGTTGTAATAGTTTAGCAAACAAGCTGCCATTACTGCGAGTTCAACCCATCAAATGATGGGGCTCCTTTGCGTAGAGGATGCAAAGCAAAGCCTTTTTTTTTTCAATACCTGACCAAAAAACCACCTCAAACCTGTTATTTTCACACCATTAAAGACAACAACCAGGTCATTGTTGGAGCAGGTAATTGCTGAAGATACTTGAGGGCCCCAATGAGACTCCCCAGTAATGGAGCGTAAACAGGCAGTGACGGCGCAAAGGGAGCGTGAACAGAGGACGAACCAGATTCCTAAAGTCCGTCTTAATAAATGAGAGGTTCTGGGGACCCTAAAGAGTGAACAGTTTGAGGTGACACATCACCAGAGTCCTGCTCCGAATTTAAGGAATATGGAGGTAAATACAAGAAGTCACCTGGAAGACAAAAGCTCCAGACTTTACCAGGGAACAGGAAGAGGGACAGGGAAGATTTTGTATTTCAAAGACCAAGAGTAAAAGGCCCCATGATTTAACCACCAGACCATTCCCTTTTCCTGAAAATTCAGGCTTTAGACACCAAATCGTGAGAGTTGATGGGAGCAAGATCAGACAAGGAACATCAATTTCACGAATCTCTGGATTTGTGTGTCTCTGGACAGAGCCAGAGAAGAAACTGAAGGAAAATTAAACAACTAAACCAGACAAAAAGCAGAGTGTCTCCTTCTTTGTCAAATACAAGTAATCTCTCTGTAGCTATAATTTCTATAAAGCATGAGGACAGTGTCTGTGGGTTCAATGCTGAAATCAGAGGAAAACATTCCTAATTCTGTACTTAAAATGCCCAAATTTCTTCGTTCTGAACAAATTCCCCAAAGCAGAGACATGCAGCTGCCCAAGGAACCAAACTCAGAACCTCTCCTGGCAACACCACACGGGACCTGCTGCCCAGGATGGGGTTGGCCAAAGGCTGAAGTTTAACATGAAAAGACAAGCAAAGGGATGGCAGAGGGCAGAGATGGCAGAGAGGAGGGATGGCAGAGAGGAGGGATGGCAGAGAGGAGGGATGGCAGAGAGGAGGGATGGCAGAGGGCAGGGATGGCAGAGGGCAGGGATGGCAGAGGGCAGGGATGGCAGAGGGCAGGGATGGCAGAGGGCAGGGATGGCACAGGGCAGGGATGGCACAGGGGAGGGATGGCAGAGGGCAGGGATGGCAGCAGGAATGTCCCAGAGGAGCCCAGCTCAGCTCAGGCGCTCAGGGTTACACCAGAGCCAGGGCACTCACCTCCAGAGGAAGGGTCCAATCCAGGGAGCGGCGGGAGGCGCTGGGAGGGCACAGGAGGCGCCTCACAGACCTGAGGGCGGCAGGGATCCGGTCAGAGGGAGGGTTTGCGGTGTCACCCACCCCGCGGGAGGAGGAGCGATGTGACCCCGGCTCAGCCCCCGGGAAGAGCCCACTCATCCCACGGGAATTCCGGGGTGCGGGCACAGTTCCCCCGGGCCTGGTCCGGGACCCCTCCAGCACCGGGCAGCCCTCGCTGCACGCCCGGTGCCGGTAACGCACCTCCCCCTTTACCCAAGTGAACATTTTTCCCCTCGAACGCGCCCTGACGCCTCCGGGCCCGCCCCCGTGCGGCCGGCACGACCCCCGAGCGCGGCACGCGGTGCCGGG